>OX456527.1:118201474-118566474 GCA_949748255.1 Eustalomyia histrio
CCTTTAATTGAAAACAAAACTAATTTTTTAACAATCATATTTTGTTAAAATTGTTAAGAGTCATATAAATCATAGAATAGAATGTTTCATTGAAAATTTTATAATGGACCAATAACTTTTAAATTGGTTTGTTGTTAAAACCTTGCTTTGTTTAGCTCATGCAACTTTGCCAATGAAATAGTTTAGCAAAAGCTAAACAATTACAATAAATCAAGTTCGTGTCTTAAGTCTTTTGTTTGATTTCTATAAAATAATACTTAAATGACATTTTTTTTAATATTAAATCATATTTCAGTATAGGTACAAACAAGTTTCTATAATATATAAAAAAAAAAACACACACTTATGACCTTTAGTACATATATAAAATGCGCTTTGGCGGTAAAACAAGTGGCAACGAATTACAAAAAAAAATTAAAACAGAAACAAAGTAATTTATAAAATATTAAATAATATAACCAATAACTATGAACTTTTATAAATTTGTTGTATTTTTTTCCAAACAACAAATATTAAAATATTAAAAAAAAAATATATATATATATATATAAATGCCAATAAGCAATAACAAAAAGCTAAGAAATATGCGCATAAAAAATTAAACTAAAAATAAAATTATAAAGAAATAATGAATGGTTAAATTTCAACAAATTAAAATTATTTAAAAAAAAACTGACAAATATCAAGGTCAATTATAATAAAAAAAAGTGAAAAAGAAAACAATAAAAACAAATTTAGCATATAAAAAAAATAAAAACTACCAAAAAAATAATATTTTAAAATTGCTTAATAAAAATTTGAAAATTGTTACAATAAATAAAACTAAATAAAAATATTACGGTTGTTCTTAATATGCCTTTAAAAATTATATATTTAAAAATTTTTTATTTTAATTTCAGTAACTAAATTATTTGATTTCAAAAACATATAAAATTTTTTAATAAAAAAAAACATGTTTTTTTATATATATAAAAAACTGGTTAAATTGGTTTTTTAATTTGCTCATTTTTTAAATTTTTAATTTTTGGATGTTTTCTTTAAATTATAAAAAAACACAATAAAAACAAAATTGTGCTTAAACTTGTCTTTTGATTTTTGAATACAAAAAGTTAAACATTGTTTTTCTTTTTTGGGTTTAACATTTTAATAATGACTTTACCGGCTTTAAAACAACCACCACAACGTTATGGCAGTGCAAATAGTTGTTGGTATTTTAAAATTTTCAACATTTATATGGCCGCCATGCTGCCTGTTGTTGTGCCGCTTCTGCTGCTGATGATGATGAGTAGTTACGTTAACGCACAAGGTGAGTAGCTTTTACACTTGTTTTTTTATTTTTTTTTTATTATTTGGAAGACTTATTAAACAAAAACAACCACAAATTTTAAATAAAAAAAATATATCTTGAGATCTTTTTTTCTTAATATTTTTTTATTAAGAAGAGAATATTTAGTCATTTTTTTGGGGGGAATTTATTTAAATAAATAATGCAAGATTTTAAATTAATCCGTATTCATCAGAATTTTTAAGAAATCACCCATATTAATGATTTTATTATTTATATAACGCTTATAAGTTGACATGGTTTTTAACACAAGTAAAGTCATCAACCTTTTTTTATTTGCAAAAGATTTTTTATTTAGCAAATAAAAAAAAAATGTGCAAATATTTCTCATCCTTTTAAAGTTATATCACACAGAAGATCAACAAACTGCATTAGGGAAGTAGGCCAAAAGAAATAATAAATACGATATTTTTACTATACATCAAAAATATACTTAAGTTTTAAATTTTTTAATTGCTTAAAAGTAAATTTTAATGAATATCGTAAATTTACGATATTAACAAAATCAACAATCTTTTGCACTTAATACATTTAAATTTATCAATTTTTGAGTTTAAATTTCTTAAAACCAATTTAAGACAATGTTTAAAAATTTTTTATTATATATCGTAATTATACGATATTTGATAAGCTTAAATGTTTGAATTGCAAACGTTTGTTGATTTTGCTAATATCTTTAATTTGCGATATTCATTAAAATTTGCATTATTTTTTTTTTACATATTTTATGTAATATCGTAACTATACGATATTACATAAATATGGCCTTAAAGGATTTTTAAAAAATTTTGCCTTACAAAGCCATAAATTTAAGTGTATTAATTGCAAAACATTGTTGGTTTTGTTAATATCGTAAATTTACAATATTCAATAAAATTTCCATATACTTAAAAAAAATATGATATATGTGTTAATAGAATTATTTTTTTTACTAAAATACAATATGAACAAAATAATTAGTTTTATTGCTATTTTTTTTTTGAATATCGTATATTTACGATATAAATAAAATGTACTATAAATAGCTAATTATTAATATAATATTACTTATTTTTGGAAATTATTAGTACATATACAATCTCAATTAAAAATATTGTAACATCGTTAATTTACGGTATTATCCAAATTTACGATATTTATTTAAATCAAAATATTTAGTATTTTATATAATAATGATTAAAAATAATATTTTTTTTATTTGAATATTATCGTTTTATTTTGTAAATTTTTCCGAATATCGTAAGCTTACGATATAAACCGAATCTACAATATTTAGCCAATTATTAACATTATTTTATTTACCTTGGTAAATTAAAAATATTTGATTTAAAATCTAACAGAAATTTTTATATCGTAAATTTATAATATTATCAAAATTTACGATATATAGCAAAATAAATTAATTTATTATTAAAATACAATATGCCATTTCTCTTATACTTTCAAAAATTATGAGGCAATTTTTGCTAAATATCGTAAATTAACGTTATGAGCAAAATCTAGAATTTTTAAAAAAATACTTTACTTATTTGTGGAAAATAACAAGTTTTTGAATTAGACCAAAACAAAACTTTTCATATTTTATGTAATATCGTAAAATTATGATATCATCAAAATTTACGATATTTATTAAAACGATATTATTGGGTATTTATAAAATAAAAGAACAAATTATTGGCACCACAAATGAGATTTAAAGTATAGTTTCAAGTATTTCGAATTTTACTGAATATGGTGAACTTACGATATCAACAATAATTTACTTAGTTTTACCTATTATTTGATATTGCCCCACTATTTTATGTTATATTGTAATTTTAAACTACGATATTTGTAAATTTTAAAGTTTAATTACACTTACGATATTAGGATTTTTATAAAAATTGCTTTAAATTCAGCTTACTAAATTACTTAATTGCATAAATATAAATGGTAAATGTGACAGGAAATGAATTTTTAAGAAATAATTTGATAAAAAATATTCAGATGAAAAATTATGTAACATATATTATAGGAAAAAGAGAGCATAAAATAAAAGACTTAAGAAAAAACCTTGAAAAATATAAAAAAATTAACTTTAGTACAATTTAAAATAAATATATATTTTAAAATATTCTTATAACAAAAGACTTTAGAAAAAATATACAAAAAAAATTAAAAGAAAATAGTAAAACATAGTCAAATTTTAAAAAATTGTATTGATATTAAAAAATATCGCTAAAATTTAAAAAAAAACTTGGAAAATATAAAATAGTAAGATATAGTAAAGTTTAAACTTACTAAATAAATATTCTAAAAACAAAAGACTTAAAAATATAAAATAGTAAAATTATAAAAATATATATTTACATTAAAAAAGTATCCTAAAAATTAAAGACTTACGAAAAAAACTTTAAAAATACAAAATAGTAAAATATAGTAAAGTTGAAATTTTCTAAATAAATATTCTAAAAACAAAAGACTTAAGAAAAAACTTGAAAATACAAAATAGTAAAATTATAAAAATATATATTTACATTAAAAAAGTATCCTTAAAATTAAAGACTTAAGAAAATAACTTGGAAAATCCAAAATAGTAAATTATAGTAAAGTTTAAATTTTCTAAATAAATATTCTAAAAACAAAAGAAAGAAAAAACTTGAAAAATTCCAAATATTAAAATCAAATAATAAAATAGTAAAATATAGTAAAATTTTTAAAATATATTTATATAAAAAAATATCCTTAAAATTAAAGAAAAAAAATTGGAAAACATATATATAGTAAAATATAGTAAAGTTGAAATTTTCTAAATAAATATTCTAAAACAAAAGACTTAAGAAAAACTTGAAAATACAAAATAGTAAAATTATAAAAAAATATGTTTACATTAAAAAAGTATGCTAAAAATTGAAGACTTAAGAAAAAACTTGGAATATACAAAATAGAAGAATATAGTAAAGTTTAAAATTTCTAAATAAATATTCTAAAAACAAAAGAAAGAAAACACTTGAAAAATTCCAAATATTAAAATCAAAAAATAAAATAGTAAAATATAGTAAAATTTTTAAAATATATTTATATAAAAAAATATCTTTAAAATTAAAGAAAAAAAAAAACTTGGAAAACATATATATAGTAAAATAAAGTAAAGTTGAAATTTTCTAAATAAATATTCTAAAACAAAAGATTTAAGAAAAAACTTGAAAATACAAAATAGTAAAATTATAAAAAAATATATTTACATTTAAAAAGGATGCTAAAAATTAAAGACTTACGAAAAAACTTGGAAAATATAAAATAGTAAAATATAGTAAAGTTTTAGTTTTCTAAATAAATATTCTAAAAACAAAAGAAAGAAAAAACTTGAAAAATACCAAATAGTAAAATTAAAAAAATAGTAAAATATAGTAAAATTTTGAAAAATAATACTCACATTAAAAAATATCCTAAACATTAAAGATTTGAGAAAAAACTTGGAAAATACAAAATAGTAAAATTTAAAAAAAAAATAGTAAAATATATATCTGTAAATTTTAAAGCCTAAATAAAATTCAGCTTGGAGCTGCCTTATAAAGAAAGCAAAATATACTTTTACAAAAACTATGTTCAAATACAAAAATTATATCGATTTATGTGCATAAAAATGTATGCGTAGAAAATTGTTTTTAATTGGATAATTCGAAACATTTAATTGGATAATTCGAAACATTTTCACTTCTCTATCCTTCCCGTTAAAAAGTCACTTTGAACAAGAAAAATACTACAACTTAAATAAGGAGTTATGTATTATGCCTTTTTGTTTATAAAAGTTTAACATATTCTAAAAAATAGCCACTCCAAACATTGTATTTTTCATTTAATTTAACAAACAACCTTTTGACATTTTAAACAACAAAATATATAACCAATAAAGCATTGATAGTCAAGATATTTTTTTGTCTTATAATTTTGCACAAAAAAGTGTGCCTTCTTCAGACTTCTACTTATTGATTATAATCGTAAAGTGTAATAATTATAAAGCATACAACAACATAACAACATACAATTCAAACTATTACCAGAAAAAAAGACGTCGCTAAGGTAAACCGCTTGTTAACTACTAGTTTTTTTTTGGCTTCTAAATTGTATAGAGTCTTTTTAGCTACTCTTTGAAGTCTTCTTCTTCTAAACTGTCAAAGTTGTTTGTATTATTTTTTTGTTTCTACTTGTGAATTTGTTTACTAAACAATAGGGTTTCTATTACTTTGTTTTTACAAAATAACATACTATACAAAAATAAGATGGACATCAAGCTGATTGTTAGTTGAAAATGTCTATTCATTTGTTTTTGGGTTGTACGCGTACTTTTAAATATTTGACGGTATGACTTTTCTATAGTAACATTCAAAGAGAAACTGACGGTTTTTGGGCTTTTATCTCTTGTTGTTTGGCTTATTTCTGTTTAACATGCTTTTCATATATTTTTTTTTATAGATTTTATGTTTATTGTTTATTTGTAAAGTTTTGTGCGATTTTTTTTTTTCAGAGGGATTTATATATATTATGGCACAAGTTTGCCAGAAGCAAATAAATATTTGTACAGGGCAGTAGTTAAGATATACATTGTGGCAAAATTTGGCTAAAATTTAATAAAGAACAAGTAAGAGCGGCTAAATTAGGCTATGCCGAATCTTATATACCCTTCACCATGGTTGGAAAAAAACTGAAGTTTATATATGGACATATATGGAATGGACAGATTTATATACGGACGCCTTTAAGAGGAAATTAACCATTTAGTTTGGTGATAAAACTTGGACTCGGGAAGATTTATGGTTCCAGAAAATAGGTATTTAAAAAAAATTTATGTTTTGGGCATAACTTTTTTGTATCTGAACCGATATTTCCGAGTTTTTCAGCAAATATGTTATACTAAAGATTTTCGATCTTTTGCTATATAAGACGTATCCATAGGTCATATTACAGCTCTAGAATAGTGTTTGTTGTTTGTATATAAAAGGTGAAGAGGTGAAAGAAAAGAATTTCAACAAATCGTTAAAAGAAATCACTAGAACTGCATATGTTTTATTTCTACAAAAACGTTTGATTTAGCCGGCAAATTTGCATTTGGGATTTTATTTCGCTTTTTAATTAAAAAATATTTTAATTTCTTTAGCTTAATTTTAAAAATTTGAAGAAAAATAGTTTATAATTTTTTTTTTTATAAATTATTATAAGTTATGACCTAAAATAGTTGCACTCAAAGGTAAATTATGTATAAAATTTTCTTAATATATGAGAAATAAAATGGTTTAAAAATCTTTTTATAAATTCTTTTAAATCGGAGCAAAAAATAGTAATAAAACCGTTTGTAATTTGTTTGTATCAGAGGGTTTTTATAAAAATTTTGATGTTTTTAGCCTATTTATGGATTATTTAATTATTAATATAAAATTTTATTTAAATTAATTATTAAATGTTAAAAAAACAAAAAATAAACTAAAAAAAAAAAAATCTTAAGAAAATAAAAAAAAAAATGTACGATTCGCGGGATTCTAACCCGCGACCCTTCCACCTGTGGTGAAGGGTATAAAAACGTTTGTATTTTGTTTGTATCAGAGGGTTTTTATAAAAATGTTGATGTTTTTAGCCTATTTATGGATTATTTAATTATTAATATAAAATTGTATATAAATTAATTATTAAATGTTAAAAAAACCAAAAATAAGCAAACAAAAAAAAAAAATTCTTAAGAAAATAATAAAAAAAAAATGTACACAAAAAAAAGTGAATTGAGCGGGATTCGAACCTCGAACCCGCGGCCTTAGAGAAAGAAAGTATTTGTGACATAGCGTCTAGACAACTGAGCTATTGAAGCTCACACAAAATCATCGTCAATAGAGGTACATATATAAAAGTCTTCGTTTATTAGAGATTTGTTTAGTGTTTATTTAAATGACAAATCTTTGTATGTGTGTTGTTTGTGTATAAAAGGTGGAGATGAAAGAAAAGAATTTTAACACATGGATGTGTTTGTTATGCGTAAAATTGTACATACATATTAAACAAAGAGATTTTACGGAAAAACTAGAGGTAGTCCTGGTTTTTTGCTAATATCTCAGCCATTTATTAACCGATCTGTCTGATTTTTAATAGCAAACAGAAATGGATCACATGTAACAGAAATAAAAAACAATCAAGTCTTCATCATGTCTGGTTTCTTCGGAAAACCCAGTTCAACACACAGACGGACATCGTTAGATCAACTTTTCTCTTCATAAGGACCCAGAATATATATACTTTATAGGGTCTAAGATCAATATTGTAGAAATTACAAACGGAATGACAAACTTATATATACCCTTCCACCTGGGGTGAAGGGTATAAAAATTTAATTGAACATAGTTGGAGGGCATTTTTAAAAAATTTGGGGTTTTAAAGAAAATTAAATTCATTAAAAATTTTGATAATAAAGTTTGTTTTCTAAGTCTTTTATTTTGTATGTCTTTTGTAATTGAACCAATTTTCTTTTAAAGGAAAAGTTTTTTTGTTTCAAAAGACTTAAGACACGAACCATTAACTTTGTACGTAAAACGAAAGATTTAAGAAACAAACTCTTTGTTTTTTTTTTGCAATCAACCGCATCATTATATTTCATGTTAAACTGTTATTGTTAATTTTCTTAACCACAATATTTTCAATAACAAACAAAGAAATCAAACTTTCTTTTTATACATTTCACTTGACATTGTTTGACTCTTTTATGTGGTAGTGATTTTTCAATGCCAGCCATAACAAGGGGGGGGGGGGGGTGAGTTTTCACAACCAAAAAACGCATTGTCTGGTTAACAAATACTAACAGGAAAAACACCAACATATTAAAAAAAATTTTAGTTTTTTGAAAAAAGTAACAAATAAACAGCTAAACAATAAATAAAATCATGATTTTTTTTTTCTACAATAAATTTTCACACTGATGCTCATGAAAACCATTTATTATATTGTTATTGTTACAACTGCTATGGCTGAGTACACCTTTTTGAAAAATTTAAAGAAAATAACAAAAAAAAAAATTTGTTAAATTTTGCCACAAAACAAAAAACTTAAAATTAACATGCAAACCCACAAATTATTTACTATCTGTAGCAAATTTGTTTTTTTTTTTTAAAGGAAATCTAGTGATGTTTAAGAAAAGAAAATTTCAACATTAATGGGCCGTAAGCAATTAAATATTATTGCAAATTAAATAGAGCATATTTAAATTTTTGCTTATTTTATTTTTTAACATTTCTTTAAGCCAAATAAAAGTAAAAACATTTCCCTTTCAATAAATCGTAGCTTTTTAAAAATAAAAATTAATTTCAAACCATAACAGGTGTCTAAACTTATGTAAGCTTGATTGGTTTAAAAACATAAAAATGAAAATATTTAACAATTTTTATTGCTTTTTTTCTAACAAATCTTGTTACATTTTTGCAGATCAATAGTGTTATACATTAAGATATTTTTTGTACGAGTTTTAATGTTAAAAAAAAAAATGTTAGAAAAACAAGAAAAACTTGTTGGAAAATTTGTTTATTTACAATTTTTATTACAAATCCACTATGATCATACTATTCATACATTACAATTTGCTACAAACTTGATAGTTATACTTAGTGTATATGTTATGCTCTAGAAAAACCATACATACATATATTTTGGTGCAGTAAAGAAAAAAAAAACAGAGTAGGTACTTAAAAAAAAATCTTAAAATTACTTTAGATACACATCAAGAGCTACAAGTTGTATCTTGTACTTGTTTTTCCTTTAATTTTGTGTGTTTGTTTTTTTTGGGGTTTCGTGTTTTTCAAAAATATGAAGCTTTAAAATTTTATGTTCTGCGGTTTTTATTTTTCTAGAGTAAAATAGATTTTTTTTTGATAAGATTTTTATCCAAGAACTTGTTTTCACATTAGTAAAACATTTGGTTACTAATGAGTACCACAAGTTATTTTAAATAGAATTTTAAAAAATTTTAAAAATACCATAAACCATAAGATACAAACTTTTAATGTGAATTCAATAAACAAGTGACATAAAATAAAATTTTTATATCATAGTAACAGCGATTTTAATCTTAATGAATTCCTTTTTATATAAATCTAAGATTAAATTATAATACATGAGGCATAAATATTTGGAAACTTAATTTTGTCCACTTTATACAACTTTATTTGCTTTTTAAATATTTTTTGCTCATGTTTATAAAATTGAGTGAATTTTTAGCATTTTTTAAAAATTCTTCAGTAAACCTGAACATTTTTTTAAAAAATTTATTAAGGAAAACTAAACAAAAAAGCTAGTTAATAAACATAAGACTTAAGCTACAAACTCGATTTTCATATTTTTTTAATTTTAAATTTGAGATTAAATTTGGTTTTTCTAAAAATATTTTTTTAATAGGAACTCTCTTTCTCTCTCTTAGAATATTGTTTTATGTATAAAAAATGTGAATTTTGGATTTAGCTGGTCTTATTATTAAAAATTAAAATAAAAAAATGATGTTCCCAAAACTTAAATTTCAATCACCAAACATTTTGGAATTTAAAGAAAAAATCTCACAATTTCTCACATTTTTAATGATATTGGCTGTTATTAATTAAAGAGATAGTAAAAACTGTCATACTGCCTTTTATAATAGCCCATCTTAAAATCGAAATATATATAAATATACATGATCATACATGGGCTTGTATATGATCATATATGGGCTTACATGGTAATATACGTCCATGGATGGTGCAATATATGACAATACCTAATCTTATATATGACCATATATCTTCATATATGATCATATATGCTCATATATTATTCTTGTATGCCCATATATGACCATATACACTTAAATTCCGGATCCAAAGCTATATGAGATCATATATTGAACCATGCATGGGCGTTTATGACCATGTATGCCCATATATGATCATATATAAGGCCATGTATATATAAGGCCATGTATAATCATTTATGTTCATACAAGGTGGCGCAAAAGTAATCCTCCTATCAGAAAATGCTATAAATTTTGCGATTGGCCCCTAATGTCAGTTCTGTTTTGACATTTGTGTAGTAAACACATGCGAAATACAAGTTAATAAACAATGTTACGCTACACTGCTCCAGAACGCGGAATATTGGTGACTATTTATTTGAGCAATAATGAAGATGATTTTTCATCAAAAATAATCATGAGTGATGAGGCCCATTTCCATCTTAGCGGGTACGTAAATAAGCAAAATTTACGCTTCTGGGGCACTGAAAATCCGCGTGTAACCCACGAAGAGCCATTACACCCGCTCAAAGTCACTGTATGGTGTGCTGTTTTCGCTGGAGTAGTCATCGGACCTTTTTTCTTCGAAGATGTCGCGGGCCAAACGGTTACTGTGAATGGTGAGGGCTAAAGAGCAATGATCAACGAGTTCTTTTTGCCGCAACTTGATGAATTGGGATTGGAAAACATGTGGTTCCAACAGGACGGTGCAACGCCACACACTGCACGTGCCAGAACCGATATGCTGAAGGATGCATTTGCCGGGCGCCTAATCTCCCGTTTTGGCGATTTGCACTGGCCAGCAAGATCGCCTGATTTGACCGCTCCAGACTTCTTTTTGTGGGGCTTTTTGAAGTCGCGGGTTTATGTCAACAAGCCTCAGACTCTTGCAGCTCTTAAAGACAATATTCGTGAAGAATGTGAGGACCTATCGCCGGAAGTTTTGGCCAAAGTGATGGAAAATGCCATAAAAAGGGCTCAAATGACAATCAGCTGTGGCGGCGGCCATTTACATGACATCATATTCTCGACTTGATGTAAAAAAAATTAAAAGACCAAATAAAAATAATCCACAAGAAGAATCAAAGTTTTTAATTTTTTTTTTTTTAATTACAGCCAAAAAACATCGGAATGTTATTTTTGCGCCACCCTGTATATATTTCGATTTTTACATGGAAAACTCAAAAATTTTAATTTTTTGAATAAAATTTTTTAGTTTAGCAGGTTATTTGCTACGAGACTGGTTTTCAAACTGCCACACTACCTTTAAAAAAAGAGGGCCAAATTTAAAAATCATGCAATTTTCGAAGTTCGCAGGCCATTTTTTACCATATTGCTTTTCCTTAGTAGAGTTAAAGTAAAAATAATAAAATTTATTCCAATAAAAAAAGAAAATATTACAAGTGATTTAAAATATTGAAAGGAATTTTCGTAGTTAGCAGACCATTTTTAGCAGATTATTTGCTTAGAACTTGAAATGTAGTCCATTCAAATAAACACCCTCTAAAAAACTATAAAAAATTAACTTATTTAAACATTTTGAAATTAACTCTAAAATTTGGCAGATCCTTAATAATATCAAAAGACTTAAGACACAAACTTGAAAGAAATTTTTTCAATTGCTGATATGTGTACTACGTACGAGTAGTAGTTATACGAGACCAGGACTCATAGAAATTGTGTAAAAATCCCAGATTCAGAGAATTTACAAATAGAAAAATTATTAGATTCTTAAAACCACAAAAGATTTTTATAGAAAAAAAAAAAATAGAAATCTAAGAAATTTATTTAGAAAAAATTTTCAGGTTCTGCGGAATTTTTCGTATAAAAATATCAAAAAATTTCGAACCACAACAAACTCAAAATACGAGTATAAGAAATATTTGTCCGAGTTTATGGCCTTAAAAGAAATCACAGTTTATAATGAAATTTGGTTTATGAAAAATTTCTTAACTTTAAATAAAATCTTTTTTAAGAAACGCCTTTAGATATTTTCAAACCATAACTACAGATTGTAAATTTCTGAAAATTGTAATGTGATCAACTAGACTTATAATCTACTCGAGGTCGCATTTCAAAGAATATTAAATTTGTTCGATTTTGTAGCACCGTGTAATTGATAATTTTAATTTAACTGCTATTAATTTGAAGGATTTTTTTTTAATTTTTGCAAGCATTTCCCTCTTCTTTTTGTTTTAATTCATTTATTTTTAGTCTACCGCATTTTGATTTACCCAACGTCTAGATTTTAAAGTTTTTGCACTTGTTCACAGTAAATCAAGTTTTAAGTTTTAGTTTTTGTTTTTTAATTCAATTTTTTTTTCCTTTTTTTTGTGGCAATATTTTACCGTATCTCAAAATTTTTGTATTATTTTTATAGCAATTAATAATATGTGTGTAACTTGGTCAACAGGTTTCAAGTAGCGATGTTATTAAATATTTTATTTAACTACAATTTAATATTTATATTTTTTTAATATTTATATGCTTACTGAAATTAAATTTCTTGTTTAGTTTAAAGACCTCAGGGTATGATTTGATAAAATGAAGTGGTTAAAAATAAATTTAAAATAAAGATTGGTTGAAAAAATTGCATTAAGAAGGAGGTATTAAGTTAGGGTGTACACTAGGTCATGAATTACAAAGTTACTTACTAAAAAATATTTATATTGTAAATTTTTGGTTGGAAATCTTGATACAGTTTTCTATATTTCAAGTTTTTTTTTGCTTAAGTCTTTTGTTTTTATAATTTTCTTTTATGTATTTTATAATTTTTTTTAATTAAGCCTATTTTATTTATTTATTTATATTTATATTAATCATATAATTACAAATTATATATTAATACCCTAACCGAGCACTAGCAACAAAGGCCATCGGCTCGTTGTAGCGAGAACAGACCGGAGTTTTTGGTGGGAATCGAACCCACGACCCCCGCACTAATAAGCTAGCATGCTACCAACTAGCCTACCGGGGCGCTCATTAAGCCTATTTAATTTTTTCAAGTTTTTTCTAAAATTTTTATATATATTTTATAATTTTAATTTTACTATTTTGTATTTTCAAGTTTTTTTCTTATGTCTTTTGTTTTTAGAATATTTATTTCGAATATTTGAATTTTACTTTATTTTACTATTTTTTAAAATTTTTCTGTTTTACCTCTTTTAAATTTTTTCTTTAATTTTTAGGATATTTTTTAAAATTTAAGTATATTTTACTATTTTTTTTTAATTTTACTATTTGGTGTTTATTAAGTTTTTCCTCAAGTCTTTTGTTTCTAAATATTTATTTGGAATATTTAAATTTTTCTATATTTAACATTTTTTTAAATTTTACGATTTTGTAGTTTCCAAGTTTTTTCTAGTCTTTAATTTTTAGGATATAATGTTTTAAAATTTTACTATATTTTGCTATTTTTTTAAATTTTACTATTTTGTATTTTCCAAGTTTTTTCTTAAGTCTTTAATTTTTAGGATACTTTTTAATGTAAATATAATTTTTTAAAATTTTTCTATATTTTACTATTTTTTTAATTTTACTATTTGGTATTTTTTAGGTTTTTTCTTTAGAGTTTTGTTTTTAAAATAATTATTAAGAAAATTTACGCTTTTCTCTATTTTACTATTTTTTAAATTTTACTATTTTGTATTTTCCAAGTTTTTTCTTAAGTCTTTAATTTTTAGGATACTTTTTAATGTAAATATAATTTTTTAAAATTTTTCTATATTTTACTATTTTTTTAATTTTACTATTTGGTATTTTTTAGGTTTTTTCTTAAGAGTTTTGTTTTTAAAATATTTATTAAGAAAATTTACGCTTTTCTCTATTTTACTATTTTTTAAATTTTACTATTTTGTATTTTCCAAGTTTTTTCTTAAGTCTTTAATTTTTAGGATACTTTTTAATGTAAATATAATTTTTTAAAATTTTGCTATATTTTACTATTTTTTTTTTAATTGTACTATTTGGTATTTTCCCAGTTTGTTCATAAGTTTTTTGTTTTGAGTATATTTATTTGAAATATTTAAATTTTTCTATAATTTACTATTTTTTTAAATTTTATTATTTTGAATTTTCCAAGTTTTTTCCCAAGTCTTTAATTTTTAGGATACTTTTTTTAATGTGAATATAATTTTTTTAAATTTTACTATTTTTTTAATTTGTTTATTTAAAGTTTTTTCCTAAATTTTTTCTTGTGTCTTTAATTTTTAGGATATTTTTTAGTATAAATATAATTTTTTAAAATTTTACTATTTTTTACTATTCTATTTTTAATTTTACTATTTTCCGTTTTCCAAGTTTTTTTTTAAGTTTTTAATTTTTACGATGTTAGTGTAAATATATTCTTTTTTAAATTTTACTATATTTTTCTTTTGTTTTAAGAAAATATTAAAATAATTATTTGTTTTAAGTTTTACTATATTCTACTATTTTTTGATATTTCTCAAGTTTTTTTCTTAAGTTTTTTGATTTTAATGCTGTTTTTTCCTAAAATATTTCTTACATCATTTCTCATCTGAATATTTTTTTCTTGCAAATTATTTCTTTTGTTCAAAATTCATTTCCTCTCATATTTACCATTCATATTTTAGCAATTAAGTAATTTAGTGTTTTTTTTTTTGGTTATTTAAAATTCTTAAAAATAGTTTTATATTTTTTTTTGGCAGTTTCTTGATTAAGCTAATGATGTTGGGTTTTTGTTTTTAAATAACAGTTTATTTTTTTTTTACAAAATATATTTTCTGTGTGTAATTTAAATCATTTTAAATAGTCGTCACACTTGGTCGCCATCATCAGTATTAAAACGAGCAAAGTCTCCATTTAACACAACAATTAACAAAATTTAAAACGCCAAGAAAAGCACTTGTTACTTAGCTGTTATTATAAAGGTTTTACCAGCAGCTATATAAATGAATTGTAAAAATAAATTCACAACAACTTTACGTGTTATTTCTTTTACATTTTTTCTAAAATAAATTTCTTTTTACACATTCATTCAAAGCAACCAGATTTAAAACAATAACATTAAACACTCATCATAGAGTCAACAAATATGTAAAAATAAAAATTTCAATGTTAACAAAAAGAAACAAACCAAAAACTAGAGTTCAGTTCATAAAGACAAAGTGTTGTAATATTACTTTCATTCACTTTCATTTTCATACACCACATATATTTTGATGTATTATTAACCAAATTTACATACATACATGGTTGTTTATAATTAAGATAGAAAAACACTACAATTGTTTACCAAACTCTAATTTCTTTTGAAAAGTTCCGGTTTGAATATTTAAAAATTTTTAAAAATTTTTTTTTTGTTTTACCTAAATTATGACTAATGAAAAATTATAAAAAAATTAACAAAATTTTTGCTAACAATATTTAATATGCTCGTGTTTTAAAATATTCAAGGTTTAGGGTATATTAAACTCAAAGATATTTAAAAAAAAATCTTAAATTTGTTATAAATAATATAAGATTTTATCGAAATAAATTAAAACAAAAACTTGTTTAATAAAATTTAAATTAAAAAAAAATTAAGCTAATCATTATTATAATACAGGGTTTAGAGGGTTGAAAAATGTGTTTTAAATTGGCATAAAAATAACAGATGTTATTCACAACGACAAAAATTTTAATTTACACTTATCTGAGTAAGTTTATAAAATTATATTTTTACAATCAGAATTTAACATTTGAATTGAAATTCCTTTAAAGTTTTTGCAATACTGCAGGAGAATATTCAGGTAATTATAATAGTTTTCAAATGAAAAAAGTGTGAACTTAAGCCATAAATGCCGAACTAAATTATTTTATTTATGTAAAGGGTGTCCCAAGAAGAACACAATTTTTAAATTTTAAATAAAACACAGATATTTAAAAAAAATCGTGAAACTTTATTATATCGTAAAGTAGACAGAATGAGGTTATGTATGGAACAATATATCGTGCAGATGGCCGCCGCGGCTTTGCTGGCATGCACGCGATCTTTTAATGAAATTTTCAATGACCGTTTTGCATGAATGCTGCGGTATTTCATTAATGCAGCGTCCAATTTCCTCTTTTAAGGCTTGAGTCGTCGTCGGCTTATTCGCGTAAACCATCGACTTCAAAAAACCCCAAAGAAAAAAATCTAATGGTGTTAAATCGCACGATCTAGGCGGCCAATTCTGATCTCCAAAACGCGAAATAACACGACCGGGAAATGACTGATGCAGCAATTGAATTGTTTCTCTGGCTGTATGACATGTGGCGCCGTCTTGTTGGAACCACATGCCCTCCACATTCATTTCTTCAATTCCAGGCAAGAAACAACTGGTTATCATTTCACGATACCGAACACCATTGACTGTTTGCGCTTGACCTGCCTCATTTTCATAAAAAAAAGGTCCAATGATTCCTCCAGCCCAAAAACCACACCACACAGTGACACGTTGAGGATGCATTTGCTTCTCGTGAATCACTCGAGGATTTTCCTCACCCCAAATGCGACAATTCTGCCTATTGACGAAGCCATCAAGATGAAAATGGGCCTCGTCACTGAAGATGATTTTATCGGCAAAATCAGCATTTTCATGTCGTCTCTCCAATACCCAATTAACGAACTCCCTTCGCTGTCCATGGTCAGCTGGCTTCAGTTCCTGAGTCAATTGAACTTTGTATGCATGAAGATGCAAATCTTTCGTCAAAATTCGCTGCAAAGTGGATTTGGAGACACCAATTTGCTGAGCTCGGTGTCGAATTGAGGTGGATGGAGTTTGAGCGACATCATCACGTACAGCTGCGATATTTTCGGTCGATCGACCTGGTCGATGGCGCGTTGTTGTCTTTACATCACTAACAGACCCAGTTTCGGCAAATTTATCCATTAATCTCTTTACAGTTGACTCTTTTGGAGCATTATTGTGACCCCAAATTGATCGCAATTTGCGAACTGTAGCCGCAAAACTTTCACCATTTTGATAAAACAATTTCACAATGAGAATGCATTGTTCATTCGTGTAGCGCTCCATTTTTACTAACCTCGTACCTTCTACTAGCAAACAATAACAATTGTTCAAATGTCAAGCAATGACACTTCGAATGTTGCCAGATTTAAAAATTGCGTTCTTCTTGGGACATTCTTTATTTTTCAAAATTTATCAGGCTCGCGATCATAATTACAGGTTGGTTGAAAAGTTCCTGCTCTCACCAAGAGATGGCACTGCTAGCTCCAAACTTTTTTTTTCGCAAGTTGGTATAACTGTCCTGAGAACACATGCAAAGTTGCAAGCCATTCTGTCAATTCTTTCTTTATTTACAAGCCATTTGAAGTTGACGTGTCATTGATTTTTTTAAATATGGAAAAAATTGAATATCGTGCAGTCATTAGATTCTTTGTTTTGAAGGGTTTAAAAGCAAAGGAAATTTATGAACAATTGTTAGAAGTGTATAAGGAGTCCTCACCTTCAAAACGCACCGTTGAATTTTGGGCTGGTGAATTTAAACGTGGTCGTACCAGCCTTGAAGACGATCCACGCGAAGGACGACCAAAAACTGCAACAGCAGAAATCATTGATCAGGTACATAATATGGTTAGTGAAGATCCAAGTTTGACTAAGCGTGAAATTGCTAATGCCATAGGCATCTCAGACGAACGAGTACTCTATATTTTACATGAAGAATTACGTATGAAAAAACTGTTTGGAAAGTTAGTGCCGCACCACACATTAACAATTCAACTGGATCGAAAACAAATTTCTCAGCGTAATTTGGAGCGTTTTAAGCCGAATAAAACCGACTTCTTGCGTCGTTTTATAACTATGAATGAGACCTGGATCTACCATCATGATCCTAAATTGAAACAAGAACGTTTACAGTGGACTGAAGCTGGTTGTTCAGTTCCAAAGCAGGTGAAGTCACAACGATCAGCAAAGAAGGTTATGGCATCAGTTTTTTGGAATGCAAAATGAATTTTGTTGATTGATTATCTTCAGAAAGGTAAAACAATCAACTCTGAATATTATTGCATCTTTTTGGATCAGCTGGATGAAAAAATTCGTGAGAAAAGACCTGGTTTAAAGAAGAAAAAAAATCATTTTTATCAAGACAATGCACCTGCTCACAAAAGTGTTTTGACGATGGCTAAATTCAAAGAATTAATGTACGAATTGCTTGAACATCCACCGTATTCACCAGATTTGGCTCCCAGTGCCTACTATCTCTTCAGAAATTTCAAACAATTCCTTCGTCGAATGAAGAGGCCATAGCAGCCGTAGACGCTTATTTTGCAGAGCTTCCGAAAAACCATTATAAGGATGGGATAAAATTATTGGAAGATCATTGGAACAAGTGTATTGAGCTTCTAGGAGATTATATTGAATAAAAAAATATATTTCGTAACAAAAACAGTATTCTTTCATTTCGAGCGCAGGAACTTTTCAACCAACCTGTAGTTTCATTTTCTTTCGAAAACATCTCGGTGACCAAATTTGTCCAAAAAAAAAAAAAAAATATGTCATGGCAGCCTTAGTAAATTGATTAAAACTACCCTTTACTCTGTCACACAAATAAAAAAGAAATATTACTTTCAAAATGTGTATTTAATCATTATTAAAAAAATTTGAAAAATTATTTTTTAAACTACGTTTACATTTTTTTTAATTTATTTTTTAATTTCAAATTTATTGTTTAATTTTATTATCATACCTATGATGCAATGTTTATTTAATTTAATTTTTTATTTAATTTTATTGTTTTCAATGTTAATACTAATAAGACTTTCTTTACTTTAAACATGATTTGATTATCATAAAATTTTATATATTGTATTAGCATCACCATAATGCTAATTAAGTATTAGCTAATAAATTTTTAAGTTTAATATATGTATGTGTTTGTATATAAATTTATACACTAATCCAGTTATTTTGGTATTTTTTTTTTTCAACGTAGTTCAACGTAGTTGAATTAAATTTGGAAAATAAAGTTTGTTTCTTAAATCTTTTGATTAAAATCATACAATTTTACTTTATTCACATTATCTCACAAGTGTCTCGTACATGACATAAATGTGTTTTATGAATGAATGTTTAAACACTTTTCTCTACACATATTGTCATTTAATAATTGGTGTGATATATTGATAATTTTGAGGTTAAATTAAGGTATGATATTTGTGTTACCTCTTTGAAAATTTTTAATAATGTTTTCGATATCTTTTATTAACAAGGAGATATCCAACTATGCTTCAAATGCCTGCACATGCAACCTGTTGGTATATGGAGTTAATTTTCAATATAAAAGTTAAAACTTAATATTTATTTTTCTTTATTTGATCTTCAATATTATTGAGTTTAAGATCTTTTTACAAAAATAATGATTATTTATTTTTTTCCCTCCAATATTTCGTCTTCACATTGTATATTATTTCCCTGAAGAAGTCACCCAATGTGGAGACGAACTATTGGAAGAAAATAATAAATAATCATTATTTTTGTAAGAAGATCTTAAACTCAATTTAGAAGAGTTAAAACTTTATTCTTAACATTTGTTGTGCTGTATTCAATAAATATGTTTAAAAAAGTCCTTAAAAACCAAGGGAAAGTAAAACGAATACACAAGGTTCATCTATACAGCCAATAACTTCTGTATATCCACCGTAGATCTTGGTGTTTCTTGGGAATATGCACTTTAGACTGGATTTGTCACATGCTAGGTAATTCTTCGAAATACTGCGAAGCCGGTGAAATGAAAATCAGGGACAGTGTGTAGCACCGTGACACTCCACCATAAGGTATTTTATCATTCACAGTATTTTCCTTAGCCAATGAAAGATTCGAGCCCGTCTGCCTAGCAGATAATGTGATAATACCAATAATAGACGTCCTAAAAAAATTTTTCTTATAACTGGGCATCATCTAGAAGACTGAATGTTGACCCGCATAAGAGCGAGTATTGTTTGTTGATTAGGAAAAGGAGGGAAGTTAAGATTAGCTCCCCTATTTTTCGGGGCTTTAAAATGCAAATTAAGGATAGTTACTGAAAGCTGGAAGTAGTTCTGTGCTTGGTTTCTGTATTTAATGCGAGAAGTCTTTGAATTGAAAAATGCAACGTTTGCTTGTTTACAACAGGGTGAGTCACATAATGTCAAATTTATCCTTTTATTAGTAAACAAATTGAATATAAACTAAATTTAATATTAACTGTTTCATCCTGTCTTTGATATGACAGAGTTGTATTTTTCGATGCAAAAACTTTTCACATTAGATACAGAAACCGAAACTCTACTAAACGACAATATCAAGAGAAGAGTAACTAAAGCTCACCATGTGTTAGCAATGTCAAGAAGAAAAGTAGGCTCCAAATGAGGATTGAGCCCAAGCATGATTCATCGGCATTACCCAAGTGTTGTCAGACCAATACGTACATATGAAGCCATTGTGTGTTTGCTTTCGATCCTAAGGAAACGTAAGATATGAAAATTTCAAAGGTTTTAAGGGTTTTGTTGCTTGACCATTACAAAGACAATGGGGATAATACCTTCCATCAAACCTAAAAAGGGTCAGAATAAATATGAAGTAGCACTTACAGACTAAAGGTGCTTGGGAAGTAATCTATTGGAGACCGGCGTTCCCAGCATCAGAGAGGCTGGCAAGCTATCACATTTTGGATATAAGGAATGTGATAGGGTGACCGAGCAACGTGTATTGGGAATTGAGGGAGGAATGAGGGAAATATTGGATGATACTAAAGTAATTAATTTCTACGTGGATGGCTTCAAACCGGACGAGAGAACTAGTTTAGGTTTTTACTTTTTTATTTTAAAGAAAAGAAGCATTCAGGTGCAGCATTCATCCTACTAATTAATGTGTTGCTTTCTTTGGAAAGGGGGTAGAGGATATATAAAAGGTGGTGAAAGGAATACCCATGTAAAAATCGAAATATATATGAGCATACATAATCATACATGGGCCTGTATATGATCATACATGGGCATACATGGTCATATACGTCCATACATTGTTCAATATGTGACCATACATCATCTCATATATGATCATATATCTTCGGATCTGGAATTTGAGGGTATATGGACGTATATGATCATATACGAGCATACATGAATAATATATGAGCATGTATGATAATATATGCACATATATCACCATATACCCTCAAATTTCGGATCCGAAGATATATGATCATATTTGAGATCATGTATGGACGTATATGACCATGTATGCCCACTGTAATTGAGCATGGTGGTAAATCTTAAATAAATCATGCCTGCCATCTGATGGAAAGTTTGGAAAATTGTTGAAAATTGTTACTTCACAGCGCTGTTATTTGATTTAACTTCGGTGGGGTTAGGTGCTTATACATAATATTTTTCTAAATTAATATTGCCGTCGCTGGGAACCGAACAGCACACAGCAACGCCCATATTTATTTTGATAGGCGACAACTGAGGAAGATATGGGTACCCGGACACTGTGGAGTGGATGGGAATAAAAGGGCTGACCGGCTGGCTAGGGATGAAATCCAAACTGATCTCTGTTAAGCTTCACAATTCGAGACCTTTTCGGATAACGTAACACTGGAAATTATACAGTGGCCTACCAATTATACAGTGGGCTACCAATATGCTGTGAATTTGATGTGGGAAAGACGAGGAGGATCTTCAGGCTGGGGAAAAGGAACTGGCAAACCAGAATCTACACTTCAGTCACAGTTTTTGGAATTGGTTTATAGGGTTTATAGGCCGTGTGGCTTATAGAGCCTGTGGATATGGCCATGAGACTCTAAAAAACACTTTCTTTGTTGTTGCCCGGCGTTCGCAAGAAGAAGTGTAAAACATTGGCATGAGGAAGTTGTATCGTCTTGGTGGTGCTTGCATTAAGAGGTGGTGTGGGGAGGGGGTTGTTGATTTGGGGTCACTGATAAATAACCTAAAGGATACCAAATTATTCAGGTAGACCAGAATGCTTATTATGGTGAAGTGCCGATTCTCTGGCATAAGTGTGAGTCATCCCTTCTATGGATGATCATGTAGGGTAAATAGCCTCTGCCTCTTTTCAACCTAATTTATGTTCGGAATAATCTGTTTTTTTTGTCATTTAAGATTTTTATTTGGTTTTGAACTAAACATGATTCGTCACAGAAGCCTTCTGTTAAATAGTTCATCGCCTTATTTATTCGATCCCCAGTAAAATTTTTCATTACCAGATAACTGATTATGAAATTAAAATTTTTTGCTTATAATTATAATTGATTGTTAAACAAAAACGTTTTTAAAAGCAGTTAAGCTTACGTGCTAATACTTATGTAATTACAAAAATAATGTGTTATAGGTAACTACTTATTTTTTTAGTTACTAAAAAGTATATGAATAAGATTTTTTATGTAGAAACCTGTAACCACTTATTAACTGCTTATCAGCACATAAATAACTATTAATTATTTGTACTACTTATTTTTTTATATTTTTGTAATGCAGCGGGTAAGCAGGTAAACAAATTTTGTGTGTAATTTCCTGCAGCGAGTATGTAAAACTACTTGCAAAAATGATATTGTCGAATAAAAATAATGAATTTTGATACCGAATTATATACAGTAGAAACCTATTTCTTGTGCTTATTATTTAGATATTAGTAATAATCATCGCTTACTGAGATTTTGCTGAGGCTAAACTTTAATTACAACTATTGCATTTTGCAAATTAAAATATTTGAATTTAATCTTATTCTTTATAAAACCGCTATTTTCTTGCCGTATAAGTCGAAAATTATGTGTGGGCTTGTAGTTGAGCCAAATAAATCATAGCCATCAATGAATATGGTTTTAAAATTTTTGTTGGTTATGCCCTTTTGTATTTTAACTGACGATATATAAATAAAAATATAACTTACTAGCAACAGTTTATTAAAAATTTGCATGTCTTACCTGAAATGAAAGAAAAAAATATTTATATTAATAATTGTGTTTATATAATTTGATGATAACAATCATTTAAAAAATTTCTTAATCAATCCAGTTGGCTAGGATTTTAAAATAATATTAGGAATCTCCTTTTTTGATTTCTTAAGATTTTGTGGAAACATTATTTGCAAATAATTAAGTTGAAAAAAACTACCTTTGATTTTTTTTTTAATTTCTATGGAAAATTAGTTATTTAATTTTTGGTAGATAGTACATATTTTTTGTATTTTTGTAATGCAACGGGTAAGCCAGGGTAAAAATTTGGTGTTTTTTCTTCATTTTTAAAATAATTCTTATTGCTGTTTATCATTTACATAAAAGTAGGGGGCACATATTACTGAGATTTTGCTGAGAGATTCCTAAAAACCGATATAATAAAGATCCTTAATTGACACCTCCTTATAGCCAATTTTTTTTTTATATGAGATAAGTACGGCAAACAATTTGTGTATACTTCAAAATAACCAGCATTTATTTATTTTAAAATAAATACAAATTATTGAACAGGGTTGAAAATTTTTGATTACCATTTTAAAATTTGACCTCACACTCTTTGTTTTCAATTTCAACTGTTTTTCTATTTTTCTTTAATTTTTGTTTACTTGAACTCGTATTTTCACTTTTAATTTTATCCATTCAACTGTTTTTGGTTTCATTTATAACAAACTATATGAAAAAGAAAAAAAAAATCAAAACAAACCACAACTCATTTAAGTCTTAACATGTGGTTTATAGAAAAAAAAAATTACCCATTTGGCTTGTTTAGATACTATTTTTTTTTGTTTGGCTTTTTTTTTTTTTTGTTTTTGCTATTTTGCTTTTAAAAGTGCATAAATGCAGATGGTGGTGTATTAGTGGTAATGTGTTGTGCTACCACAATGAATGCTGTGAATGGCCTACTTTCATTTTGACATCATCATCATTATTGTCTTCATCACCAGCAGCATTAAGTAGTAGCAGCAGCAGCATCATCATGATCATCATCATCATCTTTGAAATTAAACAACAGCATCATTTTTCGTTAGTTTTTTCTGTATGTTTAACATCAACAATTACAATACTTAAACATAATAACAAAACAAACAAATATTGCAATGTCTAATGCTGTTATTGTTGTTGCAAAAAGATAACAAC
This sequence comes from Eustalomyia histrio, assembly GCA_949748255.1. NCBI lineage: Eukaryota > Metazoa > Arthropoda > Insecta > Diptera > Anthomyiidae > Eustalomyia > Eustalomyia histrio. The sequence goes on from OX456527.1 coordinate 118,225,690, forward strand.
AACTAGTTTAAAAAACTTCAATATTATTAGTAGTTAATATAAATAATATGCTCTCTAGAGATCATTCCCTCTTTTTTTTCTATGAGTTCGATCACTGTTGCCAATTTGGCGAGTTTATAGTCAGATCTAGTGATTTTATTTTGCTTCTAGCGGGACAAATTAGTTTCTTTCTTCAGCCGTAATATCTTTTTTAAAAACCAGCTGTACACTCAAAAATATTATAAAATTCACGTATTAAAATCTAGCGATAAAATCGCTGTTTATAAATTTAATACGTTTTTTTTAGCGATTTTTGGGTTTCATCTAGTTATTGTTTTTTCGTTTTTTGAAAAATAATTTACACCAGTAAATGCGACTACTTTGAGTAAACAAAACAATTCAGCGATTTATCCTACTTTAGCTGTGTTTATGCGGCAAGCTACAAATGTTGGCTTATGTCATTGCAATATTGCTTAACTTTACTTATGTCAAATTTGTATGACAATGACAGAAGTCAACGTTGATAGCTTCCCGCATAAACACAGCTTTTATTTAAGTAATTTTTTTTTTTTTAAAAACATGATTTATGAGAATTTTTAAAACCAACTTTTAATGTACTTTAAATACTTTTAATAAAATCCAGAATTATTTTCCATTTATGTACCTTTTAAAAGCCTACGTTTTTATAATTCCAGAAACTTTTTCCCAATTTCCTTCAATTCCGGTACCTTTATAGACACATTTTTAAAAATTCGATATTATTTAGATTTTGGTTCCATTTAAAAGATCCAGGCTTTTTTTCAATTACCGAAGTTTCTAAAGGTGCACATTTTTTTCATTTCGGTACCTTTAACGTACTTCTTAAATATTATTTTTTTTTAATTTTGGATCTTTTATTTTTTTTCAATTTATCTACCATTATAATTTTGGTACCTTTTATGGAGCATTTTTCTACTTTTTTATGATTTTATTATTAAATCATAGATTGGTATTTTTTCATTTTGGTAGCTTTTGGTATCTTTCACAAATCGGTGTTTTTTCCAATTTGGCAGTATTCATAGGTTATAGTTTTTTCAAATCGGTACCTTTTATTTGCTATTTTGGTACTAAAAAATATTTTTAATCTTTGGTACTTTTTATACAACCAGATTTATTTGCCACTTTATTCTAAATTAACTTTTCTAAATTATTTGCAAATTTTATAACTTTTTATAGGCTGGTACATGATAGTTTGCAATTTCGCGTTTTCTTTTTTCAAAAAATTGTGAAATATTTTATTTCTTGAGTTTTTTATAAATCTTGAAATATTTGATCTTTTTGTGTAGGATTCCTTGTAATATCGAGACATTTTTTATAAATTTTTATAAATTTATTTGCAATTTAGTTCTTTTTGTAAATCTAGAGTTAGTTCGTTGATATGTTGTTACTTTTGTATATAACTTTAAAAATATTTAGTTTGGTACTTTTTTGTTAATCTATATGTTGTCAACTTATTTGTTAATACAGATGTTAGTACTTTTGTCCAAAATTATTTGTTATTTTATTTCTATTTTTAATCCACGCTATTTTGGAACTTTTCCTAAATCCATTTGCAATTGCTATTTTGGTACTTTTTTCTAAATCCTTGATTTTTGGCTGTTTTGGTACTTCTTTTAACCCAATATTATGGTAATTTTGGTACGTTTAATGAAATTATGAGCATTTAATAATTTGGTACTTTTTAAATTTAAAATTATTTAATTATTTGTTGGTACTTTTTTCTAAATCCACGAATATTGGTTGTTTTGGCATGTTTTCTACATCCACTATTATTGTAGATTTGATGAATTTACGGGTATTTATTAATTTGGTACTTTTTTAAATCCACAATTTAATTAACATTTTTGGTACTTTTTCTAAATCCATAATTTTTGTTGGTACCTTTTCAAAATTCATTATTATTGTTTTTTTTTGTCATGTTTTCTAAACCCACTATTTTGCCATTGTGGTACATTTGGTGAATTCACGAGTATTTAATATTTTGGTACTTTTTTTTTAAATCTACAATTAAATTCACATTTTTGGTACTTTTTCTAAATCTACGATTATTTATATTTTTATAAATTGACTATTATATACTAATTTGGAACATTTTTAAATCAACGATTATTTACTTTTTTTGTCCCTTTTTGTAAAAGTACGGCTATTTTTTAAGTCCACGATTATTAACAATTTTTTAATTTTCTACGTTACGTTAATTTTCTAAATCTACAATTTCAGTGTTTCTTTCTTAATTCATGATTATTTGATTCTGTTTATAATAAATTATTGTCAACTTTTTGATCATTTGATGATTTAGACGCTTTTATTGTTTTACCAAAGTTAGCATCATTGTTTTAACAGGTATTAGGATTTAGCCTAAAGTCAAATACAAAGTTTCAATATGATGATGATATGGCATTTGGTTTACCACACCATTAAATGATAATAATGATGAGTTTTTTAAGACAATTTGTAAAAAAAAAATGCAAAAAATACAATCAAATAAATGACGCCATTGACTCTATTTTGTTGTAAATGTTAAAACGGTAAATTTCAAATATTTATGGTTAAAATATAATACACGTTTTCAATACTATTGTTTGTTTACATTTTGTAAAATATTTATTTTTTTTTAATTTTTATGTAATTTTATTTATTTTCTTAATTACTTTTTGATAACCCTATTTTTTAGATACGAGTATTTTTTTGTGTATACAATTTTTTCAACTATTAAATGCTTTATTGGCAAATATTTCATTAGTTAACATCATTTTGTCAAAATATTTATTTATTATGTCATTAGTTAAAACAAAATATTTAATATGAAATTTATTAAAGATTTTCTTAAATTTAAAAAGGAATTTAAATTGTTTGTTAGAAATATATGAAATCATTTAAAAATAAAGTTATTTAAAGTTTTTTTTTAAATAATAAGAAATTTGGTTATTTAAAAGTTATCTCATTTTTTTCAATAAAATTTTGCATATTGAAAGAATTAAGCAACTTATATCTTGTGTATATCTTTTTTTATATTCAAAAGACTTAAAAGCTTTATTATCTGGAATTTGTTTTAATATTCTTATGACTATAGTTTTATGTTTTATTTTTTTTTTGCTGCAATATTTCAATTTGCTAAACTTGTTGAATATCAAATATGATTTTTAAAAGTAGTTCAAGTGTTATCAAGATTTATTTTATATCAGAAGTCAGGATTAATACTAGAAGTCATGATTTATTTTCAATTTGCTTCACAGTTTTTTTGTTGTTGTTATTTTTTATATAAAAACTTTTGCAATATCTTATTAACATAGAAAAAATGTAGTAAATCAAGTCATTTATGGTAAGAAACACTCCTAACTAAAAAGCCAACAATTTTTAGGTTGATATCGGGAGAGAACAACCTTATTTTAAAAATTTTAAAGAAGAAGAACATTAGGAAATAATCCTAGATTTATAAAAAGTACCAAAATAGCAAATAATCGTATTTTTGATCGGAACTGCAGAAACTAATCGTGGGTTTGTAAAAAGTACCAAATTATTTGTGAATTTAAAAAAAGGACAAAACATAACTACAGATTTACAAAAAAAAGTACCAAAAATATTCGTGGATTTATAAAAAAGTTCCAAAAATATTCGTGAATTTATAAAAAAGTACCAAAAATAATCGTAAGTTTATAAAAAAGTACCAAAACTAATCGTGAATTTATAAAAATGTACAAAAAAAATTGTGAATTTATAAAAAGCATCAAAACTATTTAAAAATAAACTTGGTTTTATAAAAAAATACCAAAGCCTCCGAAACAATCGTGAATTTATAGAAAAGTACCAGAATCCAAAATAATCGAGGACTTAAAAAAACGTACCGCAGAAAATTATCGTGTTTTTATAAAAAGTACCAAAATAATAAAATCTAATTTTTATAAAAAAGTACCAAAATAATAAAATCATATTTTTATAAAAAAGTACCAAAATAATAAAATCTAATTTTTATAAAAAAGTACCAAAATAATAAAATCAAATTTTTATAAGAAAGTAAAATAATTATGAATTTATAAAAAAACTTTCAAAAAAATAAATAAAATAATGAGGAATTTATAAAATATATCATAAATGATCGTGGTTTTATAAAAAATAATAAAAGTACCCAAAATGTTGAAGATTCAAAATGGCAAATAATCGTTAATTTATAATAATAGTAGTACCAAAATAACAATTAATAATGAATTTACTAAACAAACGCGGATTTATAAAAGTACAAAATTAGCAAATAATAGTAGATTTATAAAAAAGTACCGGAATAGCAAATTCCAGAATACCAGCATAGCAATAAAGAGTCAAAAAATTGCAATTAATAGTGAATTTGTAATAAAGTACAAAATCAAAAAAAAAAATCGTCATTTTATTAAATAGTACCAAAATAGCTTTATTAAAACGTACCAAAATAACAAATAATGGTGAATTCATACATTTAAAGAGTACAAAATATTTTTGTCTTGTTATAAATCACCAAAATATTTTTATTAAAAAGTACCAAAATAGCAATTAATTGTGGCTTCATTCAAAAGTTTTCAAATTCTAAAAAAAAGTACCAAAGTCTAAAGAATGTCGTTTTTACAAAAAAATATATATTATCTATAAAATAATTATCGGGACTTGAAATGAAAGAAAATATCGATATTAACCCTTATGTGAACTTTCATACAAATACCAACATTTTGTAAAAGTACCAAAATTTTATTTAAATAGAATATTATTACATTACACTAACCAAATTTTATAAAAGTACCAAGACTGTATAAATCTGCAAATATTTTATAAAAGTACAAATATTTCAAAAAAGTACAGAAAATACCAAAAATTCTATAAAAGTACCAACATTTCTCTGCCAATATATGCAGATAGCCTGAAGATTGATTTGTTAAGCATGAAAATGCATTTTCGTGTTAACCATTGACTTTAGAAAGTTTTTCTTTAAATGCTGTAAAATTTATTACTTTTCTCTATTTGAAATTTATGATATGATCTTAAACCGGACAAAGTAACATGAGTGTTACTTTGGTTGGTTGGTATTTTCAAATTTCATAAAAGTACCAAAACTTTATAATGGTATCAAATTTGTATTAAATTAACAAACTTTTATAAAGAATATGTCTTAACGTTTTAAAAAAGTACCAATGCTTTGTAATAGTACCAAAATTTCATAAAGTACCAAAACATTTCAAAAAAGTATCAAAATTTCAAAAAGTACCAAAATTTTTAAAAGTACCAGGATTTGAAAAAAAATTTTAAAATTTCAATAAGTATAAAATTTTCATAGAATATCAAAAGTCTAAATAAGTACCAACATTTTCCAAAAATACTGAAATTTAAATTGAACACCAAAATTTTCATAGTAAACAAAATTTCATTAAGTACCAATATTTTGTTAAAGTATGAACATTTTAAAAAGTTCATAGTAAACAAAATTTGATAAAATACCAACATTTTGTTAATGTACCAAAATATCAAAAAGTACCAAAACTTTAAAAAGTACCCGAATTTCAAAAATAAATTTCAATCAATACCACAATGTTATTAAAATACCAAAATTTCATAAAAGTACCGAAGGTGTAAAAAAGTACCCAAATTTTATAAAAGTACCAAAATTTTAAAAAATGTTCCTAAAATGTGATAAAATTTTTAGAAACCTTTGATATTTTAACGATTTTCTAAGAGTTACTTAAAGTATTAAATAGTCTTATATTATGCCCACCAAATGTATAAAAATTAAAAAACATTTTCCTTATACTTCAGAATTCTTATATGTTCCCCTAAATTTCCTATTGCCTAAGTTTGTACTTCTCAGTTTTATAAAAAAAAACCCATGATAAATAATGCAAAAAGTTAAATAGAAATCTAATGCTAAACAGAACAATAATGTCAACTACACAACAACAACTATAGAGTTAAAGTTCTCTAGAAAAATGACATTTAACAGCAGAAAACCAAAGCAAACATAACAAAAAGAAATAAAAAGAATTCATATACAAATGACTAATAAAGGTTATAATAAAAAAATATATATATAAAGAAAATTATACAAGAAATCAACTGAAAAAAATTTGCAATGCAAATGTTAAATTACAATGGAAAAAACTCAATGGTACTTTATAATATGGCAAACAAGACAATAATATAGTTAAGACACAAACCCTTTTTTTGTATGATTAAGTATTTCGAGAGCACTTTCAACACAATCTTATTAAAGAGTTTAAAAAACTGTATATGAAATATGTTAAATACAAATATATGTAAATTTTTATAGTCAAGATATTTTGCTTTTAATTTTTTTTGGAAGTAATAACGCCCATGCATAATGCATTAAGTTAGATGAAAAAAAAATATATAAGTATTTATTACCACCTACAAAAAAATTCAAAAAAAAAAAAACTGAATAAAATTATGCAGATATTTAAAATTAACTAAAATATTCATGCATACAAAATTTTTAAAGCAAAACGTATTTATTTTTTTACAGAAATACTAAAAATAATAAACCATATATTATTTTCATAATATTATCCATCGAATCTTTCCACAACAACAAAGGTGTTGATTAATTATCCATTAAAGTAACAAAATTTAAATTGTTCACTGGATTTTCGATTTTTTTTTTCTTATAACCAAAATTTGGTGTTGATTTAATTAAGAATGCTTAGAAAATAAGAAAAAAAAAAAAAAACCGCGTTGAATTCTGTTATTTTTTGAGTCTCTTATTAAAATGTTGGCTTAAGAGTTTTGTTTCGTTATATTTCCATTATCAATAAATCTTTTGAACTGTGTTCAAATAAATTGTATTGATATGTGAAAACATGTAACATTTTAGTTAATTAAAGAATGGATTAAGATTTTTGTTTTTTGATTAAGAGAAAACACCCTCACGTTTTGTTAATTCTTATAATAGAAAGAAAAAAAAATATGGACAGAATTCGCCATAAGGCAAATTTGCTTTTTTTTTTGGCATTTTATAGTTTTTTTCTTCTTTGATTAACAACAATAAAGTTTAATGAACTTTTAAAGATCACAAAAGGTGTTAAAGAATATTAAGAAAAAATCTTTGAAACATATTTTCTTTTTCTAACTTTATTTTTTAAACAAAACAGTTTAAAAGATATTTTTTTTTAGGAATCATATAATTAAATTATGTTGAATCTTTAAGAGAAGAAATTTGAAAATTGATTTATATTTAAGATTAATATTTATAAAATAAAATTGTGAGAAACTTTTTGTTTATTGTGCTTATATGGTTTTTAATGATTTTATAAAAAAAGTTAAGAAATTAAGTAATTAAGAGTAGCCAATAAACCAAGCGATATCGTTAAGATTTAGCAACGATTCACTCAGAATATTAGGTAGTTTAATAAAAGAGTTTAGTTAAAAATAAAGGAGCATTAATTAAAGTAATGGAGCATACATTTAAAAATAAAGGATCATACATTTATTTTTTAAAGAAATATTTATTTATCTTTTTTTTTTTACATTTTTTTAAAATGATTTATTGTCATTTACCGATTTTTTCCAGTTAAATTTTATTTGCTGTCAAAAATTTTCAATTAATTTTTTATTTAAATTATTTGTTTACATACAAAATTATTTCAATTCAAATTACAAGAACTTTATAAATATACACACATATAATCATTCACACAAAATGTGTCTATAGACTGTGTGGTGAGTATACATTTTTGGGAGATTAAAAACAAACAAAAATACAAACAAGCCGAAACAATTTCAAATAAATGAAAAATCAGTAATTCTTATTTTATATTTTTTATTACGGAATTCCTAGGTAAAATTTTAACATTTATTTTGAACTGATGCGTCAGTTGTTTAAACAACATTTAAAAATAACTAACAAAAACCATTTGATTTAAATAAAAGTATATTGATTTTATCGCTAAGCATTTAACTAAGGTACAAGGTGGAGCAAAAATCATCATCTGATTTTCTTTCGCTATAACTTTTGTTTAAAGTGAAAATTCATTGGATTTTTAACTCATTATGTGTTCAAGGGCGGATCAATAAGTCTGTGACTTTTCGAACTTTCCTCGTATTTATATGAAATGCAACACTGTTCCCATCGATTACCACCTTTTAATAGACTACTGTCAAATGTTGAGCAAGTTCTGTCATTTACTTTGCGTTTAACAGCTGTTCAAAACATACAACCTCGTGGATTTTTTTTAAAAATAGAAAAAAGTGAATTTCCAGTGCTCATTAAAGATTATTTTTGTGAAAAAACGTCAATCAAGCCAAGGAAAAGCTCGACAAATACTATGGGGACTCTGCACCTTCAATGCTAAAAAAGTAATTTACTGACTTTCGTTGTGGTCTTACAAGCACGAAAGATGCCGAACGTTCTGGACGCGCAGTTGAGGTCTCTACACCCAAAACAATCAAAAAAAAATTCGCGATATGGTGTTAGTCGATCGGAGATTGAATGTGCTATAGATTGTGGAAGACATAGGCATTTAACATGACTCAGTGGTTTTAATTTTGTACCATCACTTGGTTATGAGAAAGCTTTCCGCAAGATGACTGCCGCGTTTGCTCACAATCGACCACCAACGGAATCGTGTGACAGCTTAGTTTCCATGGCAAAAATCCATTAAGTAGACTACAAATGGCCCCTTGACTTCCCCTTATTCTCCGGATTTTGACCCCAGTGACTATTTCCTATTTCCAAACCTAAAGAAATGGCTCAGTGGAAAGAGATTTGGCTCCAACGATGAAGTTATTGATCAAACAAATGTCTCTCGAAAAATCCTGTTGTTGAACGCAAACGTAAATGATGGAACTTGCTCAAAATTTGACAGCAGTCTATTAACAGGTAGTACTTGAGGGGAGCAGTGTTGCAATTCATATAACTACGAGGGAAGTTCGAAAAGTCCTGAAATTATTAATCCGTCCGCGTATTTACACTTATAAATTTTGTTTAAATTAATTGTGAAAAATTATGTCAGCCAAATGGCCGCTGTCGGCGTTGACATAAATTTGGTCTCTTTTGATTACAGCATTTGTGGTGTCACGTTGACAATTTCGGCTCGAATGATGTTCTTTAACTCCTCCAAGGTGCGCTGCTTGTTAGCGTACAGAAACGTCTTCAAATAGATGTTTTGTGCAGCCACATTTTGCCCTAAATATTGAGGCTCCCAATAAAGCCAATCACCCAACCATACACAGATTTTTAAATTTCCAAATGTGGGATAGTATATATCCGCCAAGGAATTGTAGTATCCTATCGGAAAGCCAAGGACAAACACATAGCATTTGTTTCGTTGCCTCAACATCCAACATACAAGTGTCCGTACCACACAGATCCCTGGTCCCTAAAAGGCACCTAAGATTACAGTGTTCAGTGGAAAATTCCGTTAAGGTCTCTCAGTCCTTCCTGTAAAATGAAAAAAAATCTCCAGCAGTTTGAAGCGATAAATATCTTCGCCTGAATTTGGCTAATGTTAGCATTCCTGCAGTCAACGCACTTGGATTCCCTCCACATCCTAAGGTTTTTCTGTAAATAAACCCCGCAGCTGCAACACAGAAAGGTTCAGCGCCACGACGGACCCCGCAGTTAGCCAATCGCAGCAATTACTGCATGTTAGCGGTAATCATTTAAAAATTGTATTAAATAAAATTTAATGCAGTTTTTTTATATTTTGTGTGTGTGTGTGTTTTTTTTTCTAACCAAATGCATAATTAATTATGTTTTATATTTGAAATGTCATATTTTTTAATAACTTCTTAATCTTGTTTTTGTAAATAACTCCTCTTCTAATATTTCTTCCGTCACAATATTTTCATTATACCTTATGCTGAGTTTCTTTTTTTTTTTTTTGTCATAAATCACTCAACTTCAAAAAAAAATTTTCAATTCAAAATTTGTGTCTTAAAAAAAAAACTAAACGCTTCAACAAATGCATTAAACGTCAACAATTTTTGTATTTATATCTTGTATGTTATATCTTACCATATAAATGAATATATGGCTTATAATAATGTAAAACCGGATGTTTGTAGTTTTGTGGCCTATCAGTTTCTTTATTTTTTTTTCTCTATAATAATTATGTGGTTGTAGGATTAACTTTAAAATTATCAACACTTTGTTATAAATGTAAATCTATGTTATTTTCTGCTGCTTCGTTTTTTATAATTTCATTTTGTCTATAAAGTGCTGAGTTTAGAACGGATATTGTTTAAAGGTTAAGCTTTAACTGCAAAAAATGCAAAAAAAAACTTAACATAGAACAGGGTTGTATTGATTGTTATGTTTTTTGGTATGTGCAATTGTAATGTTTTTTATTTACAAGTGTTCTACTTTTTATGTTTTCTTGACCAAAAACGGGGTCAGGTTTAATGTTTAGTTTTGTATTGAAGATGGAAAATCATTTTAATTGAAATATGTTTGTTTTTTGTTTTGCCAAAGAATTTTTTAAAGGTCGTTTGCAAGGTTGTTAATGTTTTGTTTTATTTTTTTTTTGGTTTGTGTTGTCTTTTTGAAAGAACAATTTTATTAAGTTTTTTTTCTAGTGTTAGAGGTGTTTCGGAAGTGTTGTTGACTAAGAAAAATAAAAAAAAAAAATCTTTAAGATTTTTTTTTTTTGATTTTAAGACATTTTTTAAAGAGAAAACTTGTAATGGTGTCTTTAATGCTTTACGTTAAAATTGTTTCCTAAATCTTTGTGACCGAATTTTATTATGTATCTGCCTGAATAGGGACAGTCACCTGTTTCATTAGCGAGTTTTATTAAAGGTTTGTTTTTTTTTTCGAAATTTATATAAATATTCCATACAAATTTAAGTATATATAGACTTGCTAAGTATTTATAGATATAGTTACTTAAAAATTAAGTATGTATAAAAATGCTGCCAAATTTTAGAAATTATTGGCGTTTCTCTTTTATATGTAAACAAAAATATTTGTCATAAAAATCTTTGAAATTTTTGCATTTTCAATTTGATAAAATATTAAAAACAACAACAGCTAACGAATGAGTTATGTGTTTGCAAGTAAAGGTAGAGCAGGGCAAACAATATAATTGCTCTATTTCGTGTTCCCGCGAAGTCCATATACAAAAACAGCTTTCGTACAATGGCGGCCCCAAATATTCAAAAACTATTTGTTAACAAAAAAGATATAGATATATAGATATAAAATTCGAAAAAACAAACCTAAAAAGAAAACTAAAAAAAAAACGTAAAATAATTAAAGTCTATCATGCCGACTATATGATACCCTACCCCAAGAATAATTTGGGGAATCGATCTAAATTCCTGAAAGTGTAGCGATAAATCTAAACAAAACTCATTAAAAAGATCCTTTGACTAAATACTGGCGGGGGGACTAGGTCAAAATATGTTCCGATTTCCATATAATATTTTTAACTAACATTGCAAGTAGTTATCTTTGGTTTTGTGTGTCTAAATACCATTTAAACCCAATTTAGAAAGGACCACCTTTCTATGGGAGCTAGGTGTGAATATGGACCGATGCTAACAAAATTTAATAGGGTTGGTGTCTAGGCTAATAAAGTATTAGGTAGCAAATTTTATTTAAATATCTTTATATTGGCCTGTAGTTTGTTCAGGTTTACATGGACGAACGCAGGGACGGAAGGACGGACGGACATCGTTAAATCAAACCAGAAAGTGATTCTGACCAATATTTTTGGTAGTTACAAATATCAGCACAAAATCATTATATATGTAATGTGGGGAAACTCTAAAGGGCTTAGCGGCTATGTTGTCTGGGTATTAGCCGCGCTAATAGATCGACATCTACAAGGACAATGGAGACGATACTCTCCATGAAAGCGGTAGATGTTCAGGGTGCACTTGCGGCTTACAGATTAAAGGTGATCGGGGAGTAGTCTCTTGAAGGCCTGACTACCCTGCATCAGAGAGTCCTTGAAAATCTCAAAGATTATCACATTTTGTTTATGGAATGTGATAGGGTGGCGGACTGCGATTTTCTTATTTCTGACGGGGAGCGGTGGAGATATGAAAGTATTTTGGATGATACTAATGGAATTGATTTATATACTGATGGCTCCAAACTGGTTGTAAAAACTGCTTTAGGTTTGGGTTATTTTGAGAAGATCTGGTAATGGAAATGTGCTTCCGAGTTCCGGACTACAACACCGTTTTTCAAGCGGCGGAGGTGGTTATTACGGAGTGCATTCAATGTTTAACTGCGACTGAATGTTCTGGTGACAACCAAATTTTTTTCCACCGCATGGTTCGGTTGGTGAAACCGATATATATATATTTGTGGCAACAGATATTTGATTAATACAACAGAATTTCGGTTAAAGTGAAATATTTAAATTGTTTCAGAATATATTTGGTTACCACAACCAAATAATTCAGTTTCTGCAACCAAATTATACAATTATAAATTATGCAAGGAATTCGGTTGTCGCAATGAATCTGTTCTCTGTGAAATCAAGAGGGTGTGATAAACTATTATTCTGGCAGGTGTCACCTGAGATTAATATGGGACACTGGACACTGGAGGGGCATTAGAGGGCTGACTAGGAATAGATCAAACTTGTAGTGGGATTCCGTAACTTTTCAACGACAAAATTCGTTCTTTAGTTACATTGTCAAAATTCAATAATTAGCAACAAATTTGGGTAAAAGTTATTGTCTAACTTTTTCTACCGATACTTGCAGTTTAAAAAAATCGTTAACTTAACTACGAATTTTTTTTTAAAAGTTCAAGTTTAGGATTTTTGTCGTTACTTTATAAAATTTCAAAACTATAAATTTCAAATTAACTGTTGTCGGTATCTCTTGTCAATGATTTCAAAAATACATAATATTAGGACGAATCAATAAGTCCGTGACTTTTCGAACTTACCTCGTAGTTATATGAAATGCAACACTGCTATCATCAAGAACCACCTGTTAATAGACTACTGTCAAATATTAAGCAAGTTCCGTCATTTACTTTGCGTTTAACAGCAGGATTTTTCGAGGTCCATGAAATTAGCATTTCTTTAGGTTTGGAAATAGGAAATAGTCACTGGATGCCAAATCCGGAGAATAAGGCGAATGAGGGGGCAATTCGTAGTCTACTTCGTGGATTTTTGCCATTGAAACTAAGCTGTAATTGTGAGCAAACGCGGCAGCCATCTTGCGTTAGTGATCGTTAAAAATTGAAACCACTGAGTGATGTGAGATGCCTATGTCTTCCACAATCTGTCACACATTCAATCTCCGATCGGCCAACACCATATCGTGAATTTTTTCAATTGTTTTGGGTGTAGAGACCTTAACTGGGCATTCAGAACGTTCGGCATCTTCCGTTCTTGTAAGGCCACAACGAAAGTCATTAAACCACTTTTTTACCATTCAAATCGATGGTGCAGAGTCCCTATAGTATTTATCAAGCTTTTCCTTGGCTTGGTTGATGGTTTTTTTTTTCGCAAAAAATAATGTTTAATGAGCACTCGAAATTCACTTTTTCCATTTTTAAAAAAAATCCACGAGGTTGTTTGTTTTGAACAGCTGTTAAACGCAAAGTAAATGACAGAACTTGCTCAAAATTTGACAGCAGTCTTTTAAAAGGTGAAACTTGATGGGAGCAGTGTTGCATTTCATATAACTACGAGGGAAGTTCAAAAAGTCACGGACTTAATGACACGCCCTTGTAGCTTTTTCGGTTACTCAACCGACAATTATCGTTAGTTAACGAAATCGGTTAAATCGTTAAAAAGTTAGAGAATTGCAGTAGTGGTCTCTGTTAATCTTCGAAATACAAAACCTTTTCGGATAATGAAAATAGAGCTTGGGCAATGGGCCATAAACCTACAGAAGGAGGTCTGAAATGGGGATACTGTTGGTGCGGCAACAAAAGTCCTGTGGGGTGACCCGGATTTGGATAGGACACAGGCTCACAATCACAGGCTCCTTTATACTGCGATTACACCTTTCGAAATTGACATCGAGTTACTCTGTGCTGTGTACGATAAGACCCTGGAAAACTTCCTTTGTTTTTGCCCGGCTTTCGCAAGGAGTAGGATAAGGCTCTGGCAGGGGTGTGATATAACGTCTCTGTTATGTTGAGGGATACTGAATTCTTCAGGTGGACTTTTTGAGAACTCACAACCCGCCGATTCTGTGGCATAGGTATATGTCGCCCATTTTTGGGTGAGGTGATCATAAAGGGCAAAAGGCCCTTCCCCTTCTCGACCTAGACATATTATAACCTGACAATGTTGTGTGTTATAAATAAATAGGTTTAGTGTTATATGACCCCATTTATTTTTATTAAGTTGTCTTTAAATTTTCTTTTTTTTAAATTTCATTTCAATCTGTGTGTATTATTTTATAACTAAAATGTTTACTTTAATACACTTGATATCCTTGAAATTAACCAGTACAATAACACAAGACAACAATCGCCCAATAATAACCAGTAAATTTAACATTTTATTAAGTATCACAATACGATTAAGAAAATATTTCTTTGTTCCCCATACCCAATGTAACAACTTTGTAATAGTGTCCCTTGTTAACAACAATATTAACAAAAATTTATATTACAGCTATGTAGGTTTAAAATATCAGTGGAATTGCAAAAAAATAAAAAGATAAAAAATAACGATAAAAAAATAACGATACAACGGGAATTATATGCTTTTTATACCCTTCACCACAGGTGGAAGGGTATATATAAGTTTGTCATTCCGTTTGTAATTTCTACAATATTGATCTTAGACCCTATAAAGTATATATATTCTGGGTCCTTATGAAGAGCGAAGTTGATTTAACGATGTCCGTCTGTCCGTCTGTCCGTCTGTCCGTCTGTCCGTCTGTCCGTCTGTCCGTCTGTCCGTCTGTCCGTCTGTGTGTTGAAATTGGTTTTCCGAAGAACCCAGACGTGATGAGGACTTGATTCTTTTTTATTTCTGTTACATGTGATCCATTTCTGTTTGCTATTAAAAATCAGACAGATCGGTTAATAAATGGCTGAGATATTAGCAAAAAACCAGGACTACCTCTAATTTTTCCAGTAAAATCCCTTTGTTTAATATGTATGTAGAATTTTACGCATAACAACATGTGTTAAAATTCTTTTCTTTTATCTCCACCTTTTTTATACACAAACAACACACATACAAAGATTTGTCATTTAAATAAAAACCAAACAAATCTCTAATTAACGAAGACTTTTATATATGTACATCTATTGACGATGATTTTGTGTGAGCTTCAATAGCTCAGTTGTCTAGACGCCATGTCACAACTACTTTTTTCTCTAAGCCCGTGGAGTTCGAGGTTCAAATCTCGCTCAGGTCAATTCACTTTTTTTTTTTGTAAATTTTTTTTGTACATTTTTTTTTTATTATTTTCTTAATATTTTTTTTTTGCTTATTTTTGGTTTTTTTTTTAACATTTAATAACTAATTTATATAAAATTTTATTATACCCTTCACCACAGGTGGAAGGGTATATATAAGTTTGTCATTCCGTTTGTAATTTCTACAATATTGATCTTAGACCCTATAAAGTATATATATTCTGGGTCCTTATGAAGAGCGAAGTTGATTTAACGATGTCCGTCTGTCCGTCTGTCCGTCTGTGTGTTGAAATGGGTTTTCCGAAGAACCCAGACGTGATGAGGACTTGATTCTTTTTTATTTCTGTTACATGTGATCCATTTCTGTTTGCTATTAAAAATCAGACAGATCGGTTAATAAATGGCTGAGATATTAGCAAAAAACCAGGACTACCTCTAATTTTTCCAGTAAAATCCCTTTGTTTAATATGTATGTAGAATTTTACGCATAACAACATGTGTTAAAATTCTTTTCTTTTATCTCCACCTTTTATACACAAACAACACACATACAAAGATTTGTCATTTAAATAAAAACCAAACAAATCTCTAATTAACGAAGACTTTTATATATGTACATCTATTGACGATGATTTTGTGTGAGCTTCAATAGCTCAGTTGTCTAGACGCCATGTCACAAATACTTTTTTTCTCTAACCGTGGAGTTCGAGGTTCAAATCTCGCTCAGGTCAATTCACTTTTTTTTTGTACATTTTTTTTATTATTTTTATTTTCTTAATATTTTTTTTTTTGCTTATTTTTGGTTTTTTTTTTAACATTTAATAACTAATTTATATAAAATTTTATATTAATAATTAAAATTCTTTTCTTTTATCTCCACCTTTTATACACAAACAACACACATACAAAGATTTGTCATTTAAATAAAAACTAAACAAATCCCTAATGAACGAAGACTTTTATATATGTACATCTATTGACGATGATTTTGTGTGAGCTTCAATAGCTCAGTTGTCTAGACGCCATGTCACAAATACTTTTTTTCTCTAAGGCCGCGGGTTCGAATCTCGGTCAGGTCAATTCACTTTTTTTTTTTACATTTTTTTTTTATTTTCTTAAGATTTTTTTTTGTTTTTTTTTTACATTTAATAATTAATTTAAATAAAATTTTATATTAATAATTAAATAATCCATAAATAGGCTAAAAACATCAAAATTTTTATAAAAACCCTCTGATACAAACAAAATACAAACGGTTTTATTTCTTTTTTTTGCTCCGATTTAAAAGAATTTATAAAAAGATTTTTAAACCATTTTATTTCTCACATATTAAGAACATTTTATACATAATTTACCTTTGAGTGCAACTATTTTAGGTCATAACTTATAATAATTTATAAAAAAAATTATAAACTATTTTCCTTCAAATTTTTAAAATTAAGCTAAAGAAATTACAAATATTTCTAATAAAAAAGCGAAATAAAATCCCAAATGTAAATTTGCCAGCTAAATCAAACTATTTTGTAGAAATAAAACACATGCAGTTGTAGTGATTTCTTTTAACGATTTGTTGAAATTCTTTTCTTTCACCTCTTCACCTTTTATACACAAACAACAAACACTATTCTAGAGCTGTATTATGACCTATGGATACGTCTTATATAGCAAAAGATCAAAAATCTTTAGTATAACATATTTGCTGAAAAACTCGGAAATATCGGTTCAGATACAAAAAAGTTATGCCCAAAACATACATTTTTTTAAAGTACCTATATTCCCGAGTCCAAGTTTTATCTCCAAACTAAATGGTTAATTTCCTCTTAAAGGCGTCCGTATATAAATCTGTCCATTTCATATATGTCCATATATAAACTTCAGTTTTTTCCCAACCATGGTGAAGGGTATATAAGATTCGGCATAGCCGAATTTAGCCGCTCTTACTTGTTTTTTTTAATCAAGTCTTTTAACAAAAGACAGTAGGAACTTGTAAAAGATTGTATAAATATTGTAGACTTTACAGAGGTTTTTAGCCAACTCATTCAATAATAAAAAAAATATATATATTTTTATTTCATCAAGACAAGGATTGTAATTTATAAATGTGTTTATTTTTTATTTTAAGTAGAGGATGTAACCAAAAGTGACATATCATGTTGAAACATTAAGTTAAAAAAAAGTTTGAGGTTATTTGGTTTTCAAAATGAAAGACCTTGAGATTTTAATAAAAAAAAACAAATTTTTTAGAATAATTTCCAATATTTTATATAATCTACATAATAAAATTATTTAGAAATTTAAAGGATTTTCATTAAAAAATTTTATAAAAATTTAAGATAAATTACATTAAATTTTTTATTCCCTATAGCTTCTGTAAAAAGTTTGTGTCTTAAGTCTTTTGCTTTATGCCTCATAATTTTTCGTATTTTTTGTAGTTATTTGTTTACGGTTTGCTATTTGTTTTTGTATAATATTTATGTAGATAACACCTTGTTGTTTTTTTTATGATTATTATACATATTTTTTTTTTCTTGAGCTTAGTTTGCTAATTTATGCAGATTTGCAATCAGTTTTTTTTTGTTTAGTATGTAATTGTTGAAATAAATCAACAATTAGAGCGTCTAAAATATGCGGTTAAATATTGTATATCTATATATTTACTAACAACTATTAACTGATATTTACTAAATAGTGCTGCTGCTGCTGTTTATTGCTACTTAACTAACTACCCAACACCAGCAGCAATACAAATAGTATCTGTGTTTTCTATTTATTTTTAAAGGTGTAGCATTAAAGTCTGAAAAGCTGTAGTGTTTATGAATTTATTATTTACTAATTAAATAAAAAACAACAAATAAAAATATCATAAAATTAAAAAAAAACTGGAAAACTAATGTTTAAAAATTTGTGTGTATTTTTAAAAGGTTTTTGTAGCTAAAAATTTATTTTAAATTGTAAAATTATGGGAAAAAATCCAGTAATTTTTTCTTTTTGCTAATTTTGTGTTTAATAATATTTTTTAAAATAAATTAATGATTTAATCTTAAAAATATGCGGAAAGAATTATTTTTTATTCTTTAAATGTTGTTCTGTTTTAAATTGACAGGTTGCAAATTTACTATGATACATATAATCTACAAACCCTGATCTTGTTTTTTTTTGCATTATTTTAGTCATAAATCATAGAAAATTTCTATATTGTGGTTAGGTTTTGAAGCTTGGCTTTACTATTGTTAATGTATATACATTTTTTTCTATTCTAAACAATTATGTTAAATAATTGTTGACGTTAAAATAACCGCAAGCTTACACACTAAATAAGCTTTGGCCAATATTGATTGTATTAAATATTTATAAATAAGGTGACCATTTATGAAAATTTAAAATTTAAAATAAAAAAAAAATTTGTTTGGTTATAATTTTAAATGAGAAATTGCAAGATCAAGAACTATACTCAAAGAAAAAATTAATGAAAAAGTTAGTAAAAGGTTTACTAATTTTCAGCAATGTTTTTTTACAAAAATTGTATTTTCAGCATAAGCTTTAGTTATATTTGTTCAGCTAAATTTACACTAATTTTTTTTTACAAATTTGTTTGCTAACAAAATTGTGCTGGTCAATACATTTATAGTGAGGATAACAATCAGATAAGCAACAGATAGATGTTGCAGCTGAACTAAGTGGAGTACAGACAAAAAATAACCCTAAAAACACAACTCTTTCAATACCAAAAATACAACCGTGGAAGATTAATCCCAACATACCAAATGACTTGAGAAAAATATTATTATAAGCTTACAAACACAAGCCTTAAGCTTAAAAAAAACTTGAGAATATATTGAAAAAGGCTATCGTAACAATTGTAGAAAAATCAAAACGGAACCCTCGTGAAAATATTATGTGTGTATGATTACTATAAGCTTATTCTTGCAATTGTAGAATAAGCTTACAAAAATAATATATTATTAATATTTGAAAAAGAGAAATCATAATTATTTTCTTTAATTAAATTTGTTTTTTATTTTAATTTTAAAAGTAAATAATAATAATTCATTTTAAATATAAAAAATAATAATGCATTTTAAATATATATAATAATTAATTTTAACCATAAATAAAAATAATTAAATTTAATATGCAATTGCACGTTGACTATATAAAATTTACAACTAAATGTACACGCAAAACACGTTTGACAAATTAAAAGAAAAAGTAATGGCACTTGTTGTATGCATTATATGCGTAGAACAAAGACAACAAGACTGGAATGTATTGAAAAATATTTCTATTTCAATCGTCATATTGCGTTGTTGTTGTACGTTGTTTATAAGCATACTTGAGAAAAAGTTATGTATAATAATCTTTTCTCTAGCATTGTTAAATACTGCTTGTGAATTCACATTTTATAAATATTATAAAAGCGAAAATAAGAAAAGCTTAAAACACACTATTAACATAAGCTTATTCTCAAGTTGTATTGCAGTTTGATTGCTATATGGTAT
This sequence comes from Eustalomyia histrio, assembly GCA_949748255.1. Taxonomy (NCBI): domain Eukaryota; kingdom Metazoa; phylum Arthropoda; class Insecta; order Diptera; family Anthomyiidae; genus Eustalomyia; species Eustalomyia histrio. The sequence goes on from OX456527.1 coordinate 118,245,532, forward strand.
ATTGGGATGTATCTATCTTTCACACACACACACACACATAAAACAAAAGGACGCTGAAAATGTACGTGCAAAAAAATATATTGTGTCGTTTATGATTTAAATTATACACTGATGAAATAGATTCATACTAATAACCGAATATCTTGTCAACCGAATTGTTTGGTTGGAGCCAATAATAAATTTGTTTGTCGTAACCGAAATTCGGTTAATAGAACAGAATTTCGATTGAAACAAAATATTTCAATTGTATCAGAAAAACATTTGGACAATTAAATTATTCAGTTGCTGCAACCAAAATATTCAGTTGGCAAGAAATTCGGTGTAGCCAAAACAAAATATTTAAATTTATAAAAAACTTGCGTTTAATGGAATGGCCATTTTAAAATGTTCATATCAGTCTTAAAGTAGCTGTGGTGGCCAACTACCATTATTATGAAAAGGTATTGAATATCAACCATGATAAATAGGGGCAATTCCAGCTCAAACCGCACAGCATTCGGATTTTTTATCTCCGTTTTCCTTCATAACTCAGGAACCAAATGAGTCTTCACCTTAAAATTTTGTAACAAATGTAGAGAGGCCTTAGTTTTTAACATATATTTTTTTCAGAACTAGATTTATCCTCTGTTAAGCTCCCATTTTTACCACGTTACTGGCAAAAAATGTAAAGTGTACTTTACCAGTGAATTAAACCACACATGAGGTTTGGACAGCCTATAAAGGGGAAAACCCCTTAATGACCTTCTTCGTACAAATTTCCAAAAATTCCACCGTATCGAATGTATATGCAGTCTACATGACAAATTTTAAGCAACTAGCTCTTGTTGTTTAGACTGGGTGTTTAAGGGGTAATTTTTCCCCCCTTTAGCCCAATTTTTTCCACTTTCTTATTGGAAATTATTAAAAAGTTATCAATACATTGCTTTGCCCCAAGGAACACATATTTTAAATTTAAGGTTTCTATCTAAAATGTGTGGGTAGGCCTCTAGGGAGGGGGGGGGGGGTAACTTTCCCTGAACCCCTTTTTTATTACATTCTTGACGAAAATTTAAAAATCACATATCTTAAATTTCAGATTTCTAGAAAAACCCGTTTAGGAGGCCGTTAGATTGCCCCCCTTATCTAACGGTCTCCGACTTCCCCGAATAAAATTTGCAAAAATCTACTTTAGGGAACATATATTTAAAGATTGGGAAGGCCGTTAAGGGGGAACATTATTCCCCTTTAGATTCCTTATGTTTACTTCGTACCTAATGAAAATTCTAAAAATTAACTTGTCAGTGAATAAGCTCTAACTCTAGGTATCACATAACTAAAATGTAAATTTTCTAAACAAAGCAGGTTGCCCCGGCCTTTAAAAAGGGAACATTTTCTCCTTTTCGAACTACAATTTTTTGTAAATTTCTGACGAAAATTCTAAAAAGTATCTGCTTACTTAATTTGCCTATACTCCAGGGAATACATGTTTTTATTTTTAAATTTCCAGAACAAAGGGAATTTGGCAGGCCGTTAAGGGGGAGACTTTCCCCTTTTTACCCCTTCCCAAAAAATTATCCGAAACTCCGCCTTATTGGCGAAGGAACCTACATACAAAATTTTAACTTCATAGCTGCAGTGGTAGGACGGGCTGATGTTATCAGTCAATCACTGATTTAATTTGTTGATAATTCTGTCAGTTATGTCTTTGACTGTTGTAGTTTTTTTTTTTATAGATTTTGAGAGGTTTTTAAGTAGAACGTTTTTAAAATTTAAAATTTTTTAAATAGCATAAATTATTTTTAAAAAAATACGCATTTTTGGAAAAGAATTTTAAAGTGAAATTTACTAGAACTTATTCTTTTGCGAATGTCAGCCATTGTAGCAATTTGGTTTTGACTATTTACAGCACCATGACAACTCTGCGTTAAAATACAGGAATGAGTTTTTTTATTATTTTCACATTGGTTACATTTCCTGTTAGAATACAAGGAGATTTCAGCAGAAATATTTTAAAAAACCTGTGCAAAATTTTAAATTTTTTTAAAGCTGAGGTTGGAAAATAAAAAGCGGTCACCTTTATAATGCCACAAGTCTAATAATCATTAGTTTAGTTAACTTAAACAAACTTTGGTTTACTGTTCTTTGTTATTGAACTCGTTTAACAGGTTCTAGTTAAAAAACACACACACACTCACACACACAATATGGTCATTCTTTTGGGTACCAAAGCCATCAATAACATGTATTTCCATTAAGTATTATTTTGAAAGTTTGTATTTGTTGCTACATGTGGGGGTGGTGGCTTGTTTTTTTGTGTAACATTTAGAACCTTTAATAATAACCAGTTTATTATAGAAAAAAACCAAACAAAACGGTTAAGAACAAATCCTTGAAAATATTATTGTATTTTGTTTTTTTTTCTCCATTTCATAAAATGATTGATTAGAATTTTTTTTTGTTTGTTCAAGTGGTTAGTTTGTAATATAATGGCCATTTGTTTTAATAATATATTATAAACATAAAATTGTTGAAATAAAAAAAAATAATTAAATTAAAGGTGGAGTTTTAATAAAGTTCAAAGATTTTGATTTATATATGCAAATTTAAATTTCAAAATAATTCTTTTGTGGTAAATTTTTCTTTTGGCAACTATTTACAAACTAATAAATTTAATGTAACATAATATGAGAGGTTTTTTGAAAAGAAGTTTTATTATTTTATTGATAAGAAACAATTTTGTTAAGAGCGGCTAAATCCGGCTATGCCGAATCTTATATACCCTTCACCATGGTTGGGAAAAAAACTGAAGTTTATATATGAACATATATGGAATGGACAGATTTATATACGGACGCCTTTAAGAGAAAATTAACCATTTAGTTTAGTGATACACTTGGACTCGAGAAGATTTATGGTTAAAGAAAATAGGTATTTAAAAAAAATTTATGTTTTGGGCATAACTTTTTTTGTATCTGAACCGATATTTCCGAGTTTTTTCAGCAAATATGTTATACTAAAGATTTTCGATCTTTTGCTATATAAGACGTATCCATAGGTCATATTACAGCTCTAAAATAATATATGAGAAATAAAATAATATATAAGAAATAAAATGGTTTAAAAATCTTTTTATAAATTCTTTTAAATCAGAGCAAAAAAATAGAAATAAAACCGTTTGTATCAGAGGGTTTTTATAAAAATTTATGGATTATTTAATTTATTAATTTAAAATTTTATTTAAATTAATTATTTAATGTTAAAAAAACAAAAAAAAAAGTCTTAAGAAAATATAAAAAAAATGTACAAAAAAAAAACAAGTTGAATAGACGGCGAATCGAACCCGCGCCTAAGAGAAAAAAAGTATTTGTGACATAGCGTTTAGACAACTGAGCTATTGAGGTCATGCGGAATCATTGTTAATATTATTAAATAAACAGTTTACGTTCATTAGAGATTTGTTTGGTTTTTATTTAAATGACAAATCTTTGTATGTGTTTGTTGTTTGTGTATAAAAGGTGAAGAGGTGAAAGAAAAGAATTTCAACAAATCGTTAAAAGAAATCACTAGAACTGCATGTGTTTTATTTCTACAAAAACGTTTGATTTAGCTGGCAAATTTGCATTTGGGAATTTATTTCGCTTTTTTATTAAAAAATATTTTTAATTCCTTTAGATTAATTTTAAAAATTTGAAGGAAAATAGTTTATAATTTTTTTTTTATAAATTATTATAAGTTATGACCTTAAATAGTTGCACTCAAAGGGAAATTATGTATAAAATTTTCTTAATATATGAGAATTAAAATGGTTTAAAAATCTTTTTTTAAATTCTTTTAAATCGGAGCAAAAAATAGAAATAAAAACGTTTGTATTTTGTTTGTATCAGAGGGTTTTTATAAAAATTTTGATGTTTTTAGCCTATTTATGGATTATTTAATTATTAATATAAAATTTTATATAAATTAATTATTAAGTGTTAAAAAAAAAAACAAAAACAAAAAAGAAAGTTTTAAGAAAATAAAAAATTTTACAAAATGTTGAATTGACCGGGTGTAGGATTCGAACCCGCGCCTTAGAGAAAAAAAGCATTTGTGACATAGCGTTTAGACAACTGAGCTATTAAGGTCATGTAAAGTCATCGTTAATAGAATTAAATAAACAGTTTTCGTTCAATAGGGATTTGTTTGGTTTTTATTTAAATGACACCTCTTTGTATTGGTTTGTTGTTTGTGTATAAAAGGTGAAGAGGTGAAAAAAAGAATTTCAACAAATGGATGTTTTGTGATGCGTAATATTCAACATACATATAAAAACAAAGGGATTTTAGGGAAAAAATTAAAGGTAGTCCGGGTTTTTTGCTAATATCTCAGCCATTTATCAACCTATCTGGCTGATTTTTAATAGCAAACAGAAATAGATCACATGTAATAGAAATATATAACAATCAAGTCCTCATCTTGTCTGGGCTCTTCGGAAAACCCATTTCAACACACAGACGGACAGACGGACATCGTTAAATCAACTTCGCTCTTCATAAGGACCCAGAATATATATACTTTATAGGGTCTAAGATCAATATTGTAGAAACTACAAACGGAATGACAAACTTATATATACCCTTCCACCTGTGGTGAAGGGTATAAAAATGTAATTTTAAATATTTTTAGTTTTTGAGTTTGGTAAATTTTACGGGATTGTTATTTCTTATTAAAATTTTATAAAAATGTCATTAACACCTCTGAATTATTAGGAATTATTTTTTTTTTAATTTAAATATTTTTAGTTTAACAATCTAAAATATTTTCAGTTTTTGAGTTTGTTAAATTTTACCAGATTGATATTTGTTAATAATTTTTTCTTAAGTCAATAACACCATTGACCTAAAAAATTTGTTATGACTAAATGTATTCTTAAAAATTACCAATTATCACCCTCATTTATAATAAAAAATCATTAACTTTAATTAAGGTATTTCCTCTTTTTAAAAACCGCAACATTTACAACAAGAAAAAAAAATCAATAATCTTTTTATATAATGATATCATGGATAAATTCTTAAGAATTTCAATTAACCAATTTTATGGATATTATAATTAAAACAAAAGACTTAAGACACAAACATGTTTGTTCTTTAAATTATAAAGAAAAGTAAAAAAAAAGTAATTATTTTTTAGCGGTTTTTATTTAACAAAATTTTATCTATTTTTTTTATTTTAAAAAGAATAATTTATATAAAAATATTTTTAATAAGCAACAAATCAATTATACTCGATACGCTTTTAGTTCTTTTTCATTGCATTAACAATCTTAAACCATTATTTTTTTTAAATGTTTAGCAAAAATTTACACGCGAAACAAAATACATGAAACACTTCCATTTAATTTTTAACCTTGACCTATATTTTTGTTTTTTAAAAGTTAAACCACATATATTAATAATATGTTGTGGTATTTTTTTTTTTTTAAATTTATAATAAAGGAAACTGTTTAAAATTAGCAACATTTACACACATAAATATTCTGGCTATAAATTTTTTTTATTCCTAATACTATATTTAAAAACTTTTGTGTGGCTTGGTTTAGTTTTAATCCACTCCCATTTTTTTTTTTTTTGCTTTAATATTAATGTTTAAACTTTAAACTTTATAACAAGTTTTTTTGTTTTAGTTTTATTTTTTCTTTTCTAAAAAACCTTATAAGGTCTTTTAAAAATGTTTAAAAATAACTACACGGTTTCCATTCAAATTACCTCGTAGTGGATTACAAGACTTCTACTTCTTTAACAAAAATTAATAAAAAATATATATATTTTTTTGTTTAAAAAAATGTGCACAAAGTTTAGGTTTTTGCATAAAAAACTTTGATTTAATGTCTTATAAAGCGACCAAAAGCACTAAATCCGTAAGCCATTATCGCCTTAATTAAGCAATTAAACAAAAAATGCATTCGTTATTTAAGTCTAATTTTTTCGTTGCTTCCCATGTAAAAATCGATATATATATGAACATATATGGTCAACATGGGCTTATATATGATCATATATGGGCATACATGGTCATATATGGGCTTATATATGATCATTCATGGTCATATACGTCCATGCATGGTTCAATATATGACCATACATAATTTCATATTCAAAATATTGTTATATATGTTCATATATGCTCAAATATTATTCATGTATCAGCATATATGAACATATATAATTCATGTATGATCATATATATTATTCATGTATGATCATATATGAACATATATATGAGCATATACCCTCAAATTTCGGATCCGAATATATATGGGATCATGTATGGTAACATATTGAAGCATTCATCAACATATAGGACCATGTATGCCCATATATGATCATATATAAGTCCATGGATGATCATATATGTTCATATATATTTTAATTTTAACATGCGTTTGCCAAAACAGAAAAATTGTTTTTCTCATAAAAATTTACCGGGTGCAAGTTTAATTTTAAAATCCTTTGAAAGCCCTTTTTCATTGAACACCTTCTAGTTGCAATGGTTTGCTTAGGAAGTTTAGAAAGGATACTTGTTTCCTTTTGAACGCAAATTGCCAAAAATTCCCATACCCAGCAAAACCACACATTACCAAATAATGGGTAAAGTAATGTATAGCCCCATTGGGGCCGATGGATTACTTTACACCTCACTTCATTGATAAATTTTACAGGCGATGAGCCTCAAAGTAATGTATATACCCATTACTTTAGAGGTGATAATGTAAGGGGTTACTTATATGGCTACGAGAATGGAAAAAGTAATGTGTTTAAAAATAGATTTTTAAAAAAAGAGTAATTTTTATTAAAAAAAAGTTATTACAAATATTTTATTTAAAATATTTGTCATTAAAAATAATGTGGTCAAGATGGGAATCGAACCAGGGAAATCTGGTTGCCAGCCAAGAACTCTACCCACTGAGCTATCGACGCATATAGTATTTGATTGCTTTAACCTTAAATGAACTGTTGCTCTTCGTTTTTTCGCTAGTGTTATCAAAACAAAGATACATTACCCTTTTGCTTACAAAAAACACAAAGTAATGTGTCTAAAAATAGATTTTCAAAAATATTTCAATTATTACTTTACATTTATAAATCATATATTACGTAATTAATAATGAGTAACTTATTACTTTATGCTTGAAAATAATGAAAAAATACAACGAGTTATCATTAGAAGGTAACGCATGAGAATATCGCACCCATTTCCAAAGTTTTGCTGGGTAAGTATCTAATCAGTAAATTAGCCCGTACTTCTAGGCAGCACATACATTATTTTAAATGTCAGAGTAATTGCCAGTCTTTTTTTGGCAGCACATTACTGAGAATATTTTCCCCTTTTTGCGAAATTTTTTTTTGTTTGGTAGTTAAATTTAAGTTAACTCTAAGTATAACAAAACTTTTTGAATTAAAATTGGTACAGGTGTAGTTGTTTGTTCTTTTTTATGTAATCATTTTTTTTCTGTTAGCAATTAGTTATGCCTTTAAGCTTGATCTTTTGTTTTTGTTTTTTTTTATCTGTGGTGTAACTACACCTTAGGGGCAGTTAGTTAATAGCTGCAATAAAAATGTAATAATTTATAAAACTTGTTATAAAATAATAATATAAAAAAAAAAAATCTAAAGCAAATACATAATATCAATGATGGAAATAAAACAAAAGACTTAAGAAACATACTTGTTCCTCATTTTGTACTAACAAAGTTATAAATCAAATAAATTAATTAAAAAAAAAAATTGTAACATAAATTGATACATAAATCAAGACAGAATTTTGTAGAAAAAACTATATATATATTTTTTTTTGAAAATGCATTAAAGTAAGAAAATTAAAATATTGTGATTATGGTATTTTATATTTTTATTAAACTTAATTTCAATTTAACTTTAATTTTTTGTTAAAACTTAATATTTTTCTTACAATGAAAAATATGTAAACAATTTATATATCAAACTTTTGTTTAATAAATCAAAGATTACATCATTATTATTATAATAATTATGTTAATGATATATTGTTATATTTGACAATATAACGATTTTACCAATATACTATATTATGAAATTATTGATGAACAGTTAAAATTTAGTTATATTAAGATGATTTAAGATCTTATTCAATAGAAAATATGCTTTTTAAATTTATTTAACATAAATTTATATTTAACACATACACTTATGCAAGGTGAGGCAATAAGTACAAGGTGGCGCAAAAGTAATCCTCCTATCAGAAAATGCTATAAATTTTGCGATTGGCCCCTAATGTCGGTTCTGTTTTGACATTTGTGTAGTAAGCACATGTGAAATACATGTTAATAAACAATGTTACGCTACACTGCTCCAGAACGCGGAATATTGGTGACTATTTATTTGAGCAATAATGAAGATGATTTTTCATCAAAAATAATCATGAGTGATGAGGCCCATTTCCATCTTAGCGGGTACGTAAATAAGCAAAATTTACGCTTCTGGGGCACTGAAAATCCGCGTGTAACCCACGAAGAGCCATTACACCCGCTCAAAGTCACTGTATGGTGTGCTGTTTTCGCTGGAGGAGTCATCGGACCTTTTTTCTTCGAAGACGTCGCGGGCCAAACGGTTACTGTGAATGGTGAGCGCTACAGAGCAATGATCAACGAGTTCTTTTTGCCGCAACTTGATGAATTGGTATTCGAAAACATGTGGTTCCAACAAGACGGTGCAATGCCGTTTTGGCGATTTGCACTGGCCAGCAAGATCGCCTGATTTGACCGCTCCAGACTTCTTTTTGTGGGGCTTTTTGAAGTCGCGGGTTTATGTCAACAAGCCTCAGACACTTGCAGGTCTTAAAGACAATATCCGTCAAGAATGTGAGGACCTATCGCCGGAAGTTTTGGCAAAAGTGATGGAAAATGCCATAAAAAGGGCTCAAATGACAATCAACTGTGGCGGCGGCCATTTACATGACATCATATTCTCGACTTGATGTAAAAAAAAAAATTAAAAGACCAAATAAAAATAATCCACAAGAATCAAAGTATTTCATTTTTTTTTTAATTACAGCCAAAAAACATCGGAAGGTTATTTTTGCGCCACCCTGTATCATCCTATTGGAAAGTTGTGCCATTTTTACAAATGACATCGTATGTCAATATGGTTTTGGCATTTGTAAGGTAGACACATGTAAAATTTATAGGGAATAGTAATGAATCGCTATATGTTTGAGGAACGCGCGATAATTGTGACAATTTGGAAGTGGATGATTATTGATCAATATTGATCATGAGCGACGAGTCTCTGCGGCCACGTCAATGAGAAAAATTCTTGATTGTGGGGGATGAAAAATTCATGCATAATTCCTAAAGCTCCATTTTACCCTCTCAGATTCAGGGTGTGTTATACAGTTAGGTCGAAAAAGTTAATTAGACTATATTTTTTTTTGAAGAAATCGACAGTTATTCTACAACGGTGAACGCCACCCGCTATAGAGCCATGCTGACTAAATTTTTCTTATCGAAAGTTGACGATGTGGCTTTTGAGGAAGGGGTCATTTGTCATACCGCTGTAGATAATGACTTCTCAGCACGTAAAATCTCGCGTCTCGGTGATTTGGCTTGACCAGCTAAATATCCCGATTTTACAGGCCCAGACTTCTTCCTCTGGGGATATATGAAGTCGTTGATATACTCGAACCTTCCCTGTACCTTGGAGGAGTTAAAGACCAACATTCGAGCTGAAATTGACAACGTGACACCACAATTGCTTTACACAGTCATGCAAAATGTAATCAAAAGAGTCAAAATTTGCATTAACGCCGATATGGCAGCCATTTTTGTCTGACATAATTTTCCATAATAGAAGCAAAATTTATAAAAGCGAATAAAAATAAACATTTAAAAATCTAATCAGTTTTCACTTTAAACAAAAGTTATAGCCAAAGAAAATCAGATGATGGTTTTTGCCCCACCTATAGTTTTGTGCATTGACGCCTACGGCGGCCATTTTTATCAGACATAATTTTCCATAATTAATAGAAACAAAATTTAGAAGTGCAAATAAACATCATTAGTTAAAAATCTATCGAGTTTTCACTCAAAACTAAATTTATCTCGAAAGAAAATCAGATGATGGTTTTTGCCCCAACACATGCCCCACCTAGCATGTGAATTATTGAAATGTTATATTTGATTAAATTTGTGTTATGACATCGTTTTTTTTTAAATAACAAATATTTTGGGACTCCAATTTATTTATAATTTGATCAGAGCCCGGCTAGTTGGTAGCGTGCTAGCTTATCAGCGCGGGGGTCGTGGGTTCGATTCCCACCAGAGGCTCTGGTCTGTTTTCGCTACAACGAGCCGATGGCCTTTGTTGCTAGTGCTCGGTTAGGGTATTTATATATAATTTGTAATTATATGATTAATATAAAATAAATAAATAATTTGATCAAAAAAAATTGTAAAAAATAGTTAAAAATCTTTAATTTCACATAAAGAAGAAATTTTTGTGGAAACCAAAATTTATATTATTTTAAAAATCCCATGTAAAAATCAAAATATATATGAGCATACATGATCATACATGGGCCTGTATATGATCATGCATGGGCATACATGGTCATATACGTCCATACATTGTTTAATATATGACCATACATGATCTCATATATGATCATATATCTTCGGATATGAAATTTGAGGGTATATGGACGTATATGATCATATACGAGCATACATGAATAATATATGAGCATGTATTATAATATATGCACATATATCACCATATACCCTCAAATTTCGGATCCGAAGATATATGGTCATATATAAGATAATGTATGGACGTATATGATCATGTATGCCCATGTATGATCATATACAAGCCCATGTATGATCATGTATGTTCATATATATTTCGATTTTTACATGGGATGTTACAAATTTTTACTTAAATTTTTAAATTGTTGATTGATCCTGTAAATTACACTTTATAGCTACAATTTTGTTATAAAAAAAAAAACAAAAACAATTCTCTCAAAAATTATCTTTAATCTAAAATTAAAAAAAAAAATCCAACACATGCAGCTATAAACCTTCATTGAGATGTCAATCAGGTGCATAATCTGTTTCTAATAAATTCCACAAATATTAAGACATTTTTTATTTGCACAAAAACTTTTAATAAACTGAGAAATTTAAGACAAACATCTTGAAAAAAATTTAAACAAAAAATTAAAATAAAATTACTTTTAATAAACTGAGAATCTTTTGACTCACATCTTGCAAAAATAAAAAAAAAATAAAATAAAGAAAAATAACAACGCATCATGTTACCAAATAAATTTATGACAGCTTTGATGAATTGCTAAAATTATGAAATTCATCAAAAATACTAAAATGAAAAATAATCATCATAACTCTTAATGAACTCCAAGTAAACATTCTTAAGCATTTTTATAACAACAACTATAAAAAAAATATAAAGCATCTTTTAGTTTCATTATTATATTAAATTGCAAATATCAAAAAGTCATTGTAGCAAAAAAAAAATGTTTGTTGTTGTTAAATAATAATTATATTAAATTGTAAGTAATTGTAGTTGAGAGGGAATTTTTCATCATATTTTTCATTATAGATTTTTATACAGAACATGAATTTTTTTTTAACGATTTAAAACTGGAAAAAAAACTTTGAGTAAAAAAAATAATAAAGACTAAAATAAATATCAAAAACAAGTGGAAATGCCAACAAGTTCACATTGCAGATTGTTTTTAGAAGAAAAAAAAAAAAAACAAGGATCACTAGAGAAGCTTATGATATTTTAAAACTCCACAATGCAAGCAATCATGTTTTGCCAATATATATATATATACAAAATGTTAACTAACATGACATGATAAAAATTAGAAAAATCATTAAAAAATATAGATAAATACAAATAAAATCAATTTAAAAATCAATTTAAAAATTAACTATAAAATATTGTTTTGAAAATTTAAATGACATAAAAATTGTATATATCCTAGGAATCTTTTAAAATTCATTTAAAGAAATTTATTTTTATGAAAAGTTTTTAATTTTTTTCTTTCCTTATAATATCAGTTTTATATATAAATTTTTGTCATTAACAAATAAATAAAACAATTAAAAAAATATGTTTAATTTAAGCCCACATAACTTTTACCGCACCTTACTTAAGTCTACATATATATATTTTTTTTTAATAATATTTTCAGAAAAAAAAAAAACAAAAATTTAGGTCAATTCTAGAAAGACACTTTACGAATATTGAATTTTTTTTATAAGAATTTTTTATATATGAATTATTTCTAGTGTTGGTTGTAGTTATAGTGTTGTGTATGGTAGTGTTTTAGACTTAAAGAATTTATTGATTGTTGAATATATCGCATGTGTTTTATTATGATTCATACTATTTGGCGTATATGGTTGTATATTATGGCATTTAACAAAATGATATATTAGTAATATATCTTTTATATTTTTTTAAATACTTTGTTTGGGTTTTAGAAATTATGTTACGACTTGTTTGAAATTTAAAAAACCTATTTTGTAAGCACGTGTTCAAATTTGTAACAGCTTAGCAATGTCATAATTTAGGAATTTATACAAAAACAAGTAAGAGCGGCTAAATTCGGCTATGCCGAATCTTATATACCCTTCACCATGGTTGGGAAAAAACTGAAGCTTATATATGGACATATATGGAATGGACAGATTTATATACGGACGCCTTTAAGAGGAAATTAACCATTTAGTTTGGTGATAAAACTTGGACTCGGGAAGATTTATGGTTCCACAAAATAGGTATTTAAAAAAAATGTATGTTTTGGGCATAACTTTTTTGTATGTGAACTGATATTTCCGAGTTTTTTCAGCAAATATGTTATACTAAAGATTTTCGATCTTTTGCTATATAAGACGTATCTATAGGTCATATTACAGCTCTAAAATAATATATGAGAAATAAAATAATATACAGGTTGGTTGAAAAGTTCCTGCGCTCACCAAGAGATGGCACTGCTAGCTCCAAACTTTTTTTTTCTTAAGTTGGTATAACTGTCCTGAGAACACATGCAAAGTTGCAAGTCATTCTGTCAATTCATTCTTTGTTTACAATCCATTTGAAGTTGACGTGTCATTGATTTTTTTTAATATGGAAAAAATTGAATATCGTGCAGTCATTAGATTCTATGTTTTGAAGCGTTTAAAAGCAAAGGAAATTTATGAACAATTGTTAGAAGTGTAAAAGGAGTCCTCAACGCACCGTTGAATTTTGGGCTGGTGAATTTAAACGTGGTCATACCAGCCTTAAAGACGATCCACGCGAAGGACGACCAAAACCTTCAACCACAGCAGAAATCATTGAGCAGGTACATAATATGGTTAGTGAAGATCCAAGTTTGACTAAGCGTGAAAGTGCTAATGCCATAGGCATCTCAGACGAACGAGTACTCCATATTTTACATAAAGAATTACGTATGAAAAAAACTGTTTGGAAAGTTAGTGCCGCACACATTAACAATTCAACAAAAACTGGATCGAAAACAAATTTCTCAGCGTAATTTGGAGCGATTTAAGCCGAATAAAACCGACTTCTTACGTCGTTTTATAACTATGGATGAGACTTGGATCTACCACCTTGATCCTAAATTGAAACAAGAACGTTTACAGTGGACTGAAGCTGGTTGTTCAGCTCCAAAGCAGGTGAAGTCACAACGATCAGCAAAGAAGGTTATGGCATCAGTTTTTTGGGATGCAAAAGGAATTTTGTTGATTGATTATCTTCAGAAAGGTAAAACAATCAACTCTGAATATTATTGCAGCCTTTTGGATCAGCTGGATAAAAAAATTCGTGAGAAAAGTCCTGGTTTAAAGAAGAAAAAAATAATTTTTCATCAAGACAATGCACCTGCTCACAAAAGTGTTTTGACGATGGCTAAATTCAAAGAATTAAAGTACGAATTGCTTGAACATCCACCGTATTCACCAGATTTGGCTCCTAGTGACTACTATCTCTTCAGAAATCTCAAACAATTCTTTCGTGGAAAGCATTTTTCATCGAATGAAGAGGCCATAGCAGCCGTAGACGGTTATTTTGCAGAGCTTCCGGAAAACCATTATAAGGATGGGATAAAATTATTGGAAGATCATTGGAACAAGTGTATTGAGCTTCTAGGAGATTATATTGAATAAAAATATATATTTCGTAACAAAAACAGTATTCTTTCATTTCGAGCCCAGGAACTTTTCAACCAACCTGTATGAGAAATAAAATGGTTTTAAAATCTTTTTATAAATTCTTTTAAATCGGAGCAAAAAATAGAAATAAAAACGTTTGTATTTTGTTTGTATCAGAGGGTTTTTATAAAAATTTTGATGTTTTTAACCTATTTATGGATTATTTAATTATTAATAAACAATTTTATATAAATTAATTATTAAATGTTAAAAAAAAAAAATAAACAAAAAAATAAAAAAGTCTTAAGAGAATAAAAAAAAATCTACAAAAAAAGTTAATTGACCGGGATTCGAACCCGCGGCCTTAGAGAAAAAAAAAGTATTTGTGACATAGCGTCTAAACAACTGAGCTATTGAAGCTTACACAAAATCATCGTTAATAGAGGTACATATATAAAAAGTCTTCGTTGATTAGAGATTTGTTTAGTTTTTATTTAAATGACAAATCTTTGTATGTGTTTGTTGTTTGTGTATAAAAGGTGGAGAGGTGAAAGAAAAGAATTTCAACAAATGGATGTGTTTGTTATGCTTAAAATTCTACATACATATTAAGCAAAGGGATTTTACGGAAAAAATTAGAGGTAGTCCTGGTTTTTTGCTAATATCTCAGCCATTTATTAACCGATCTGGCTGATTTTTAATAGAAAACAGAAATGGATCACATGTAACAGAAATAAAAAACAATCAAGTCCTCATCATGTCTGGGTTATTCGGAAAACCCATTTCAACACACAGACGGACATCGTTAAATCAACTTCGCTCTTCATAAGGACCCAGAATATATATACTTTATAGGGTCTAAGATCAATATTGTAGAAATTACAAACGGAATGACAAACTTATATATACCCTTCCTTCCACCTGTGGTGAAGGGTATAAAAATACCTAGGAATATTGTGACAAATAAACAAAAGTATAAAAAAAATAATTGTTAAGACAAACATATGAGTTACATTTATCTTTTTGTACAAACAAAAGATTTAAGAAACAAACTTTTTGTAAAGAAATAATAAAAAAAATTGTGACATCAAAATTGACACATACAAAATTATGCAAAAAAAAAAATGGATTTTTATTTCAGCATATCCCAAAACCACATTTTTCAAATGCAGTAAATAACTATAAAAGCTGTCCTTTGTACATTCAAATTGTTTAAAGTTTTTATTCCACTGATAATTTTTATTTTATGTACAACATTTTCATTATTATTTTTTTTTTCTTATGAAAAGTTATTTTTTACTTTCCCTTTTTTTACATGTTGTTATTTAAAAAAAAACTATTATAATTACTAATGTCCCTTAAATGAAATTTATTACAAAATTTTAGTTTTAGTATGGTTTGACAAAATAAAAAACATTCAACCCGAAACCTCAATAAAACATTTTAAACTTGTCATAGCAAAACGTATTATAAACACTTTAATGGTTTTAACACCTGTTACAAGTTAATAATGAATTTTTTTTTTAAATTAGTTGGTTTTGTTTTTGGAGTTTCGTAAAATTACCTGAAATGGAAAATGAAGTAGCAAAAAAAATTTTTTTTTTTTTCAAAATCTACACTAAAAATTTTATTTTTATAAGCGCTGTCAAATGCGATAAGCGATTTTAATAAAATTTAGATACCCATGCTAAAATGGAAATATATATGAACATTCACGATCAGGCATGGCCTTGTATATGATCATATACACTCAGAAAAAAGTTAGTAGAAAAATTTGTAAACATTTTTCAATCCCAATTGACTATTTTTGTACTGATTTTTAGTTAAAATTATTATGTAGTAAATTTGTTTGCTATTTACATTTTACAAATAACAAAACTTTTACAGAAAATTTACAAATTTTACAAATTTTTGAAAACCGATTTGTTAAAATTAGCAAAAAAAAAAAAAAGTGGATATTGAAGCAAATGTTATTTCTAATAATTAAAATTTTTACATACAAACTTAAACTGCCTTAAAATGTAACATGGATTGACAAAAGGGATCGGAAGTGAAGATACTTTTCACAACCGACTCATGTCCAAAAATAGGACACTTAACACTTAACATAGCACTAAAAACTTTTTTAGTTTTAAAAATCAGCCCTTTAAACAATTTAAATTTGATCTTAAAATCAAAAAAATTTAATAAAAATATTTTTCAAAACAAAAATTAGCAAATTAAAACAAAATGATAAATTCGTTTATTTTGATTTTTTATTTTAATTTTGTCTAAATTATTTTTTGAAAAAAAAAAAAAAATAAATAAAATAATAAAATGTTGCTCAATAAAAAAAAATATATAAATTTTTATATTCAAACTCATAAGGCAATTTCATAATAATTGATCAGCTTTAAAGTGTAACAAACGTGTCTAAAAATAATTGAGTTGATTTGAGCATTTTAATAATTTCATTGAGTTTACAGCAATTTACTAAAATTTAGTAGCGCTTACTAATTTGATTGTACTAATATTAATAATATTTAGTAATTTTTTTTTGCTGATTTCGGCAAACCGATTTTAAATTCCACTTTACAAAAAGTTTACTAAAATTTAGTAGCGGCTACTAATTTTTTTCCACTAATTTCATTGTACTACACGTCAGCAGACATGTGTTGCTAAAATTAGCAAAAAATACCGCTGGGCTCAAATTAGCAAATTTACCCGTAATAACAGCAAAATTTTCAGTTACCATAACAAACGTTTTTTTGGTGAGTGTATGGCCATACATGATTATATATGTCTATGCTTAGTTCAATATATAACCATTATTGCTCTCATATAGAAATATATATAAGCAAATATGAGCATACATGCTCTTATACGTACATACATAGTTTAATATAAGATCATATATAATTTCATATATGACCACATATCTTATGACATTTAAAATTTCGGAACCGTTGATATATTGTCATATATGAGATTATGTATGATAATATATTGAACTATGAATGTTCATATATGATCATGTATGCACATGCATGTTTTCGATATTATTTGGTGGTCATATGCGATTATTAAAGGTCTTATAAAGGGTGTCCCAAGAAGAACGCAATTTTTAAATCTGGCAACATTCGAAGTGTCATTGTTTGACATTTGAACAATTGTTATTGTTTGCTAGTAGAAGGTACGAGGTTAGTAAAAATGGAGCGCTACACGAATGAACAACGCATTCTCATTGTGAAATTGTTTTACCAAAATGGTGAAAGTTTTGCGGATACAGTTCGCAAATTGCGATCAATTTGGGGTCACAATAATGCTCCAAAAGAGTCAACTGTAAAGAGATTAATGGATAAATTTGCCGAATGTAAATTTGCGTGATGTAAAGACAACAACGCGCCATCGACCAGGTCGATCGACCGAAAATGTCGCAGCTGTACGTGATGATGCCGCTCAAACTCCATCCACCTCAATTCGACACCGAGCTCAGCAAATTGGTGTCTCCAAATCCACTTTGCAGCGAATTTTGACGAAAGATTTGCATCTTCATGCATACAAAGTTCAATTGACTCAGGAACTGAAGCCAGCTGACCATGGACAGCGAAGGGAGTTCGTTAATTGGGTATTGGAGAGACAACATGAAAATGCTGATTTTGCCGATAAAATCATCTTCAGTGACGAGGCCCATTTTTATCTTGATGGCTTCGTCAATAGGCAGAATTGTCGCATTTGGGGTGAGGAAAATCCTCGAGTGATTCACGAGAAGCAAATGCATCCTCAACGTGTCACTGTGTGGTGTGGTTTTTGGGCTGGAGGAATCATTGGACCTTTTTTTTATGAAAATGAGGCAGGTCAAGCGCAAACAGTCAATGGTGTTCGGTATCGTGAAATGATAACCAGTTTTTTCTTGCCTAGAATTGAAGAAATGAATGTGGAGGGCATGTGGTTCCAACAAGACGGCGCCACATATCATACAGCCAGAGAAACAATTCAATTGCTGCATCAGTCATTTAAAAATTGCGTTCTTCTTGGGACCCTATATAATTATGTATGTGTAGGTATGATCATATATAAGCCTATGAATTATTATGTATTTTCTTATATATTTCAATTTTTACATGGGTTTTCATAATTCTTAATTTATTTTTAAGCTTTATAATTTTTATAATTATATACTAGGTGGAGCAATAAGTATCATCAAATTGAAAGTCCTGGTATTTTGGCAAACGGTATTTTATGTGAATTTGAATTTAACATTCGTAAAGTAGACACATGGGAAATTTATAGTGAATACCAATGAAAATCCCTAATGCCTAAGATGAAGATTTTGGAACTCAATGATTAAGTGGATGATTTTCCATCAAAATTGATCATACAACACGGGCCTCATTTTTATCTCAGCGGCCAAATCAATAAGCAAAATCTAGTTTGTGGGAGGGGGGGGGGTGAACCCATGCATAATTTATAAAGCACCAAATCACCCTCTCAAAGTATCCCCTGTGGTGTGCAGTTACATCAGTAATGCTATAACGGTGAACGGCGACAGATAAAGTCATGCTGACTGAAATTTTTTAACCGGAAGTTGACGATCTAGATTTGGAGAACATGTGACTCCAACAGGATACAACGCTTACTCGCTTATTTTGAAGGATGCGCGTGTAATTTCACGTTTAAGCGATTCGGCTTGGTAATCTCCCGATTTTACTGTCCCTGACTTTTTCTCCTGTGGGGATAATTGAAGTCGTAGATGTACGCGAACAAACCCCTAATTTTGAAGGAGTTAAAGAACAACATTTGAGTCGAAATTGAGAACGTGACAGCACAAATGCTGCCCACAATTATGCAAAATGTTATCAAAAGAGCTCATATTTGTATCAACTCCAATGTCGACCATTTGTCGGACATAATTTTCCATAATTAATTTACACAAAATTTATAAATGCGAATAAACATTTTCAAGTAAAAACAAAAAGTTACAGCGGAAGAAAATCAGATGATGGTTTTTGCCCCACCCTGTATAAAAATTTCACTCCAGTGTTGCTTACAGTTTCTTGTGATTTTTAAAGTTTTATCCGGTGTAAAAAGATTATATCTAATCTGGTCGGCTTATATCAAATTACATATGAATGTATCTAATCAATATCTGATGCCAGATCTGATCATATGTAATAAGATATTATGGCCAAATCTGATCAAATCTAGTCGTAGATCTATTCATATCTAAAAGGGTCTGAAAAAGTTAGTGATTTTTGTGGCCAAAGAAGAGATATGGTATCAGAGTTAGCACCAGATCTTAGCCATTTGAACCGTCTTTAAAGGCACCAAAAATGTACTTATTTTGTGTTTGTCCAAAGCAAATTGGATTTGATTATATACAGGTTGGTTGAAGTGAAAGAATACTGTTTTTGTTACGAAATATATTTTTTTATTCCATATAATCTCCTAGAAGCTCAATACACTTGTTCCAATGATCTTCCAATAATTTTATCCCATCCTTATAATGGTTTTCCGGAAGCTCTGCAAAATAACCGTCTACGGCTGCTATGGCCTCTTCATTCGACGAAAAATGCTTTCCACGAAGGAATTGTTTGAGATTTGTGAAGAGATAGTAGTCACTGGGAGCCAAATATGGGGAATACGGTGGATGTTCAAGCAATTCATACTTCAATTCTTTGAATTTAGCCATCGTCCAAACACTTTTGTGAGCAGGTGCATTGTCTTGATAAAAAATTATTTTTTTTCTTCTTTAAACCAGGTCTTTTCTCACGAATTTTTTCATCCAGCTGATCTATAAAAGGCTGCAATAATATTTAGAGTTTATTGGTTTACCTTTCTGAAGATAATCAATCAACAAAATTCCTTTTGCATCCCAAAAAACTGATGCCATAACCTTCTTGCTGATCGTTGTGACTTCACTTACTTTGGAGCTGCACAACCAATTTTAGTCCACTGTAAACGTTCTTGTTTCAATTTAGGATCATGGTGGTAGATCCAAGTCTCATGCATAGTTATAAAACGACGCAAGAAGTCGGTTATATTCGGCTTAAAACGCTCCAAATTACACTGAGAAATTTGTTTTCGATACAGTTTTTGTTGAATTGTTAATGTGTGCGGGACTAACTTTCCAAACAGTTTTTTCATACGTAATTCTTCATGTAAAATATGGAGTACTCGTTCGTCTGAGATGCCTATGGCATTAGCAATTTCACGCTTAGTCAAACTTGGATCTTCACTAACCATATTATGTACCTGCTCAATGATTTCTGCTGTGGTTGCAGTTTTTGGTCGTCCTTCGCGTGGATCGCCTTCAAGGCTGGTACGACCACGTTTAAATTCACCAGCCCAAAATTCAATGGTGCGTTTTGAAGGTAAGGACTCCTTATACACTTCTAACAATTGTTCATAAATTTCCTTTGCTTTTAAACCCTTCAAAACAAAGAATCTAATGACTGCACGATATTCAATTTTTTCCATATTAAAAAAAAAATCAATGACACGTCAACTTCAAATGGCTTGTAAACAAAGAAAGAATTGACAGAATGACTTGCAACTTTGCATGTGTTCTCAGGACAGTTATACCAACTTGAGAAAAAAAAAGTTTGGATCTAGCAGTGCCATTTCTTGGTGAGCGCAAGAACTTTTCAACCAACCTGTATGATACACCAGATATGAATAGATTTCATCAGATCTAATTAGATCCAGATTTCATTAGATCTGGTACAATTAGATTAAGACAGCCTTCCATATATATATATTAACTAATATTAAAAGAATTGATCTGCAAAAAGTGGAAGACGCGGTTATGTTTAGCCCCTCTTGCAGAATATATTGAAGCCAACTTGTGTTACACTGTATACTCAATGATTGTCAGAATTTCAATGATTTTCAATAGAAAAAAATTAGAACCAATACGCCAAATAAATTCTCAACTATAATAACGCTATTTGGAGAACTTATCACAAATGAAAAGTGTATTTTTTTTTCTTAAAATAATATTTTGTGAAATGTTAATATTATATTACATAAAATACTCGTATTAATATTTTTATATATATATTTTCTTCTTTACAGACTATTATTTTTCTAATCCAAATACACAAAATCGTTTTGTGCCATCTTCACAATATCAAAATACACGACCCTACACAACAAGAGGGGGAGGAGGTGGAGGTGGAGGAAGTGCTGGTAGTCAACCAGGTTCCTATCAAGAACAAATTTTATTTATAGGCAATGAGAATGCTAAACAAATACAAAATCAACCTTTAACTTCAGCAGCCTATTCACCATTTGGTCAACAATATACGGTACGTACTAAGTATTTTGTTAATAGCAAAAAAATCAACACCATTTTTAGATAACAATCAAAAACGGGGGTAAATAAAACTTTCCCATTGTTTTATATTTCAATATAAGAAAATTTTTTTTTTTCTACAATTGCACTTGTTAGCATTTAATTTTTTTTATTTATTTATGCATTAATGTATTTAAAGTTCGCTCATGTGGTAACTTTAGTTTCTGTATAATTTTTTTTTTAATTTTTTATTGTTTATAAAATATCTACAAACCAAAACCCAAAAATAAAAAAATTTCTACAAAAATTTAAACTGCATTTTGGTCAAGTGAAAGTTAAATAGCAGTTATTAAGTCATACAATAATCATCAAATGGTTTGATTAAAATTAACCAAATAGCAAATCAAATCAATTGAAAATTCAAGCAGCTTACATTTATGGTTGTGTATTAAATTTTTGCGTGACGTATGGTTTTTTTTTTTTAATTGAAGTTATGGTTACCCAGCCCTACTGTATGATTAAATATAATAAATAAACAGAGGGAGTTTATGAAAGTGTTGAAAAACAGTAAAAAAAATGTCATGCTATATAATGATAAGGTTAAAAAAATAATAATAATTATAAAATAAACTGTATTCATTTGTACATGATTGGTTTTTAATAATAGAATGAACGAAATAAAAATAAAACTTAATTGAAGTAATTTTAGAGTAATTTTAATGGAACGTTTAAGATATAAGGAAACGTTTGTTTTTAAGTCTTTTGTTTTAATACCTTTTTTAAGTTATATCAATGATAAAAAATCAGTAAAATAAAAATATGGCAAATGAAAAATTATTTTAATATTTTTCACAAAAAATATAAACTTTTCCATAAAATTCTATTTTTCAACAAAAGATTTAAGACACAAACATTTCATTAATTCATTTCATTAATTTGTTTTAACAAATTTTTTTTTGTACGAATTGTAAGTTTTTAAAATGAAAATTAATACGGTTTTTTTTAAATTAAAACATGAATTATAAGCAAGGATGGTGACAAAAACAAATATCGGTTATGGCTACGGTTTAGCTTTTGGAAAAAATTCTTTAACTGTATTTTAATCGGCAACATATTTGAATTTGAAACAGTATATAAGTAGTTGTTTATGAACAATTACCATATTTATCTTTTTTAAAGCTTCTATAAGAAAAACGGTTATACTAACGGTTACGGTTTTGAAAAAATTCCGTTTACGGTATTTTAATTATTTGGAAATAATGCTTTAGAGTAAAATTTTTGGAAATATTGGTTACAGTTATTGTTACCGTTTTGAACTTTTTCGGTTTTTAAATAGGTTACGGTTTTTATATGGAAATGGTTTTAATCGGTTATGGTAACAAAATCCATCTTAGGTTACAACCTTGTAAAAAAAAAAATTTTTGTTTTTGAGAAAAAAAAACGGTTACGGTATTTGAATCGTTTTTAAATTTTAAAACAGAGTTTAATCGATTACTGTGTTTTAGTGATTACAAGAGTCATCTTTAGTTAAATCCCTATAGAAATAACGGTAACAATAACGATTTTAGAAAAATAACGTTTACGGTTATTGAATTGTTAACGGTTTTATTTTAGAAATGGTGTTTAATTAGTTTCGGTTTCTTAATCGTCACAAAATCTATTTTGGTTAAGCCTTATAGAAACAACGCTAACGGTTTTTTGAATAATAATGATTGCGATATTTGAATCGGCAACGGTTTTAATTTTAAAACGTTATTTAATCGATTACGGTTTTTAAGTGGTGTTCATTATTGGTTAAATCGTTATAGAAATAACGGTAACAGGTAATTTTTTGCAAAAAAAAAGTTTTCACTCTTTAAATTGGTAACGGTTTATATAGTTAGAATCATATTTAATCAGTTACAAGCTTATAGTGGTTACAATATCCATCTAAATTAAAACCGTTATAGAAATAACTGTTGAAGTTACGGTTACGGATTTTTGACGTTACTTTTATCGATCAGTTGTTCCAATATCTCTTCGGTTAAGTCTTTATGGTATCAAAACGGTTACACTTACGGCTATGAAAAAAGCCATAACGGTATTTAATTTAGATACGGTTGCTAACTTGTCACGATATTTAATTGTTGTAATATGTAATTGTATAGTGGTTAAGTGGTTAAAATATTCATCTTTAATTAAACCCATATAAATATAACGGCAACAGTTACGGTTGCGGTTTTTGAAAAATAACGTTTAAGGTATTTAAATCGTTTACAGATCAATAGTTACACTTACGGCTACGGTTTTTGACAAAAATACCGATTACAATATTTGATTTAGTTACGGTTTTTAACTTGAAACTATATTTAATGGTATACAATTTTTTGGATATTAAAATATCCATCTTTGATTAAGCCCATATAAATAAAACGGTTACAGTTACTGTTGCGGTTTTTCAAAAACAACATTTAAGCTTTTTGAATCGTTTACAGATATCAGTTTGAATTGGTTAAAGATTTTTTAATGGTTAAGATTTTATATAAAAAGAACGATAACAGTATTTGAATAGGTTACTGGTTTTCATTTTAAAATGGTTTTTAAATTATTACGATTACCCTTCTTAACAGTTTATGTTGTAGAAATAACTGAGTTAAAATTTATACATTTTTATTAATTAAAATCAATATCAAATTTATTTTAAATTCATCCAAAATTAATTAAAAAATCACTTGTTGTTATTAATACTACTTTCAAAAACAATATGATGTTAACATCTCAAAAGCCATGATTTATGATAATAATAATTTCATAATATTCCAATTACTACTTCTGTGGCTCTACCCAAATATTATTTTTTTTTGTGTTTAATTACTTTAACGGTATAATTATTAATTGTATCAAGGTTATTAAAGAAAAAAAAAAAAACATTTATTCTCAAAGTACCTTTAAAATCAATTATTGAATAATACTTATTTTTCACTCACTTACAAGGAAGTACCGTTGATGGGTCCCCCCTATTGCACTAAGATTTTTAAAAATGAAAGAAACACAAAAAAAAAAAAATAAACAAAAAGGAAAATCGCTAATATTTTTAACTCTGGGTTTTGGACCCTAACAAAACTACGTGTCATTGGAAGCCCATCAACGGTGCTTCCTTGTTAGTTTTTTTTTTTGTATTTAATGATTTTCTTGAACTCAAACAAAAACTTTGACATAATCTCTAATGACCTTGTTACATATCCATGTATTTTTACTTGTAGTATTTTTCTTTTGCTTCTTCTCATTAACAAAGCTCAAGTGTAAATTATTACATTTATTTTGTATTTTGATTTTCACTTTGATATGAAGAAAATAGTAATAGAAAAAAAAATACTTTAAAGCAGCCTGTTAGACAATAATAAAGCAATAAAAAAAAAATCAAAAGTGTAATAAGAAAGTTTTTTTTTTTTTTGAACGAAAAAAAAAAAAACGTAATAAAAGAAAATTAATGTTTAATGAAAGTAAAATGAACAATGAACTTTGTAAAATAAACGGTGTTTATATATGTTGCCAGTACTAGTAGTAATAATGACAGAAATTGTGACAAATGTATAAAGAAGATTGAAGTAAAAAAAATAAAATTTTTTGAAAGAAGTAAAATAAATTTCTAATAAGGCCATGTGTGAGGTGGCTAAATAAATTCTAAACTAATTACAGATTGACAAAAGGTTTTGAAATTTCTTTGAAAAAATATTAGAAAAAAATTTAATAAAAAATTTGGAAAACTATATTTTTAAAAATATTAAAAATTTGTTTTAAATTAAACATATAAACGATTAGTGTGTCAAATTTAGTTTGCCGAAGAATATTAAATAACAAACTCTAAATCGTTTCTTTAAGAAAACAATAGACTTAAGGCACAAACTTTGAGATTTTCAAAAAATCTATCCTAAAACAAAAGACTTAAGACCCAAACTTTTCTTAAGAGCAGAATTTTACAATGAAAAACCAAAAATTAAGAAATCTTGGAACAAAAAAAAAAAAAAAAAAAAAAATTATAGAAAATTGTATTTCAATTTTGTGCTTTAAAAACACATTAATCAGGGGCCAGTATTATAGTGAACACTTAGGTAAAATCTAACACTTAAGTGAAATTGTAAAATTATTAAATTTTAAAGGGATTTTTAGCATCACTTGTTGCTATTTGAGATATTCATTTTAAGCCAAATGAGCCTAAAAAAAAATTAAAAATTATATTGAAGTTGTTTTAATAGAATACTGCAGTTACCAATTAAACTTTAGTATTCACTACAAATGTGTCTCTTAAAATTATTTATTCGTTAAGAATACTAAGGCCGGTTATCAGGTTGTGTGATTATATGTTTATATCAACAATAATAAAATACATTAAAATTAAATAACAATTTTTGCAAAAAAAAAAAAAAAAATAATAAAAATGAGCACAAGTAATTACACTTCATAGGTAAAATATACAGAAATTGTGATTCATTTTTCCCAAGATTTGGGTATTTTGACATTTAGAAATGACGTTGTAAATAGTAGCAAATTTTTATTTCTATATTTTACGAAATTTAATAAAAAATACTTTATATTTTTATAAAAATATAAATATTTTGTTAAAATGCAAAATAATTTTGTGTAAAAACAAAACTTCGTTTGTATTATTTACGAAATTTGCAAACTTAAGAAATTTATTGTTACCATCAGCTGAGTAAGAAAATTTTGAAATCATTGATTTAATTACAAAATTTATAAATTTATGAAATTTGTAATATACGAAAGTTTTGTAATATTTATATACAAAATATTTATATACAGGTTGGTTGAAAAGTTCCTGCGCTCGAAATAAAAGAATACTGTTTTTGTTACGAAATATATTTTTTTATTCAATATAATCTTCTAGAAGCTCAATACACTTGTTCCAATGATCTTCCAATAATTTTATCCCATCCTTATAATGGTCTACGGCTGCTATGGCCTCTACATTCGACGAAAAATGCTTTTCATGAAGGAATTGTTTGAGATTTCTGATCTGGTGAATCTGGTGAATGCGGTGGATGTTCAAGCAATTTGTACTTTAATTCTTAGAATTTAGCCATCGTCAAAACACTTTTGTGAGCAGGTGCATTGTCTTGATCAAAAATGATTTTTTTCCTCTTTAAACCAGGTCTTTTCTCACGAATTTTTTTATCCAGCTGATCCAAAAGGCTGCAATAATATTCAGAGTTGATTGTTTTACCTTTCTGAAGATAATCAATCAACAAAATTCCTTTTGCATCCCCAAAAACTGATGACATAACCTTCTTTGCTGATCGTTGTGACTTCACCTGCTTTGGAGCTGAACACCAGCTTAAGTCCACTGTAAACTTTCTTGTTTCAATTAAGGTTCATGGTGGTAGATCCAAGTCTCATCCATAGTTATAAAACGACGCAAGAAGTCGGTTTTATTCGGCTTAAAACGCTCCAAATAACGCTGAGAAATTTGTTTTCGATCCAGTTTTTGTTGAATTGTTAATGTGTGCGGCACTAACTTTCCAAACAGTTTTTTCATACGTAATTCTTCATGTAAAATATTGAGTACTCGTTCGTCTGAGATGCCTATGGCATTAGCTATTTCACGCTTAGTCAAACTTGGATCTTCACTAACCATATTATGTACCTGCTCAATGATTTCTGCTGTGGTTGCAGTTTTTGGTCGTCCTTCGCGTGGATCGTCTTTAAGGCTGGTACGACCACGTATAAATTCACCTGCCCAAAATTCAACGGTGCGTTTTGAAGGTGAGGACTCCTTATACACTTCTAACAATTTTTCATAAATTTCCTTTGCTTTTAAACCCTTAAAACAAAGAATCTAATGACTGCACGATATTCAATTTTTTCCATATTAACAAAAATCAATGAGACGTCAACTTCAAATGGCTTGTAAACAAAGAAAGAACTGACAGAATGACTTGCAACTTTGCATGTCTTCTCAGGACAGTTATACCAACTTGAGAAAAAAAAGTTTGGAGCTAGCAGTGCCATCTTTTGGTGAGCGCAGGAACTTTTCAACCAACCTGTATTGTACGAAAAATATATTTGTATTTTTAAGTATGGATTATTGTGAGTGTAAGCACAGCTGATTGAAAAACATAAGTAGATAAGCAACATTAAAGGGTGTTCACGGTGCCTGGAGATTTTTTTAAATTTTATAACCAAATAAGCTGATAACCAACCTATTGTGATTAACGTTATTTTATTTAAATTTTTTTTGATGAAATGCTTATGTCAATTTAACAGATATTTTGTTTTCAAAAATTAACTATTAGAGAGAAATTGTTGAATAGAAAAATTGAAAGTCTCAATAATTCTATAAAAAATTATTGAATGTTCTGGACGCCCAGTTGAGGTCTCTCCACCCAAAACAATTGAAAAAATTCACGATATGGTGTTGGCCGATCAGAGATTGAATGTGGGATAGATTGTGGAAGACACTGGCATCTCACATGACTCAGTGGTTTCAATTTTGAACCATCACTTGGGTATGAGAGAGCTTTGCGCAAGATGGCTGCCGCCGCATTTGCTCACAATGGACCACCAACGGAATCGTGTGACAGTTTAGTTTCAATGGTAAAAATCCATTTAGTAGACTACGCATTGCCCCCTGATTCGCCTTATTCTTCGGATTTAGCCCCCCGTGACTATTTTCTATTTCCAAACCTAAAGAAATGGCTCGGTGGAAAGAGATTTAGCTCCAACGATGAAATTATTGATCAAACAAATGCCTATTTTATGGACCTCGAAAAATCCTGCTGTTAAACGCAGACGTAAATGACGGAACTTGCTTAAAATATGAGAGTAGTCTATTAACAGGTGTTACTTGATGAGAGCAGTGTTGCATTTCATATAACTACAAGGGAAGTTCGAAAAGTCACGGACTTATTGATCCGCCCTCGTATTTTGCTATCCCAATTGATTTAATTTAATGTGCTAAAATCTCAAAATATATTTAACAAATTGTGAAAAATAACTTGAACCCTACCCGGATTTTATTCCTGCCTAAGGAAATTAAATTATAAACTCAATGAGAATTTATTCGAATTTTTCAAATATCAATACACATACAATCATTAAAAAAAGTCTGTAATGGCAACTGAAAATGTTGCTGTTATTAGAGGAAATTTTGCTAATCTTAGCAACACATGTCTGCTGACGTGTAGTACAATGAAATTAGTAGAACAAATTAGTAGACGCTACTAAATTTTAGTAAACTTTTGGTAAAGTGGAATTTAAAATCGGTTTGCTAAAATCAGCAATAAAAAATTTACTAAATACTATTAATAATATTAGTACAAAATTTCAAATTTATCAAAATCATTAAAATTTTTATATTTTATTTATTTTTTTCAAAAAAAAATTTTAGACAAAATTATAAAAAAAAAAATCAAAGGCTTAAAAATTTTAAAAACATAAACGAATTTATTATTTTGTTTTAATTTGGTAATTTCTGTTTTGAAATATATTTTTAGGCATTTTTTTTAATTTTAAGGTAAAATTTTAATTGTGTTTAGGGCTGATTTTTAGAACTAAAAAAAAACCTTTTTGTGCTATTTTAAGTGGATGTTCTATTTTAAGAAATGAGTCGGTATCTTCACTTCCGATGCCTTTTTTAATGCAATTTAAGTTTGTAGGTGTAAGTTGCACTTTTTTAAAATCAGTAATTTTTTTTTGCTAATTTTAGCAAATCGGTTTTCAAAAATTTGTAAAATGATTTCTTAAATTAGCAATAAAAATTTGTAAATATTCTGTAAAAATTCTGTAATTTGTAAAATTTAAATAGCACAAAGATTTGCTAAATAATGGTATTTCTACTAAAAATTAGTACTGAAATAGTAAAGTGGGTTTGAAAACCGTTTACAAATTATTCTACAAACTTTTTTTTTTTATGTGTACATTTTAATATAAATTTTTATTTTTCTATTTTTCAGAACACTCGCAACAATGACTATTATGATATATCACCCAGACCATTTGGAGCAGCTGGTACCGGTAGTGGGTCATCATCATCATCGCTAAATAGTTACACACGTTCCAAATCCTTTAAACCCAGTAATAGTTTAACACAATCAAGTAGTTTTGTACCACAAAGAGTTAATGTGCCACATCAACAAACACAATTTATACAACAATTTAATGAACAAACGGTAAGTGGACAAATATAACACATAAAAAAAAGTACCAAAATATAAAAATATCATCTGCAATGCAATTACAAAATTAACCTTGCCAGAAATGTTGTCATGAATAATCATGACTCGTTAGGTATGTACAATGTACATAGAAAAAAACCTCCTCCTCCTCCTCCCCTTTTAGGTTTATGAATTATTTCAACAAAATAACACCCATTTGAAATTAAGTTTTCCTTATTTTTTTTTTTCTTCTTCTTTTTGTTTTTCATACTCATCAATTTATTTGTGTGGTATTATTACAACACGTGATGGCTTTTGTATGAGTTTAATTTTACAATGTCACTCCTCATCCATAGTTGATCTTAGGTATTACCACATATTTTCTATACAAATGCATGTCTAGCACTGACTGTGTGAATTATTAGAAATCCATGAAATTTATATGAATTACAAATGTGAAGTGAACTGCTCTAAAAAAAAAAAAAACAAAAACTTAAATTGAAACCACTAATTAAATGTACCAAACTATAACAAAGTTAAACCAGCAAAAAAAAACCAAAACTAAACTTTATAACAAATACATAAAATGCGAATACAAAATGTAGAGTAAAATGTTAATGATACCACAACCCTCCTCTATGGTTTCAAAAAAAAAAAAAAAAAATGGAAAAAAAACGATTCAGGTACTTTACGTGGGAATGTTTTTTTATTTTTATAAAATTGTTTCTTAATATTGCAACAATTGTTTAAATTGTTTTCGCAAATAAAATTAAACTCAGTTTTTTTTTCTTAAGAATTTTGAAATTTTTTTTTTTTTTTGCTATTTTTATTTCAAATTTAATTCTCTTTGATTTTCCATACCTTATTAGAAAATTATATTTAATATTAACTAACAAATTCATTTACAGGTTGGTTGAAAAGTTCCTGCGCTCGAAATGAAAGAATACTGTTTTTGTTACGAAATATATTTATTTATTCAATATAATCTCCTAGAAGCTCAATACACTTCTTCCAATGATCTTCCAATAATTTTATCCCATCCTTATAATGGTTTTCCGGAAGCTCTGCAAAATAAGCGTCTACAGCTGCTATGGCCTCTTCATTCGACGAAAAATGCTTTCCATGAAGGAATTGTTTGAGATTTTTGATCTCTTCAAAAAGTAGTCACTGGGAGCCAAATCTGGTGAATACGATGGATGTTCAAGCAATTCGTACTTTAATTCTTTGAATTTAGCCATCGTCCAAACACTTTTGTGACAGGTGCATTGTCTTGATGAAAAATGGTCTTTCCTCACGAATATTTTCATCCAGCTGATCCAAAAGGCTGCAATAATATTCAAACTTGATTGTTTTACCTTTCTGAAGATAATCAATTAAAAAATTCCTTTTGCATCCCAAAAAACTGATGCCATAATCTTCTTGCTGATCGTTGTGACTTCACCTGCTTTGGAGCTGAACACCAGCTTCAGTCCACTGTAAACTTTCTTGTTTCAATTAAGGATCATGGTGGTAGATCCAAGTCTCATCCATAGTTATAAAACGACGCAAGAAGTCGGTTTTATTCGGCTTAAAACGCTCCAAATAACGCTGAGAAATTTGTTTTCGATCCAGTTGTTGTTGAATTGTTAATGTGTGCGGCACTAACTTTCCAAACAGTTTTTTCATACGTAATTCTTCATGTAAAATATGGAGTACTCGTTCGTCTGAGATGCCTATGGCATAAGCAATTTCACGCTTAGTCAAACTTGGATCTTCACTAACCATATTATGTACCTGCTCAATGATTTCTGCTGTGGTTGCAGTTTTTGGTCGTCCTTCGCGTGGATCGTCTTCAAGGCTGGTACGACCACGTTTAAATTCACCAGCCCAAAATTCAATGGTGCGTTTTGAAGGTGAGGACTCCTTATACACTACTAACAATTGTTCATAAATTTCCTTTGCGTTTAAACCCTTCAAAACAAAGAATCTAATGACTGCACAATATTCAATTTTTTCCATATTAAAAAAAATTCAATGACACGTCAACTTCAAATGGCTTGTAAACAAAAAAAGAATTGACAGAATGACTTGCAACTTTGCATGTGTTCTCAGGACAGTTATACCAACTTGAGAAAAAAAAAGTTTGGAGCTAGCAGTGCCATCTCTTGGTGAGCGCATGTAAACAAATATTTGTTAATGTAAAAACAAGTTTATTTAACAATCATATTAAATTTAAACTGATTAAACTGAAGTAATAGTTTAAGACTACTGTATTTTCATATCTGAGATTGGATGCTACACTCACCAAAAAAAAGTCTGAAAATTTTGCTGTTATAACGGGAAATTTTTGACAATTTGAGCCCAGCGGTATTTTTTGCTAATCTTAGCAACACATGTCTACTGACGTGTAGTACAATGAAATTAGTAGAAAAAATTAGTAAACCCTACTAAATTTAACTAAACTTTTTGTAAAGTGGAATTTAAAATCAGTTTGCTAAAATCAGCAAAAAAAAAATTACTAAATATTATCAATTGTTTTTAGGACTGATTTTTAGAATTAAAATAACTTTTTAGTGCTATTTTAAGTGCATGTCCTATTTTTAGACATGAGTCGGTATCTTCATTTATGTTCCCTTTTTTTATCTATGTAACATTTTAAGGCAATTTAAGTTTGTAGGTGTAAGTTTAATTACAAATAACATTTTGCTTTAATATCCACTTTTTTAAAATAAGTAAATTTTTTTGCTAATTTTATCAAATCGGTTTTCAAAAATTTATAAAATGATTTCTAAAAAATTTGCATATATATTGTAAAAATTCTATAATTTGTAAAATGTAAATAGCAAAAAGATTTGCTAAATAATAATTTTTTTTACTAAAAATCAGTACAAAAATAGTAAAGTGAGATTGAAAAATGTTTACAAATTTTTCTACTAACTTTTTTTTTCTGAGTGTAAGCGATAAATGTATAGCATAACTTGATAACATAATATATGTGTTTTTTTATTTTAATATGTTTATAAAAAACCCGGTTAATTTGAATTTACGAAAAAAGCAAAACTGGTTGATTTTTCAAATATTAAAAAACCGGTCAACCGGGTTTTCTTTACGGTTTTGAATATTTTCACCAAGAGTTAAAAATATTCTGAATTATAGTTTTTCGCAAGGGATAGGAAGACTCCCCCTCAAAGACCCGACCTAACTTCATGCCATAACTGTACTAAAAAGGGGGCTTTAAAGTTGTTAAGTCCCCCCTTTTAAGGGTCAGCCCGATCCTTTTGGCAAATTTATCTTCCCTGAGGTATGGCCACATCACTGATAAGATATATTTGGGCATTTTCGTGAGAAACTTGGCAAAAATGGGGATTAAAAGGGGTGAAAGTCTCCCCCTTAACGGCCTGCCCAAACCATTTCTATTTGGACACCTGAACTTGACACTTTATGTTCCACGAAGTATGTATAAAGAAACTTTCTTATAAGAAACCTTTCGAAATATTCGCCAGGAACGGGGTACAAAAGAGGAAACGTGCTATTGCGTAAATCGCTGAAACTCGGAACTTAAAATTTGTCACGCAGGTTGTTTTCCCGCCATAATTCTTCCATTGACTTAAGACGATATTTTTGAACATTTTAATATGAGGCGTAAAAAGGTGAAAAGTCTGCTTCTTGCCAGCCCGCCCAAACTTTTTTAAAAACATGTATTCTTAGTTCAACAAGATTTACATCATCATGTAAATCGTGTTGATAATATTTTTGTTCCGATTAGAACATACTGAAAGAGTCTATGTCATACCCTGGGTATGGTTTCATTGTGACGTTAAAAAATATTGTTAAAAGGTATTGTATGTTTCCGATATATTTCGATATTTAAAACTATATTATAAGAAACTACTTTTTTCATGTACTTATCTGATTCTATATAATTATGTATAATATTATCAATAATTATATTTTATTATATATAATTATTTAAATCATATATTTCAGCATTAGAAAAATGTACAGAAAAAATCATGGAATTTTAAACAACAAAACAAATAAAAAATTTTAACCTTTTATGTATGAAAATGTATTTTTTTCTGGAGCGAGATCATAGAAAAATTTTTTCAAATGAAAAACTATTCTTATTTTTTTTTTACTTAGTAATCATGGAGAATACACAGAAAAAGTTATTTCGACACAAGCCGAATGAAATGTATTTTCTGGTCAGCTACGACCTTCATCAACATTCTTCGTGCCCTTGAAAGTGCTAATAGTAAATATCTCTATTTAACTCACAAATCAAAGAATGTTAACATAAATAGCTTTTTCCTTTGATTTGTGAGTTAAATAGAGATATTTACTATTAGCACTTTCAACGGCACGAAGAATGTTGATTCAGGTCGTAGCTGACCAGAAAATGAATTCCATTTGGCTTGTGTCTAAATAACTTTTGCTGTGTATTCTCCATGATTACTAAATAAAAAAAAATAAGAATAGTTTTTCATTTAAAAAATATGTTCTCTGATCTTGAATCAACTATTACATACAAAATCTTAAAATTTTAACCTCTAACAGGACTTTTGAAAATTAAATCAAATGTACCTAGAAATTTCTAACTATTGTTGCTTTAAAATGGGTTAACATTTTAAAATTTTACAAAAAATATTAAAAAGAAAATATAAGTAACTAAAACATTTTTTTTTGTTATTTCCCTGGCTGGGATTCGAAACCACTGATATAGAACCACACATAATTATATTTAACCATATCTTAAATCAGGTAAAACATTTCTAGGTATTGCCGTCCCGACATGGGTTAAAATTTAAAAGTTTTTAAAAAAAATATTAAAAATAAATTAAAAAACACAAAAAAAAAATATTTTTTTTTATCTTCCTGGTCGGTATTCGATGCCATATAATTATATCTAAAAATATCTCAAAAATACTCTTGATATGGAATCATATATGGAATCATACATATATCTCAAATGTGTTGCCAAATTTTGTGCCATGTATATTTATATATCATATAATTTTTTTTTTTTGAATCATAAATATAAAATTTTATCTTAAAGCATATTAAAAAATAGTTTTGATAAGGCTTCATATATTATTATATTTCAAATACGTGATAGCATATATAATTTTATATAGTGTTATTTATAATTTTATATGATATAATATATATAGGGTGGCGCAAAAATAACCCTCCGATGTTTTTTGGCTGTAATTAAAAAAAAAAAATGAAAAACTTTGATTCTTCTTGTGGATTATTTTTATTTGGTCTTTTAATTTTTTTTACATCAAGTCAAGAATATGATGTCATGTAAATGGCCGCCGCCACAGTTGATTGTCATTTGAGCCCTTTTCATGGAATTTTCCATCACTTTGGCCAAAACTTCCGGCGATAGGTCCTCACATTCTTGACGGATATTGTCTTTAAGAGCTGCAAGAGTCTGAGAGGCTTGTTGACATAAACCCGCGACTTCAAAAAGCCCCACAAAAAGAAGTCTGGAGCGGTCAAATCAGGCGATCTTGCTGGCCAGTGCAAATCGCCAAAACGAGAGATTAGGCGCCCGGGAAATGCATCCTTCAGTATATCGGTTGTGGCACGTGCAGTGTGTGGCGTTGCACCGTCCTGTCATCAAGTTGCGACAAAAAGAACTCTTTGATCATTGCTATGTAGCGCTCACCATTCACAGTAACCGTTTGGCCCGCGACGTCTTCGAAGATCGATGACTCCTCCAGCGAAAACAGCACACCATACAGTGACTTTGAGCGGGTGTAATGGCTCTTCGTGGGTTACACGCGGATTTTCAGTGCCCCAGAAGCGTAAATTTTGCTTATTTACGTACCCGCTAAGATGGAAATGGGCCTCATCACTCATGATTATTTTTGATGAAAAATCATCTTCATTATTGCTCAAATAAATAGTCACCAATATTCCGCGTTCTGGAACAGTGTAGCGTAACACTGTTTATTAACGTGTATTTCGTATGTATTTACTACACAAATGTCAAAACAGAACTGACATTAGGGGCCAATCGCAAAATTTATAGCATTTTCTGATAGGAGGATTACTTTTGCGCCACCTTTATCATATCATATAAAGCATATCTAGACTAATATATAAATAAATGTGATTACATATGGCACAATATGAGAAAATAAAAAAAAAACCTATATAATAATATGCGACAAAAACATTGATATATAACCCTTTAAGATCCGACTGTAAATACAGAAGATATGACAAAAAAATAGAAATGCCCTACATTCGGCAACATAACAAATTAAAAAAAAAAATAAAATAATAGTTCCGCTGGAATTATTGGAATTCTTTACTAGCAAAAGTTTATTGCTTTTTTGCGAGCTTTGATTTTAAAATATTAGGGTAGTACATTAAGGTGGTAGCAACTGAGATCTGGTGGGTTAATACTAGAACGGGTTACTTGAGGTCAATGGCTCCTTCGAGGAAAACATCGGCCTCCGCGAGACAAGAAACATTGATATACAACACTTTAAGATCGGACGGTATACGAAGATATAACGAAAAATATAAAATGGCGACCCCTACGTTCGGCCAAAAAAAAAAAAAAATATTTTCGAAATTTTCTTGTAAAATACTTTATATTTGAGGGTGTACGGTGAACTTTTTTTTTTTGCCTGTAAGGTGGTACGGTCTAGTATGCATATTACCACATATATTTATATATGATAACATATTATTAGATAAAGCCACATATGATTATATATAAACTTTTCTACTCAGGATAATCAGAAGAAAAACAATTTTTGAGAGTTTATTTTCAAAAAATTAAAAATATTTTTTTATTTATAATTAGATCATTTTTTAAAAGTGTCATGGCCACCCTTTTCGAAGAGTTTTACAAAAGCAATTAAAGCAAAATATTATTACATTTGTGTAAAAAGATCAGTCAGATTTGCTTTGCACTATATACCTGATTCATTTAAATTTTGAATATAAGGTACTAAAACCAACTTAACCACTCAAACCTGTCTGCTTTGAGACTTGCTAGATACTTAATTAAGTTAAGGTTTTCTTAAGAAATTTTTTCACGACTGAAGTAAGTTGGTCGCAAGCCCTTGGAAAATGGCGAGTATTTGAGGTAAAGGAGGGGCCCCTTCTTCAGTAAATTCGAACCTACATGAGTATGGAACAAAAATCCAGTTTTCGTGCTTAAGTGTATAATCACGAGTACATTGTGAAGAGTATTTTCACTTCCGATTCCCCCTTTTCAAGCTAACCTAAAATATGAAATTCTACCTATTGTATTGCTTCATTATTTATGTTACTTAAAGTTACTTACTTACTTTTGTTAACACAACTTCAATTACCCATTTCAAACATTTTTAAATTAATTTGAAAAATCATAACTAGTTTAACCTCCAATTAAAAACATTGTATTGTGATTAACTTGCCCTTTTTTGGTATACAAATGCATGTTATAATAATTCCTTGTTAAATTCCAATATAATACAAATACATAATTTGGCTTATTTATTGCATATCTACCATATTCTCCACCTGCCTTGAGGCTAAAAACAAATACATTAATTCACAACATGCTGAGTGTTTCAAGCTCCTACAACTGCAGAAAAAAAAACAACCAAAACTAAAGCAAACGGACAACCGAACAATTCATTATCATTAATAAATAAAATAAAAAAAAAAATATATGAGACATATTACAAATATGTTTTTTAGTTCAAACCGCCTAGAAGAAACAACCTATATATTGATTTGAATGTAAATGAAAGTAAATACGATTTTTGTTGTTGTTTTTAATATTTTTTTTTTTTTTTTTTACATTTGAACTAAAAAACTACTAAACAAAACTATAAAAATTGCATAACTAGCGTTAAAGCATCATGGTTAACAGATAAAAACAACAACGTCAACAAATACTACAAGAAATTCAAAAATACACCACAACCTCGCTAAACGGAGTTATTGAAATTATTTAAAGATTCAGTAAATCATTCGACTTGAGAAAAACATTTAAAAAAACACTATTGTTATCAGCCATTTTATAAGTTATTTTCTTTGAATCCATCGAACAACTTATTTATCAATTTGTTAAGGAAAAATTTTGGCTTTTCCATTCACTCATTGAGTCTTGATCACCGTCAGAGAACTGCATTTGCTGATTGCAAAACGTTTATACGCAATCAACACAAGAATAAATATGTGTTTGCGTTCAAACGCTGAATATACTTCAACACACATATTTGTTGATGATTTTAAATCAATCAAACGACGTGCAAATTGTTTTGTCACTGATTTATAATCATCGGTCGTTGTTAAACCATTGATTTTATTCTGTTCATTCGAGCCAACAATAATTATATTGATGTAGAATAAATCAGAAAAAATAACAAACAAAATAGTTTCTTATCTATAAAAAGGGGGTGGTTTTGTAGAAACACATTTCATAAATGTTATATGTATATTAGGGTAAGTCTAAAATACGTTTTTTCAGAATTTTTATTTGAATACCAAAAATTTTGTTCTTTGTGAAATTTTTTTTTTTTTTTTAATTTAGGTCGACATTTCAGGCTCGTCCAATCCGTTTAAAGTTAAATATTGCCTTATTTTCCAATCAAAATAGATGAAAAAAAATTTAGACAATATTTAAATTTTTCCGGATTAGGCAAGCCTGAGATATCGACCTAAATTTTTTTTCCAAAAAAATATTTATATTTCACAAAGAAGAATATTTTTATTACTAATAAAAATTCTAAAAAAGCGAATTTAAGTCCCACCCTAATGTAAACAACATCATTTATGAAATGTGTTTCTATTTTGTTTCAATTATGAATACACTCATACGCGTTGTTTGTTGTTTTTTCTGATTTATTCAACGCTGACTTTTTGTTGAGTGATTAAATTTGCAGTAAACATAATCGACATATAATTCAAACTGATTCGAATTACGCGTTCAGTAATATGATGCTGATTTTATTCTACAGTGAATTTTGTTGAATTATTAAATGTGAACAAGAATTTTTGTGTTTAATTAAATCAAGAAAAAAATTGTTTTTGCAGTTCTCTGATCACCGTTTTAAAGTACGAATAGATGGACATATTTACATCGATCTCGCATTTTGTTTAGGACTGCCATATTATATGAGGGTCCTTAATCCATACTGAAGACATTTGCCATTATTTTTTATAGTTGAACAAAAAAAAAATGTTCTACTAAATGGTTGCTACCTTACACATGACATCCAGTACACCCTCCTCCATAGTGAAGTAAAGAGTATAAAAACGCATTTCTGTTTTGGCAAACAAATTATCTGTTAAAACAGTTAGTGGTTTATTTCAACAACATGAAATTAAAAGTGAACAAGAAATGTTAGTTTTGAGTTTGTATACAAAAAGTAAACCAAACCAATCCATGTTTTAACCAACCCAGACAGTCTCTTACATTCATTAGAGAGAAAAAAATTGGAGCAATGTATAAAAATGTTTGTATTATGGAACTAAAAATAAAAACCCTCCACCCTCCCAATAAAAATAAAAAAACTATTGAACTAAATGGACAGAAAAACAAAATTCAGAAGCTAATATTGTTAACGGACTAATTTTGAAGCAAAAGAAGTGATATAAAGGCGTTCAATATAACCACAATTTGTTAGTTAATTTGAGGTTTTTATAGTAAAGTACAGAGGTGTTAAGAAAAATAGATGAAATTAGGTAAATATTAAAACAATAGCTTCTTATTTGATACAGTTTTATAAAGGAAGAAAGTTATCTTGGGGGATTTTTTTTTCTTTTAGAGAAGCAACACTCTGGAAATTCTTCCTACTAATTAATGTGAAAGGCAACAGTGTAATTGCGTAAGATGATAAATCTTAAAGGGGCCTTGAACGATCAAACATGCCGTACAAAATGTTAAGCATTTGATCATGCATATCATTGTTGGATGGCCATACAGCATATGTACAGCATGCTTGATCGTCTATTGGATGCTTTAGAACAGTTATTGCCCGCCATCTGACGGATAGTTTGCGAAATTCTTGAAGCTTTCTAGATCATAGCCCTGGAATGTTATTTTACTTAGGTGGGGTTAGATGCTTTAGAAACACCGAAGGATGACGTTGCGATGTGTATAAGGGAAAGAGAACTCATACATATTATATTTCTAAATTCATGCTACCGTCGCTAGGGATCGAACCCGAAACCTTCTGTGTAACACGCGCTTAATATTGCTAAAATATTGTAGTTTCTAATGAATTAATTTTAAAAGCAACATTAACAGGTTACCAAGCAAGGAGGCATATCAGAATTGATTTTAAAACAACGCTTTTTAATCCTAGACCAAAGCCTCAACAAAATAGTAAATATTTCAGTAGATCGTTCAGGAATACGTAAGTCGTTCCATTGTGAAAAAAATTGCTTAGATGTGTTTCCTACCATTAAAAACTTAGGGAAATTTAAATCAAACATACAGACATTAATCCTTCTTTCAATTCCTGGCCTAACGAAAAAATTGATTTGCTGAAAAATCGAACTTGGAGAGAAAAAAATCGTTTTTTTTTAAGAGAAGCAACACTCAGGATATTCTTCCTACTTATTACTCGTAATGTGTTGCTTTCTTTGAAAAGGGGATAGAGGAGGGATGAAAGATGGTAGACTTCAAATATGACAACACTGTAGTAATTGCGCGAGATGATAAATCTTAGAACAGTTGTTGCTCGCCATCTGATAGGGAGTTGGCGAAAATTCTTGAAGCTTTTTTTTTTTTTTGTTAATAACCCTGTTTTGTTATTTTACTTCAGTCGGGTTAGGTGCTATTAAAACACCAAAGGAGGACGTTGCGATATGTATGAGGAAGAGAAAAATCACAGATATTATTTTCTAAATTGATGTTGCCGTCGGAATCGAACCCGTAACCTTCTGTGTAACAGTCCAACGCGCTAACCATTACACCACAACGCCAACTCGAAGAAAAACTTCCCTCAGATGTGTTGCCTGCCCTTAAAAACTTTAGAAAAAAAATTAAAATTCAAGCATAAAGCCCTCCTTTATACTCTTCAGCTTCTCATTAAGGAAAAAAATCACTGTTGATGTTTTCTGATATCTTCCAATCTTTCTCAAAATTTGCTGCAATAATTTCATAATTATTTTCTATATTTAAAATATTTCTCCATACAAGTAATTTAACTAATCCTCCAATTTTTGTTTTTCATTTCCAGTTGGATAAACCTTCACCTTCAAATCGTTTAACAGCTTCAACAGGGTTTGGTAGCTCAGCAGCTAGACCATTTGGTGGCTTTACACCCAGTTCGAATCGTAATCGTGCAGTAGCAACTAACTATAACTCAGATGCACCAGTAGGACCACAAGCACAACAGCAAGTACCTTTCCGTAATACCCGTAATCGTTTTCAACCCAGCACGGCCACAGCTACAACAACCTCCACCTCAACCACAGAATTACCACCCACCAGTAAAAGATTTAATCGTTATGGTGGAGGAAGACAACAAAATATAGCATCTGGTGGATTTAGACCAGCAACACAAACTTCTACACAATCAAATAATCCCGAATTGAGTAGAATACCAAATAAGACAAGTGGCCGTAGACCAGCTTTTATAAGTCGTGAAGTTAATGAACCGATACAAATTAATAAACCACAAAAACCCTATGCCGTTAAGCCAGGACGTATTAAGCTGCCTTTAAAAGATAAATTATTAAAACAACAAATTGCTGCTTCCTCCACACCCTTTAAGCCCTCACTACCTTTGGGACCTTTAAAGGAAAGTGAAAGTCTAAGTGATGAATATGAAGAAGAACAAGAAGAGGTTCATTCTGAAAATCAATTGGCACATAAGGAAGAAATCAAGGAACCTGTATTGGAAAAATTACAATTACAAGAAGCTGAAATTAAACCACCTAACCCAACTGAAGATACTAAACTTATAGAATCTTTAGTAACTACTGTAAATTCTATGATGGATGTTAAGGAGGATAAAGAAGAAGAGGTGACACAAAGTAAAGAAATACAAAAAGGAGAAAATGTAAAAGATGAAGAAGAAGTAGATGATACAAATTATTCCGAAGAGTATTCTTCACAAGAGGGTGAAACAGCAAGTAGAGAAACACATACCGAGCATGCTGTAGAAGAGGTACATACTACCGAAAAGCCAGCTGAGTATGATGAGGAATATCACGAAGAATCGGAAGAGGAATTAAAGGCGACTGTAATGCCAGTAACAGAAGCTATTACAACAAAAATAGCAGAACAACCAGTGACTACCACCACAGAATCAAGTGTATCGAAAGAAGACGATAAGATAACAGCAACGGTGTTAATAACCACCACCGAGGCTTCAGGTGAAAATATTGAAGAACATAACGAAGAAGAGTCCAGTGCTGATTATGACGATGAAGAATATGAAGAGGATGAAGAAAGTGGTGATGATATTGAGGAAGAAGAAGAGGAAGAACACGAGGAGGGATCAGCTCATTCTATACAAAATAGTGAAGAAGTTTTAGCTACTACTATTAACACCATAGAACCTAGTCCTGAAATATTAGACAGAGAAGTTATATCCGTAGTTACCACCAAAAGTGTAGTCAATGGTTCTACTTCCTTCCCTTCACCAGTAACACCCAGTTCTACCACCATATCTATGGAAGAAGAAACCATATTTACTGAAACTAAAGTATCACCTGCCTCGGATGAAACACAAGAAGAAAAGGATTTGGCCACTACACCTAAGACAATAAAACCTAGTGAAGAATCTTTGAATAATGCTACCGAAGGTTATGTGGTAGTGGCATCTATACAAACTAGCCGTAGTATAAATGGTGCTCGTTTCTTACCCTTCCCTGCCATACAACAGGAAGAATCGAAAAAGTCTTTATCCGAATTGGAACGTAACGCCAAGGCCAAAGAACGTAATGCTAAAAATAATCAAGATTCGGCATCAGAACAAACTAATGACAGTGCTGAAGTGGAAGTACAGACTACTGCCGTCGTACCAGAGTCGTCAACAGAGAACACTACCTTAGCTCAGGCTTCATCTTCCACAGAGAGTATTATCGACAAGTTAGATCGTGTGCAATCCGAACTCTCCAGTGGTTTATTAGCTGGCAAATATCCCATTATTAGTCAAATGGATGTTTCTACGCCAGCTACTACTTCTACATCGGGTAATAGATTTGCTCCTAATATACGAAAATTTCAACCCAAAACTACACCAGCGCCTAAGGTGAAAGTTCATCATTACGATGAAACAGCCGCTCCTTCCAAAGTAAAAGTCCATCACTTTGATGAAACAGAAATGGATGAATTGGCTAGTTTGTTGCCAGATGGTTTTAAAAAATCTTCGTATAAAAATCGTAAGATTACCACCACCACCTCCACTACCAGGAAACCCGAACAAGAAATAGAATTTAAAAAACCTTTAAGAAATTATACTATCGGTAGATCTTTTAAGAATACTCCAGTAGCCCAAGATATCTCATTAGCGGGTCTTTTGCCTAAGGGTTATAAATTGCCCTCAACTACCGAAAAACCAATATTAGAAGATATTTTAAGCAAGATCAAATTTGATGATAGCCTTGATAAATTGCTGCCCAAAGATTATAAAGATAAGGGTACAACAGCTAAGCCAGCAGTTACTTTGGTAGATGATATATCTAAATTTTTACCTCCCGGTTATAAATTAACTACTACTACCCCAAAAACACCCACGACTTCAGAGAAATCAAAGAAATTGGAAGCGGTTACTGCAGATAAGGAATCAAAACCTCAGGCTGGTATACCAGTAGTTGAACCCGAAGATATAAGTAAGTTTTTACCACCTGGCTATAAATTGAGAACGACCAGAAAACCTATAGTTAAACCAGAACCAGAGACTATAGATATATCACAATTACTGCCTAAAGGTTATAAAGCTAGTGATACAAAAGGTACGGAACCGGAAGATATCTTAAAGAAAATAGAATTTAAAGAAGTGGCTTCTTTGCTACCACCCGGATTTAAGCTTAACTCTAGCGAAGATAAATCAATAAAACATCCTGCATCTACTTCCACCACCTCAACAACTACCACCACCACCACCACCACTGAATATCCCTCGGAGGCTACTGGAAATAGTTCCTCCTCATCTTCTAATTCCGGTTTCAAGGTGGTCTTCCCCAAGGGTATACATAAACGTTTGGGTTCTCATAGATTAACCACACCCAGATCAACTGACTCTGAGGAAAATCTTCCTGGCTCTCCACCTGTAGTTGTAAGAAAAGGTCCTCCCACGAGAGCTACCACTGAATTTACCGGCTGGCCTACACCCTCTACTACACCTATTTCTATAGAGAAATTATTAGAACAATCACGTACAGCTACTATAAATTTTGAAGATTTACTGCTTTTATCTTCCACAACCTCTACAAC
Source organism: Eustalomyia histrio (assembly GCA_949748255.1). Lineage (NCBI taxonomy): Eukaryota > Metazoa > Arthropoda > Insecta > Diptera > Anthomyiidae > Eustalomyia > Eustalomyia histrio. The sequence goes on from OX456527.1 coordinate 118,289,529, forward strand.
TACCACCACGACAACGACTACTACTACCACTACACCTAAACCTACTAAGCCCGGTTTTTGTACGTCTGATTGTGATTTAGCTGCTACCATTAAGATAATAGATGGTGTTGCTTGGAAGCCAGAACTTTTAGATCATAATACCGCTGAGTGGAAAAATTTAGCTAGAGAAGTGGAGGCACAAGTAAGTAAACATGTTCCTTAAGACCTGTCAAAAACTTTTTACTACGACACAGGTATTTTTAATTTTCAAAACCATTTTAAGTGAAATCTCAGCTGATCACATTTTCGAGAAATCTCTAAAAAAAAAAATTGATAAAATCTAGGTCGAACCATTCAAAAAATAAACATTAATTTTTTTTTAAGTTTTCCTAAGTTCAATGAAATTTTAAAGATTTATTTATTTATTATAATTCACACCGAATTTTGAACTATAACTCCCTTCGGTTTTGGAAGTATGACTTATGAGAATTATTTGAACTCGTTCTGCTTTTGAAACATCAATTCAATTTACGATTGTAGTAGAGATGTTAAATTATCTTACAGATATTTAAACGCTGCATTAATTTTATCGAGTAAAAATCATAGTTAACCAACGAAACGATAACCTTAGTGGTAACGGTATTTTAAATTGTTGCGACGATATTTTATGGGTAACGGTATTTTAGTAAATTCTTTAATGGTTGTTGGGTAACCGTATTTCAATTATATGTGCATTGGTATTTTAGGGGTAACGGTATTTTAATTATATCGGTATTAGCTTTTTAGGGATAACGGTATTTTTGTGTTTAAGGGTAACGGTAGTGAAATGAAATAATTTTGAAATGGTAACGGAATTTTAACGGTTTTTCCTGTCAACCCTCAAAACCACTAAAAACCGTAACCGCTGAACTACAGACTCAAATTGAAAACTGTAACCGTTTGGAATACCGCAACCGTTGTATTTCAAAAACCTTAGGAACGGAAATAAACAGCAAAATTATACAGGCATGAAAACCGTAACTGATATTTGTTTCCGTTACCATGCTTTGTAAAAAAAATATTTGGCTGAACACTGAACAGTGTTAGACAGGGTGACAGGGTTAAAAACAACGTAGCTTTCGGAAAATACCACATTTTCCTGGAGTTTCTTTGGGAAATAAATTAAAACATAATCAGAAAATTGAAAAGAGGGAACTGCTTTTATACTCCAAACCTTTGATATGGTACTTAAGGAATTGCAGGTCTTATGGGCCGTTTATTTAGCCGGTTACGCCAAAGTGGGTTTTTATTTTTATTTTCATAAAAATTATTGTTCATTGACGACCATAAAGTTTTGGCCAAAGCGATTTTTATGTTTTTGATTTTCTTGATCTTTAACTTAATAATAGTTATGTCACAAAAAATTGGCTACATGGCCCCTCCCCTCTTTGTCCCTAATTTTGCCAATCGAATATAGATCTTTTTGCCCCCTTGCTTCAAGGGCCTTGTATAAAAACTGCTTTTTCATTGACTTGAGAATAAGTTCGAGATCTACGGCCCACCACATTTTTGTTGGCCCAACCATTCTTTACAAATTACCTTTGAACAGATAAACTATATATTTAATGAATTGTCTTAATTTCTTTTACTAATTCTAATTCCAGTTAAATGAAGTCTACTCTACTGCTCCACAATTAAGTAAATGGTATAAAAAGGTGCGCATTGATAGTTTTAGTCAAGGCAGCGTATTGGTAGATTATTATGTTGAATTAGCCAATATTACCAATGAGGTAAATACTTTGGAAATTAAAAAACTTTTCCATGATGCCCTAACGCCACAACCCGTATTGCCACATAAACCCGAAACTGAAAATGAAACGGATAATGAAGAGGAGGATAATAGTTATCAAGATATTAAAGAGGAAAAACTAGTCAAAGAAACTTTCCTAATGGGTAAATATGTTATAGATCCAGTGGCTACAGATTTTTCAGGTATGAGTCGAATATAATTGTAAAAAAAAAACAAATTTAAATATTATTTCCTTTCTAATTCGATAAAGTTATACCAAAATCTTTAACACCCCATGTGGAATTTGCTGAGGAGGATCTTTTAATACCCCAATGGGCTATAGTGGTTATAGTCATCGGTGTGGGTTCCTTGGTATTTGTGGTTATATTTGGTATTACAGTGGTAAGCAGCAGTTTTTGTAAATAGTTTAAATTGTATAGAATTTGAGAATGTTTTTTTTTTCTTTATTCAAGTTACTTAATCGACAAAATCGTGCCAAAAAGACACCCATTCCTTTAACCAATGATATGTTAAATGAATTGAAAATCAATCATATGGGTGGCTCAGAAAGTTATGGGGTGGATGATTTCTATAATATAGATGATGCTTGGAATGATACCAAACAACCCATTAAACCCAAGGTAAATTATAACTTAAATATTTCCAAAACAGTCTATTTAAATTTCTATTTCTTTATAAAATTTCAGCGTTTTAGCAACTCCATTAATGACAGTAGTGGTTCTAATATTTACGATAGCTGGCGTTCAACACGTCATGGTGACTATTATTATGATTCCCAAAATAATTATTCATCACAAAAGGGTGATTCCCTACAAAGATCTCTAAAACATCATCCTCCTTCCCAGTACTCCACATCACAGCAACATCATAATCATCATCACCATCAGCAACAACAACATCAGCAGCATCAGCAGCAGCAACAACATCCACAATCTCTGTATGGTCATCAGTATCCCGATGCTTTTGCGGATGCCCATCAAATGTATACGTATAATAATCAAACGAATAGTAGATCATCACGTTATGCACGTGATTATGATCCCGATTTTTAGTTTCAAATTACTTAATAGTTAATTAAAATAATTTCTAATGTATATAATATAAAAAAAATACTAAATTTATTAGCAGTTTTTTTTTCTTTCTATACTCCAACATATTCTGTTATTGCAATAACCATTAACTCTTTTTCTTTTTTTTTTCTTCAATTTAATTAATCTCTCTATTAAGTGTTTCTTTCATAATGATGCTGCCTTTATATTTATTGAATTTATTTTTAATATGGAATTTTTATTTAACTTTTATAAATATGCATTAATTTTTTTTTATCGAAATTATTTTAAATTTTTAGCTTTAGTTTAAGCAATTGAATTTAAACATTTTTATTTTGCTATTAATTTTCAAAATAAGAATTTAATTAAAAATCAGTCAAATCAGTTTTAGTTTTTAGTAGTTTTTAAATTATATATTAATTAATACATACTGTAACAAATAAAATATATGTACGTAATAATGTAGTTTTCATATATTGTTAAGTAATTAAAAACAAAAAAAAAAAAAAACTATTATATACAATAAAAAACAAATAAAATAAAAATATAAAAATATTATGTACAATACTTTGAAATGTTATTTAAACATTCCAAAGTTATTTGACTAGAAATGCCATTAAAATTTAGGCAACCCATGTATGATCATACATAAGCATACATGACCATAAGTGCGTTTCACGAAAGTCGTTTTTTTGCGATTTTTGCAACTTTTGAAGCGTAAAATTAAAGTTTGTGATCTAAAAGAATTTCGAAATTTTTTTTGGATTTTTTGAAGATGGGTATGGGGTCGCAGAAATAGCCTTTATCAAAAAAATGAGGTTATTTAGAAAAATTTTTTAAAATAATTTTTTTCTGTGCGTTTTGTTCATACAACTTAAAAAATCCCTTCTTAATGATGCGATCCCACGAAAAAAATTATTTGTGTGAAAAATTATTATATTAAGAGTGGTCCTTAAAAGTACAAAATTATTTTTTTCTACATTTCAAACCTCAATAACTTTTAAAGTTTTCTACATTTTTTCAAGATGTTAAATGCGGTATAAGTTTATATCTTACTTGTGAAAAAATATTTAAAAAAATTAAAAATAATAAAATAAATAAATTATTTTTAATTTCACACTATTTGAATTTTAAAATACTTCCCAAGAAACATTTTAACGGACTCTCCGACACGTACGGATTCATGAATCCGGCTTCAACTGCACGTTTACGGACCGTAAATACGTATCCGTCAAAGCTTGTACGTAAACGGAACATTAACAGACCGTATAATTGAATTTTCGAATACAATACGTTTTGACTCCGTTTTGGAGCATCCGATTCTGTATTGTCAAATACGGACTTCCTCGGATTTCATTAGCTTTTCTTCCGCTGCTTTTAAATTCGTTTTAGTATCAAACGCGAAAAACAAAAACATGTATGTGATCAGTATACGGGTCGCGCGCTTAAGTTTAGTAAAAAAGATGCCCTCTTACAACTCATACCGAAAATAAAATTAAGTGAATCTATGAGGTAAATATTTATGAAATTTAGATCATGTTGTACGGTGATGTGCGAAAATTTATGCAATTTTGCAAATGAAAATATTGTTTGCCAATAGATTTTGTTAAAAAAATGTGCAAATTTGATTTGTATGCTACATCATTTCGTAAACGCCATTAATTTAGCCTTAATTAAAATTTTGTTTTTTTTCATGATATTTAATGGGCCATAACCGCAGTGATGGATAGAGATGCTAGTTATGCTGTTTTTTTTTTTTATTTTATTTTATTACATATCCTTATAAATAAATTAAAAGAAAACAAAAACTATAATTCATATTAAAAAGTTTAGTCAATTACATAAATTCGTTTTTTGTTGAAAAAACGGTTCGAATACGGGTCCGTAAACGGTACGTCATTGACGGACTTTTAACGGACAACTCTGTTTTTCATCCGATATATCCGGTCCGTAATTGACGGACTTTTAACGGACAACTCCGTTTTTCATCCCATATATCCGGTAAGTAAACGGTCCGTCATTGACGGACTTTTAACGGACAACTCCGTTTTTCATCCGATATATCCGGTCCGTCATTGACGGTATTTAAACGGATTCGAATCAGTTTCGATGTTCCTTAAAATCCGTTTTCTGGTCCGTACACGGATCCAGAAAACGATACGTAAATGGAGTTGTATTCCGTTTATGACGGACCGAAAACGGTACGTAAACGGAACTTATTGTTTGTTGGGCTGAATTCGGCCTTTTTAAAAAAGTAGGTAATTGACAAAAATGTAGAAAATATACAAAAATAAAGTAAAAATATTTTTTATTTTTAATTTAATTTGAATTTTGCGATACTTGAAGTCGGACTTCTTCAAAAGTAGGTAATTGGCAAAAATATTTAAGATTTTATTTACAATTGCTATACTGTATAAAGAAAATAATCAAAGCATAGGTAAGGAAAATATATATAAAACGGTTTTCTAAATTTAAGCAATAATTCTCCTCTATATATTTTTTCAGATGTTAAAAAAAACAGTACCGCAAACAGTTTTGGCTGCTTGTTAAAAGTACTGAAAAAAATCCGGATCATGAGTTACCTTCAAAAAATATAGTTCGTAGAAGTCTACTGGTTGCAGCATCACAAAAGAAAGGTTGTGATAATCCATCTAATAAAGCTATCGTTAATATGAAAGAGATTTCAAAAATTGAAATTCATAATTTTGTTACCTCAAATAGTATAAGGATTTTTGATAAATTAAAATTGCCCAATTCCTTTTTTTCGAAAGATACACATTTATGGGAAAATGATGATGATTTTGTTATTGCAAAGAAAAAACTAGAAAAACTATGTATTGTGAATGATTTATCAGAAAGAGGCGTGGCGTCAGCTACAATATACAACAAAAACATTACAAAGAATGAAGATGATTTTTAAAACTTATTGATTAGCGTTGATAACAATCGAAAAAATATACCTAATGTAAACAAAAATATCATTGAAAAAGCTGTTAAGAAACCAATTTGAAAATACTACTTTAGAAAATTATAACCATACTTTTCTCGATTTTCTATATAAAAAATGGAAATTTTACTGGATACATGTTTTGTTCCACATTTAATATTTTATGTATTGTACAGGTTGGTTGAAAAGTTCCTGCGCTCGAAATGAAAGAATACTGTTTTTGTTACGAAATATATTTTTTTATTCAATATAATCTCCTAGAAGCTCAATACATTTGTTCCAATGATCTTCCAATAATTTTATCCCATACTTATAATGGTTTTCCCGGAAGCTTTGCAAAATGCTATTGCTATGGCCTCTTCATTCGACGAAAAATGCTTTCCACGAAGGAATTGTTTGAGATTTCTGAAGAGATAGTAGTCACTGGGAGCCAAATCTGGTGAATACGGTAGATGTTCAAGCAATTCGTACTTCAATTCTTTGCTCACATTCACAATTTAAATTACAAACTGAGGCCTTTGAAGCTCGAAGAAAATTTTTCACGACAAAAATAACTTACTGTGCTTTTGGAGGTAAAAATGGGTTTACAAGTTGTTCAAAACATTATTGTTTGAAAACATTTCAATATTTTAAGTACCTTTTATTTGAATACCTTTTATTTGATACCCAATTTGTAAATTTTTAACTAAGAGAAAACATGAAAAGAACCCAAAATATAAAAAAAGATAACTTTTACATCGTTGGTTAAAATTTCGAGAAGTAATGTGAGATTAGGCTTGTGAAGAGGTACACACACACAGAGAAAGCAGATTTATTGTCACATGCGAATATCTTGCCAACTGAATAGTTTGGTTGCAGCAACCGAATTATTTGGTTGTCGCAACCAAATGTATTTCAGATCCGATTGAAATATATTGTTTCAACTGAAATCCTTTTGTATTAACCGAATTTCGGCAAAACTTTAAGGTGGAGACTCATTCGGTTCCTGAGTTATAAAAGAAAACGTGGTCGTAAGCAAATTTTTAGTCGACAAGATCATATGCAAAAGCTTACACACAAAAACAATATTTATACAAAATTTTGTACACACATACACACTCATAACATGTAAAAGATTTTGCGTATGAAACCGTCAAGATACCCTGTAGGAAGCCTGGGGTCAAGTGTCTACAACTCACCACTTTTGTCGACTATTTTGGGTGACTTTGGTGTCTATACTTTTTACATTCTTTTTGCAGCTGCAAAGCTGTGCTTGTTCTTGATTTTTTTATTGCTTTATTTTGTTGAAAATACATGTGCATAGCTGCATGCAAAATTAAAGTTTTTAATAAAAATATAAAGAAAAATAAATTTAAAAGTTAAATATACAAATTTGAACAAAATATATAATGAGCAAAAGAAATTATAACAAACATGTGAAAAAAACAATCAATTTTGTATAAAAATAACAAGAAAGAGGCAACAATTTTTAGTGAAAATTGCAACTCTAGAGATTTTGTGGAGACTGATGAAGATTTTACGGAGCCTGTGGATGATTCTGTACAGTTTGCACGTAAATTTTTAAACGTAATGAAATTTATAAAAAAATGTATTAATAAAATAATGTGTGTGCACCAGTTTAATCTTATTTCCTTCCTAGTGTGGAAATCAAGTCAAAAGTTCCAAAAGTGTAGACTAGAATTACTAAAATGTACTAGTGAATATCTGGTTCCAATGTCAACACCTAGTCAATAGTTGTGTAGATTCGCAATGACACGCACATGTTAAATGCCTACAGCAGAAAGCGTTGGCTGGAGGGCATTATTAGTCAGAAGTACTGGTGACAAAGTCAGTAGTGAATCAGTACAGTTTCACTTTCGACATTTCCTACAGGGTAAATTTGCTTACGACCACATTTTCAGGAACCAAATGAGTCTCCACCTTAAAATTTTGCCACAAATGTACAGAGGCCTTAGTTTTTAACATATATTTTTTTAGAATTTTAAAAAAAAATTTATTTTGAGATATGAGTCTTTGAAGATTGAACTTAAAAACATGACCTTTAACCTTTTAATACAAAAAAAATGTGGGTTGCCATTTTGAAGGTAATGTTTTCACCTTTAAAACGGTACCAACAGAAAAATTTTAGGTTGTATAGTTTACAAGTTATGGGCGACTTTCGATATTTTGACATTTTTGACAATTTTCGTGACGTCACATTTCGAAAACCGAAAGGGTTTGGGGTCGAAAGGTTAATGATTTGATAAACACTACCCATTTACAATATTTGTGGCGAATTTTATTAAAATCGGAGATGACAAATCCGAATGCTGTGTGGTTTGAGCTCGAATTGCCCATATCCTACTTCAATCGCAGTGAACCAGGGCTTCCTTGTCAGGTTAAATATGAATTTCCATAAAATATATGTTCAACACTAAACGTACAAAGCGATGTAAATTTTACATATTTTAACTTTAAAATCAAAATTCTAAAAAAAAAATTATGTTGAGGATTTTCCTAAGAAATTCGAATCATTTGCTGAAACTTTTTAATACAAATTTCTGGTCACCCCATAGAAGAATTAGTTGTTAAAAAATTGTTTTGGTGAACGATTTTAAATAAAACCATTATTCGCGAGAACGATTTTTGTAGATTTTTATTCGGGATTTGAAATTTTGTTTGTATGTGAATTAATGTCAATTTACAAATTTTTGAAAGAAATCAATTTTTTTTCATTTCCAGTTAATCTTTGTTTTAAAATTGTGATTAAATAAATGTACTAAATAAAAATTTAGTTCCTATCTCACATTGAAATTTAAAGTAATTCGTGAATTAAAAAAAAAAAACGTTTTAATTTGCGAATAAATAATTCACGCGATTTAAAAATGAGATATAGATTTCATAAAACAATTATTGTTTCTTTATAAATATTCAAAAATCAAATTATTGCTGAATCAAGTGCAACAAAATTATGATTTCAAAATTTTTTTAAATAATAAACTTTAGTGTTTACAATTTTTTAGTGCTTATTTTATTGTACTGATTTTTTTTTAATTTTTATAAGTACAAATTAAATCAATTTTAATGTACAAATTATTGTACATAAGTCATCGTTTTATTTTTAATATATTTTAATTAAATTTTAATAATACGATTATTTAAAAAAAAAAAAAAAAAACGCAATCCCTTATATCAGAGAACTACAAATTGGCGATTTTTTAGTTATGAAAAATTGATAATTGGGGATAAGATTTAAAAAAACTGGCAACACTAATTTGTTTACCCATTTATCATAAAAAATTTTAAATATAACAAAAACAAACACTCACCTTACGGTTTTTATTATTTCTCTCTGTCTCTCTATCCCCATGAGCTTTTGCTATTAATTGATATTGTTTTTATTTTCTACCAACAACTCATACGCATTTGCGTACACAACAAAACATGCACAAAATCAAACAAAACCAAATAGCTTAATTAGCTGCATTATTTTAACTTTTATAAATAAAGTAGTTTATTTTGTTGCAAATATCAACATTTTCTTGAATATTGTTAACAAAATGTTTATAAAACACTTTAAAACACAATAACTTAACTAAATAAAAAAAAAAATCACTTTCCAAAGGTTTAATTAATAATTTACCTATATCAATAAGATTTTTTATGGGTTCTTTTAAAAACACTATTTTTTTTAAATAATATTAAAATATTTTTATTGCCTTTGATTACACACACACTATCTTTTTTAAAAAAATTGTTCACGAGCTAAAAATTTCGGCAACATCTTATCACTTTGAGTACTTAATTAAAACTATCATATGAAGGAGTGCATGAGAGAATTTGATTAGTAGAACAGGGTGTGCAAGCTAGTTTACAACGAGGGTATGGTATACAAGTTTTTTTTTAATTGTAATGAACAAAATAAAATTTAAAATGTTTATATAACAAATTATATTATATATTTTTTTTTAAATTTAATTTTAAATATTTTTTGAGTAGAAAATTATAAAATTTTACCCGAAACGTCCCCAAAAAAATATTTAAAATTACATATTGTAGTTTCGATCCTAAACTGCAAGACTGATTGATTTATGCTATATGGGGTGGTGATATTAGGGGAGGAGTCAGACATTTAAAATAAAATGTAAACAAGAACACTGTTTCAAAACAGGGCAATTTGCAAGGTGTCAAAATTAACTATATCGGGCTTTTCCCCCGAAAATCCCCTCAAATAAATACCCGTATGCTCAAACGGAATTTTAAATCCCCTAAACTGAAAGCACTGAAGCAAATTCCTTGTATTAATAGCTTGAGTAGAGTATTCAAAAAACCGGCCTTTTGAAAAAACCGGTTTCGGTTTTCTTTGAAAAATAGAATTTTAAAAAAACCGGTTACGGTTTTTGCAGAAAAAACCGGTCAGCCGGTTTTTTCGTTTTTTTTTAATTTGAATAAAAAGCTTATATAATTTGTTAATTGTTTTTATAACAAAAAAACAAATTTAATATATAAAGTAATAATAATAAAAAAATACATTCTTTGAAAAAAAAATATATACAATACGTACAGTTTACGTATCGGTTTTGGTCCGTCATAAACGGAATACAACTCCGTAAACGGACCAGAAAACGAATTATAAGTAACATTGAAACTGATTCGAATCCGTTTAAAAACCGTCAATGACGTACCGGATATATCGGATGAAAAACGGAGTTGTCCGTTAAAAGTCCGCCAATGACGGACCGTTTACGGACCGGATATATCGGATGAAAAACGGAGTTGTCCGTTAATAGTCTGTCAATATTATAAAACTATATTCATATCAAATGAATAGAGATCATTAAGTTTGTAAATTGGTAAAATTAGGTACCTTAGTAATTTGAACGTTTAAAACGTTTGGCATTGAATAAGTTTTTTTAATATTACATTTTAAATATGTAAAAAGAAAATCTATTTTTCATTAAATGTTTCGTTTTAAGACGATTTTTTTGTTTGCTTTTGATAAAGCTAGAAGTGGAAAATACTCTTTCACTAATAGTAGATGTTGGGCAAATAGTCAAAAGACAATTATATAAATTTTCCAACTTTTCAGTTCTTTTGTCGCATTTATCAAGATACATATATGAAATCATTTTGAATACTGTCTATTAAACTATTTGAATTTGGAATATCCAAAGTTAAGTCTTCATCGGAATCTATCAGACTTACATTTAAATCTTTATAACCAAACAAACGATTATAAAAGTGTTCGGAAAAATAAAAGAGACCAAGTAACCCAGTTGGTGATGTAATTAAAAAAACCGGTTAACTGAACAAAAAAGACCGGTTTTCGGTTTTCTTCGAATTTACAAAATATTCGAAACCGATCGGTTTTTTAAAATAAAGAAACCGGTTGACCGGTTTTCGGTTTCGGTTTTTGAATACTCTAAGCTTGAGCAGTGCTGCCGGGTTTGACGATTTATTGTATTTTTGACGATATTTAGTACAAAATATAACTAAATGAAGAATTGAGGATTTTATCTTTTAAAATTACATTTTTCAAAAAATTAACCCCTTGACGCTGTTGGTGCAATGGGGTATGAAATAAAAATTAAAAGCGAATAGCTTTTCAATGCAAAATATTTAGTTTGGTGAAAATAAAATTTACTACAAATTATTTTATAGTGCCACCTCGCTTAACACAACTCTCGATAAACGCAACTCCTCGATTATTGAAACTCGTAAATTGTTTGCATTGTTGACTCAGTTAAGGCAACTTTTCAAAAAACAAAAACCTCAGTTATCGACACTTTCCTGCCAAAAAAATTTGTTTGTTTTTTTATTTATATAAAACTTTCAATACAACAAAAAGTGATATTCTTTATAAACTTGATAGAGGTATATCTGCAAAAGTGATTTGCGATAGATATTAAGTGCACAAATCAACTATAAAAAGAATTTAATAAATGAAGCTGCATTGACGAGATCGAAAATGTTGACATTACTCCACCGTTTCCTAAAATTAAATGTCAGAATGCTTTTAAAATTTGTCTTCAATAGCACTATTTTACACCGTAAATGTACATTTGATCAAAGGTGATTTTCCTTATGTATTTTTTCCCTCTGAATTCGAAAATCAAGGTTAAATTTTTTTTTTATGGAACAGTTTTTGAGATATTGTGATTTTTTTAATTTTTCGCCCTTTTTCACTTGACAAAACATATCTCGAGCTAGAAATGTCCGATTGGGTCGTTCTTTGTACCCAAATAAATGGTATATGACGAAAAAATATGTATAATCGGATCTTTGATCGGTGAAGCCGTTCAAAATATATCGATAACATTAGGGCACATTTTCAAAAAAATCATATTTTACAGTAACACTTTTCCGACGGAAAATTACAAATCGTTAAAAAAACGTCTGATTTCTCTTCATGTGCGTAAACCTGATACTTTTACGGAAGAACTAAGACAAACCAGAAGAAAATCGACCGAAAAGTAACAAAGTTAAAGTTAAAGTGAAAAAAGGTCGAAAAATTAAAAAAATCACAATATCTCAAAAACTGTTCCATAAAAAAAAATTAACCTTGATTTTCGAATTCAGCGGGAGAAAATACATAAGGAAATCAATCTCTCATCAACTGTACATGAAAAAAATTTCATTTTGTAAACTAGTGTAGGCTGAGGAAAATAGAATAGCCATCGTGAAATTGCAGTGCAGAAAAATATTTCATGCAATAAAACACAGTCAAAAATGTCGTGCCTTTTTTAGTTGATATTTTTACTATTAAGTTTACAAATTCAATTTGTACATCCGTTGTACATTAGAATGAGTATTTTTCATTTAGTGTTTTTGTTTTTTTTTATGTTATTTTTAATAAAATCAATAAATTTATTTAAAAAATAAATGATTTAAATATGTGATTAAATTTTTTTTTAAATTTAAACCGTAAAAAATAGAGACTCGGTTAACGCAACAATCTCAGTTTTTGCAACTGCCAAAATTTCTTTTAGTTGCATTAAGCGAGGTTGCACTGTATTTAATTTTCATCACATGCCTGAATAAGTAGGCCTTCACTTTTCGAGCTACAAAAAATGGAGTGTTATCATTGGGCGGATTCCTTTGTAAATTGAAAATGTTTATAGAGAAGAAAGGTGAGTTTAAACTGCATTATCGGCGGCATAGGGTTTTGACTTTGCTAACTCCCGTTAGTTGTAAAATTGTAAAAGGTGAAATTCTTCATGGTAAATTTGACGGAGTTGCCAGTTGGTAAAATTAAGAAAAAAAAAAATATATAAAATCCGTTATTTTTTAATTTTCAATATTTTGCATAGCATTTGTAAGGGAAACTATATCTATGGTTTAATCTAAAAAGACCCTAACTCGATTTTGCTTTTAATTTTAAAGTAGAAGGAACAAACTTAATAAAATTAGAACAATTTTTGGATATAAAATTTCTTTAAATGCTATTTTCAATTTTATTGTTGGCATTATTGATTATATAAAAATTAAGTTTAAAGAAGTTTTGTCCCAAAGTCCCCAGCAAAACCACACATTACCAAATAATGGGTAAAGTTATGTATAGCCATAGGGGCCGATGGATTATTTTACACCTTACTTCATTGATGAATTTTACAGGCGATGAGCCTCAAAGTAATGTATAAACCCATTACTTTAGAGGTGATAATGTAAGGGGTTACTTATATGGTTACGAGAATGGAAAAAGTAATGTGTCTAAAAATAGATTAAAAAAAGAGGAATTTTTAAAAAAAAAATTATACAAAATATTTTATTTAAAATATTTGTAATTAAAAATAATGTGGTCAAGATGGGAATCGAACCAGGGAAATCTGGTTGCCAGCCAAAAACTCTACCCACTGAGCTATCGACGTATATAGTATTTGATTGCTTTAAACTTAAATGAATTGTTGCGCTTCGTTTTTTTTTTCGCTAGTGTTATCAAAACAAACTTACATTAACCTTTTGCTTACAAAAAAACACAAAGTAATGTATGTAAAAATAGATTTTCAAAAATATTTCAATTATTACTTTACATTTATAAATCATATGAGTAACTTATTATTTTATGCTTGCAAATAATGAAAAAGGTAACGAGCTATCATTATATGGTAACGCATGAGAATATCGCACCCATTACCAAAGTTTTGCTGGCCCTTTCAGATTTTATTAAGTCTTTTCGTTCTTCTCTACAAAAATAAAAAATCGGCCTTTCTACGATGTTTAGCTTATTATTTATATGTAGCCAAAGGTTAATAAAATTAAAGCTAACTATAAATAAAATATTTTTGAATGCAATAGAATGAGGTACAGCAAATCAAATATAAGTTTAAACGATAATTATGAATATAAAGTTAAAATTTTAAATGCAATACTCATACGTTATGCAATACTCATACGTTATTAATATTACTCTTCTAAGGATTCTCTTCTTTAAATTTGTTTAACGTTTTGGTAGTGGATGTTTCATTTTCAACTTACAGATTTCTAGCTTAAAGAGTTTGTTTGCAAAAGTCACTAAAGGATAAGTTTCTGCATTTTAACCCCAGTTTTACAAAGCTGTAATTGGAATTTACTAAAAAGAATATCTTTGATTAAGAAGCCTATACCCTAAGGAAAACAATTTCTAAATGTTTTTTTTTTTCTAAATCTAGGTTTTTGTACAGGACAATACTGGGGAGAATTTTGTCCCTACCCTAATCTCTTCGAAAAAATATATTCTGAGTAATTAAATTTATGCCACAAGGAACACATTTTCAATCGAAAATGGTTTGGGAATGCTGTTAAGGGGGAGCCTTTCAACCAGTTGAACTTCCATTTTAATTACTTTTTTGAAAAAAAAATTATATATTACCTTATTGCTGATTAGTCATCACACAGGCCAGGGAATACATGCTTTTAATTTCAAATACATCTATATTTAAATTAAAAAGTATCACTAAAATCCTATCCCGCTCCATTTCATTTCGATCTCTATTTCATTCCATTTTATTGCTCTTGTCTAGTGTTTCAATTCCGCACTTAAATTAATAAATATCCAATCTCGCTTTATTCTATTTTGTTCCCTGTTTTCAGTGTTTCAATTCAACTCATTTGCCGTTTCATTCCAGTACGTTCCCTTTTCCTGATGTTTTCATTCCAGTCGTTCCCCGTTCCATTTCATTTCGTTCCCATTGCCTAATGTTTCAGGTTCACACTTACATTAATATATGACTAGAAACCTATCTCTTTCCTTGTGTTTAGTATTTTAAATCCACTCGCTCTCCGTTCCATTCCACTTCGTTCCTTTGTTATAGTTTTTCCATTCTACTCGTTCTCCATTCGTATTACATTTCATTGCCCTTGTCTTGTGTTTTAATTCCACACTTAAATTAATAAATACTGCTAAAATTAAATCTTGCTCCATTCCATTTCAGTCCCTGTGTTTAGTGTTTAAAATTCTACTCCTTTCCCGCTCCGCTCCATTTCGTTTCCCTTTACGTAGTGTTTTAATAACACTCGTTCCCAGTTCTGTACCTCTTCTTTCCCCTTGCCTAGTATTTCAATACCACTCGTTCCCTGGTCTATTCCACTTCGTTCTTCTTGTCTAGTGTTTTAGTTTCAGACTTAAATTAAAAATATATCACTAATAGACTATCACGCACCATTGTATTTCGTTCGCTGTGCATAGTGTTTCAATTCCACTCGTTTCCCGTCCTGTTTGATTTCGTTTCTTTCGCCTAGTGTTCCAATTATATAAGTTTTCTGTTTCATTCCACTTCGTTCACCTTGTCTAGTGTTTTCATTTCATTCGTTCTCCGTTCATACTCCATTTCGTCCACTTTTGTTGAGTGTTTCAATTCCACACTAAAATAAATAAAAATCTCTAAAATCCAATCTCGCTCCATTTCATTTGGTTCCCTGTGTTTAGTGTTTAAATTTCGCTCGTTTCCTGCTCAGTTCCATTTTGTTCCTCTTTTCTAGTGTTTCAACTCCATTCGTTCCCTGTTCTATTCTACTTCGTTGCTATTGTCATGTCTTGTGTTTTTATCCCTTCCTAACTAAATTTGAGAAAAATACGGGTCTATTAATTTTATCTCTGTGACATACCAAATCAAAGTTCGAAATGAAAATTACACTACTTAACAAAAAACTATTTTTTTGTCCAGCCTTCTATAAAAACTTTTTTTGGGCGAATAATACTTTACTGGTCAATATTGTTGAGAGTACTTTAAAATATTTTATATTTTTTTTATCGGTTTGAATTTCTCCACATACACAAAAAAATTGTTGGAGCATTTTAAACTAATAGTTTGTTATATTAACAAAAACATTAATTGTATTTACAAATTGTAAAAAAATTCAATTGATTCTTTTTTTAATCTTACAAAAATGAAATAAACAATTACAAATTATATTTTCTGTGTTCAATTAATTATGAGAATACAGAAATAGTTGAGTAATAAATTTATTAAAAATTTAAACCAAATATTTTTGAAATAAAGAAAGCCTTATGTCTCGGTAAATCGATTGATTAATAATTTTTGACTTCAGATAATTACAAAAAAAAAAAAAAAGTTTTATTAGAAAACTGTAGCAAATAAAAGTAGAGTTTTGTACAGTAGTTCAATAAAACGACTTTTGGTGCCCACTTTGCCGACTTCATGCACAGATTTATAAATAAAACTCTTTAAAGCATTTTGACCTCCCAAATACGAATCTGAAGTCACAACAGTTCTTTTATTAAATTCAAATTTTTACAATTTGAGGCTTTCTTTATTTGAAAAAATAAAAATGGTAAAAAATTTTAACTTATTTCGCAAATACTTTAAAATCTGCTGAATGAATTTTCTAAAAATGGTAAAAAATTTTAACTTATTTCGCAAATACTTTAAAATCTGCTGAATGAATTTTCTAGTTTGACAATTTATTATTGCACAAATTTTGAGATTCCCTATGGGATCTTTAAAACACCCTTTAACATTTCTCAACACATTTATACTTGAATAAAAAATAATTTTATATGGAACTTAAATCCATAAAGGATATACGTACATAAAAGATTTTGAATTACTTCTCTCTTAATTCATAGAAATTTTTTCACTTGATCTTGAGTTTAACAAAGCAAGGTTCTCAATGCTGAAAGCGATATCGTTGGAAGTTAGTTTAGATTCGGGTTTAGAAAACCAAAATACTTTAAAATAATATATATATATACTTAGTCGAAGTCTGTGTAAAAACCTTGTCGAGTAGTGTTATTTATTTTCTAAAACCTCTAATTGTTTTCCTCTGCCGCTGATAATATCATAAACAATAAACATATAAATTTTATTACAAATTTATGTTAATTTTTTATAACAAAGCATAACTTTGTTACAAAAAATTAAATTTTTTTTTTGTACTTTCGACAAACAAACATTTGACAACAGGTGTTACCCGAGGAATTTTTCAACAAAGCACTCAACATAGAAAAAAACTTTCATCAAACCAACTAACCAAGCAACCAACCAAACATCTAGACAACGAACTAACGGAAGTATGTAAGTGAGGTCAAATGTAATATATAGCTTTTGGCTATTTTACACCAGAAAAGGAAGAGCAAAAAAAAAAAAAGACAAGTCGCATAAAAAAGGACATGATGGTACTATATGCCATACAATGAAGTAGTAGTACATGAAAAAAAGAAACTAAAATGAAAAATAAACTTTGTTCAAGTGAAAGAAAATGGGAGGATATATAAGACAAACTTAAAGAAAATGTGCAACACTTGTTTTAGCAATTTCCATAATTTTACAGATGTAAGTTTATGTAGGAGCCACAAAATAATACCCGCCAGCCAGAAGAAACAAGCAAACGCTTTAGAGGCAAAAAACAAAAAAAAAAAAAATTATGAAAAGTGCAAAAAGTGCTAAAAAAAAAACTTTTTTACCCGCTAAGATTTTTTTTTTTTTGTAGAATTTTTAATATTTTACAAATTCTTTTCCATAAGGCTACAATTTAGATACCAGTTTTTGTTGGTGTTGTAGTAATGGTTTTAAGTGTTGTACAGTGGAACAAATTTACAATTTCTTTAGATTTTAAGAATTTTTAAAAGAAACATTAAAAGAATTTGTAACTGTGTTATTCTTTCCACTGTTTTGTTGGGAGAACGTTGAAGAAAAACTGTAATTGAAATTTTACATTTTTCTTAGAACAGTGTTGTTTTTTTTTTTTTTGGTTTTATTGTTGTTATTATTTTATTATCAACTTAAAGTTTAAAATTTATTAATATCTAAGCATAAAAGTACTACTCTGGTAAACTAATTTCAACAACCATGAATTTTTATGCAAATTCTTTAACAACCAAACGAAATATACAAAACTTTGTCGTTGTCAGGCTACAAAGAGCGAAATGGAGATGTGTAAGTTTGGGTATAAAAATATGGTCATAAATCTTATGACAAATATACCAACAAAACAATAACAACAATTTGCACTTAAACATACAAACCATTATAATACCTCTGTACACAGAAAAAATAATGTTTGTGGAAAAATTTTCAATTAAAGTTTTCTTTTATAATAAAATTTGGTTTCAATTAGTTGTTATTGTGCAAACACTTTCTATAAAAGATTTTTCATGTAAAAATCGATGGACTTGTAAATGATCATTCATGGGCATACATAATCATATACGTAAATTCAATATTCAATATATGACAACACATGATCTCATATATGATCATATATCTTTGGATCCGAAATTTATGGGTATCATATATTATTTATACATGATTATATATATGATTATATAATGTGATTAAATATGATCATATACGGCCTGAATTTCGGATCCGAAGATATATGGTCATATATGAGATCATGTATGGCCATATATTAAACCATACATTTACGTATTTGACCATGTATGCCCATGTATGATCATATATCAATCCTTGTATGATCATGTATGTTCATACATGTTAAAATTTTTACATGGTATTGTTCATATATAATCATATATGTTCACATATGATTCATATATTCTCATATATTACCATTTATATCCTCTATTTTTGTATCCGAAGACCACATATTCATATATGAGATAGTGTATGGTCATATATTAAACTAAGCAGGGACGTCAATGATCATGTATGCACATTAGACCGTACCTCAAAAAAAAAGTTCACCGTACACCCTCAAATATAAAGTATTTTAACAAGAAAATTTCGAAAATGTTTTTTGTTGCCGAATGTAGGGCATTTTAAAATTTTTTGTCATATCTTCTGTATTTACAGTCGGATCTTAAAGGGTTATATATCAATGTTTTGGTCGCAATGATACCAATTTTTTACATCAAAAATCATTGACCTCAAGCACCCTTTTATACCACTTAAGGGGTAAAACCTACGTAAAAAGCCTATATATAAAAATTTCCTTTTTTTATTTTCTTTACTTACGGAGATATGTTAACAAAGATTGGTTTTCACAAGATTTATGAAGGAGTACAAAAAAATATTTGTTTTACACAAAGTTTTACAAAATGATAGTATATTTAGTATAGAGGTCCATGGCACGCAGCATTACTTAATCAATTTTTGGTGGATTTCTCTGAAATTTATAACGCATATGGAAAACTAAATTATCTTTGGATGCGCGTAGCAGTTTTTGATAGGTCAAATACTTTTTGACTTAGAGCTGTTTCTTTACGAGTATAAAAAATAGATATTTTGACTTTAACACTTCGCTGTTTTGTCAAAAATTAATATACCCAAAAACTCATACGCTTTTCTTTAGATAATTTAGTTTTCTATATAAAGTGTATGTATCATTGCGACAAAAACATTGATATATAACCCTTTAAGATCCGACTGTAAATACAGAAGATATGACAAAAAAATTAAAAATGCCCTACATTCGGCAACAAAAAAAATTAAAAAAAAAAATAAAATAATAGTTCCGCTGGAATTATTGGAATACTTTACTAGCAAAAGTTTATTGCTTTTTTGCGAGCTTTCATTTTAAAATATTAGGGTAGTTCATTAAGGTGGTAGCAACTGAGATCTGGTGGGTTAATACTAAAACGGGTTACAAAAAACATTGATATACAACACTTTAAGATCCGACGGTAAATGGCGAAGATATAAAGAAAAATATAAAATGGCGACCCCTACGTTCGGCCAAAAAAAAAAAAAAAACATTTTCGAAATTTTATTGTTAAAATACTTTATATTTGAGGGTGTACGGTGAACTTTTTTTTTTTTGCCTGTAAGGTGGTACGGTCTAATGCACATGTATGATCATATACAAGCCTATGTATGTTCAAGTATTTTTCGATTTTAAGATTTTAATTCAATTCATAATTAAAACAAGTAAGAGCGGCTAAATTCGGCTATGCCGAATCTAATATACCCTTCACCATGGTTGGGAAAAAACTCAAGTTTATATATGGACATATATGGAATGGACAGATTTATATACGGACGCCTTTAAGAGGAAATTAACCATTTAGTTTGGTGATAAAACTTGGACTCGGGAAGATTTATGGTTCCAGAAAATAGGTATGTAAAAAAAACGTATGTTTTGGGCATAACTTTTTTGTATCTGAACCGATATTTCCGATTTTTTTCAGCAAATATGTTATACTAAAGATTTTGGATCTTTTGCTATATAAGACGTATCCATAGGTCATATTACAGCTCTAGAATAGTGTTTGTTATTTGAGTACAAAAGGTGAAGAGGTGAAAGAAAAGAATTTCAACAAATCGTTAAAAGAAATCACTACAACTGCATGTGTTTTATTTCTACAAAAACGTTTGATTTAGCTGGCAAATTTGCATTTGGGATTTTATTTCGCTTTTTTATTCAAAAATATTTTTAATTTCTTTAGCTTAATTATAAAAATTAAAAGAAAAATAGTTTATAAATTTTTTTTATATAAATTATTATAAGTTTTGATCTAAAATAGTTGCACACAAAAGGGAAATTATGTATAAAATTTTCTTAATATATGAGAAATAAAATGGTTTAAAAATCTTTTTATAAATTCTTTTAAATCGGAGCAAAAAATAGAAATAAAACCGTTTGTATTTTGTTTGTATCAGAGGGTTTTTATAAAAATTTTGATATTTTTAGCCTATTTTTGGATTATTTTATTATTAATATAAAATTTTATATAAATGAATTATTAAATGTTAAAAAAAAAAACAAAAAATAAACAAAAAAAAAAATTGTACAAAAAAAAGTTGAATTGAGCGGGTGTAGGATTCGAACCCGCGGCCTTAGAAAAAAAAAACATTTGTGAGCTATTGAAGCTCACACAAAATCATCGTTAATAGAGGTACATATACAAAAAGTCTTCGTTCAATAGAGATTTGTTTGGTTTTTATTTAAATGACAAATCTTTGTATGTGTTTGTTGTTTGTGTATAAAAGGTGAAGAGGTGAAAGAAAAGAATTTCAACAAATTGATGTGTTTGTTATGCATACATATAAAAACAAAGGGATTTTACGGAAAAAATTAGAGGTAGTCCTGGTTTTTTGCTAATATCTCAGCCATTTATTAACCGATCTGTCTGATTTTCAATAGCAAACAGAAATGGATCACATGTAACAGAAATAAATAACAATCAAGTCCTCACCATCTCTAGGTTCTTCGGAAAACCCATTACAACACACAGACGGACAGACGGACATCGTTAAATCAACTTCGCTATTCATAAGGACGCAGAATATATATACTTTATAGGGTCTAAGATCAATATTGTAGAAATTACAAGCGGAGTGACAAACTTATATATACCCTTCCTTCCACCTGTGGTGAAGGGTATTCAAAAATTTAATTTCAATTAAATGTTTAATCCATTCAATGCACATCGAATAATTTCCGACAACACTCAAGGATGTATGTGTTGTTAATTTAAATCAATTAATAAATTTTTAATTGGAAATTTTTCTCAAAAATGTTGTGTTTTGTTTTCTTAAAAATTTTTAGTAAAATCTTTGATAATTTTTTGTATAAAATTTTTATGTAAAATGAATAACATTTGATGTCTTATAATTTTAGTTAAATTTTAAATTGTTATAAATTAAACTTTAACTGAACTTCAAATCAATTCAAAATGTGGATATAAATTATTTTAATTGATATTACAATTTCTGCAATAGATCCAAAATCAATTAAATTTAAAATTGATTAATTAAATTTTTATTTTATTTATTTTTTCTGTGTATTTAGTACTCCAAGTTGATATATGTTTGCCTAAGTATGAGTCTATATTTTCATTGCATTGTGTGTTATTTGTATGTCTGTATGCGTGTGGTATTTTAAGGAAGCTGCTACTTTGGTTGTATTATTTCCGCTTTCCGTTTTCTACCGTTTGAACCACTTTTGTCGACTAGAACCAAAAAAAAAAATTGTTGTTGTGGTTGTTATACGACTTGTTAAATTGTATTTCAAGTTTTTCTGTGGCTGTATGTGTATGTGTGTGTTTTCTTTTTTACTTATTGAAGTTTTAACAATCAGTGTGTAAATTTGCATAATTTGTCAATTGTTTTCAAATTGCAATAACAATTTTGCTTAATTGTTTTTTCCTCTGCTTCATCATTTCATAACAATTGTTGTTAGTATGATTTTATGGCTTTTTTTCATCCTCTTGGTTAAGAGCATTTAAGTTTTTTTTTTATTTTTTTCTTAAGAAAAAGTTTTTCTATGGAAAAAGTTTTTATATAAAAACAAGTATAAACTAATTTAGTTTTTAAACAATTAATAGTGATTTATAGGAATTTAATGGAGGTAAAAAAGAGTTGTTAAATTCTTTTAAAAAACAATAGGATAATAAAGAAGGATTATAATTTGTATTATTTTAATTAAGAAAATAAAATCGAAAAATTTTAAATTTTAAACACATAAGCCACAACAACCTAAACTTTGAATAACATATTTTTTAAAAAATGTAATTTTAAAAAATTACTATTTTTGTGTAAATTTATTCCTTTACAAAAAATATTATACTAACGAAAGGAAATCCAAATATTTCAGAACGATATCTCAAGGAAAAAAAATATTTTAACATCAAGCAGAAACAACATTAAATTAAACACAAGAAGTTTTGAAAAAAAAAAAACAAGTAAGAGCGGCTAAATTCGGCTATGCCGAATCTTATGTACCCTTCACCATGGTTGGGAAAAAACTGAAGTTTATGTATGGACATATATGGATTTTACAGATTTATATACGGACGCCTTTAAGAAGAAATGAACCATTTAGTTTGGTGATAAAACTTGGACTGGGGAAGATTTATGGTTCCAGAAAATAGGTATTTAAAAAAAATTATGTTTTGGGCATAACTTTTTTGTATCTGAACCGATATATCCGAGTTTTTTCAGCAAATATGTTATACTAAAGATTTTCGATCTTTTGCTATATAACACGTATTCATAGATCATATAACAGCTCTAGATTAGTGTTTGTTGTTTGTGTATAAAAGGTGAAGAGGTGAAAGAAAAGAATTTCAACAAATCGTTAATAGAAATCACTAGAACTGCATGTGTTTTATTTCTACAAAAACGTTTGATTTAGCTGGCAAATTTGCATTTGGGATTTTATTTCGCTTTTTTATTCAAAAATATTTTTAATTTCTTTAGCTTAATTTTAAAAATTATTATAAGTTATGACCTAAAATAGTTGCACTCAAAGGAAAATTATGTATAAAATTTTCTTAATATATGAGAAATAAAATGGTTTAAAAATCTTTTTATAAATTCTTTTAAATCGGAGCAAAATATAGAAATAAAAACGTTTGTATTTTGTTTGTATCAGAGAGTTTTTATAAAAATTTTGATGTTTTTAGCCTATTTATGGATTATTTAATTATTAATATAAAATTTTATATAAATAATTATTAAATGTTAAAAAAAACAAAAAATATACAAAAAAAAGTCTTAAGAAAATAAAAAATAAAAATGTACAAAAAAAAAGTGAATTGAGCAGGATTCGAACCCGCGGCCTTAGAGAAAGAAAGTATTTGGGACATAGCGTCTAGACAACTGAGCTATCGAAGCTCACACAAAATCATCGTTAATGGAGGTACATATATAAAAAGTCTACGTTCATTAGAGATTTGTTTGCAAATCTTTGTATGTGTTTGTTGTTTGTGTATAAAAGGTGGGGATGAAAGAAACTAATTTCAACAAATGGATGTGTTTGTTATGCGTAAAATTCTACATACATATTAAACAAAGGGATTTTACGGGAAATATTAGAGGTAGTCCTGGTTTTTTGCTAATATCTCAGCCATTTATTAACCGATCTGTCTGATTTTCAATAGTAAACAGAAATGGATCACATGTAACAGAAATAAATAACAATCAAGTCCTCATCATGTCTGGGTTCTTCGGAAAACCCATTTCAACACGGACATCGTTAAATCAACTTTGCTCTTCATAAGGACCCAGAATATATATACTTTATAGGGTCTAAGATCAATATTGAAGAAATTACAAACGGAATGACAAACTTATATTATATACCCTTCCACCTGTGGTGAAGGGTACGAAAACTTAGTTTGTATTCATTTTATTTTTAATAAGATTCTAATTATTTACCACCTTGACTAAAACTCTCATAAGAAAATCCAACTATATTTGACTCGTTACCCATATAAACCCACCTTTCTGATATAAAATAAGCTTTTAGGCAGTTCCATTTAGATCAGTGGTCGGCAGAGAGAGAGAGAGAGAATATTAATTTATTGGTGTTTTACACCGTAATAAATTATTATATCTTTCTAGATAAATGAATGAATAAATAAATTAATAAATGAATTAATCGATTACATAATATCCGTATTCATTGAATTAAAATAGTTCATGTTTTTATTTTCTCTATTATAAAAAACAAAAATAATTCATAATATATATATAATAATTTTTTGATTGCATACAAAGCACTCTGCCTCATTTAATATATTTAAAAAAATAATCTTCCCATTCACGTTCCACATTTTTAATTTCAAATGTAAACGAAAAACAAAATAAATACCTACAATAAAAAAAAACAAATTTTTAGCGTGTACTTTATTTCTTCAACAAAGCGACATATACTTGCTCTGTTGAAAGTTAGCGTACTACAGAATGAAATAATTGTATTTTTTGTGCTCTTAGCTGTGAGATTTGTTGACATTCGTGTTGTGTACGTGTGAATTGCCGATTGTGTTCGGCCCCTGAGTGCTATGAGTGCCGATCACTGATTTAGATGTATATCTATCAGAGAACTGCAAATGCTGATTGCAAAACGTTCATACGCAATCAACACGAGTATAAATATGTGTTTGCGTTCAAACGTTGAATATACTAAAAACAAACATATTTGTTGATGATTTTAAATCCATCAAACGACGTGCAAATTGTTGTCACTGATTTATAATTATCGGTCGTTTTTATACCATTGATTTTATTCTGTTCGTTTAAGTTAACAATAATTAATTTGATGTAGAATAAATCAGAAAAAGCAATAAATAAAGCGTATGTGTGTGTTCATAATTAAAACAAAATAGTTTCTTATCTATACAAAGGGGGTGGTTTTGTAGAAACACATTTCATAAATTAGGGTGGGTCTTAAATCCGTTTTTTTAGAATTATTATAAGTAATACCAAAAATATTGTTCTTTGTGAATTTTTTTTTTTTAAATTTAGGTCGATATCTCAGGCTCTCCCAATCCGGTTGAAGTTAAATATTGCCTAATTTTCCAATCAAAATAGATGAAAAAAAAATTTAAACAATATTTAAATTTTTCCGGATTAGGCAAGCCTGAGATATCGACCTTTATTTTTTTTACAAAAAAAAATATTTTTATTTCACAAAGAAGAATATTTTTAGTATTGTATCACTAATACAAATTCGAAAAAGCGGATTTAAGTCCCACCCTAATGTACATAATATCATTTATGAAATGTAGAAACACATGTTTTGATTATGAATACACTCATAGGCGTTATTTGTTGATTTTTCTGATTTATTCAACGCTGACTTTTTGTTAAGTGATTACATTTGCATAAAACATAATCGACAGATGATTCACACTGATTCCAATAAAGCGTTCAGTATCATGATGCTAATTTTATTCTACAGTGAATTTTGTTGAATTATTAAATGTGAACAAGAATTTTTGTGTATGATTAAATCAAGAAACAAGTTGATTTTGCAGTTCTCTGATATCTATATTTCCATCCTTACACCCCGTTTCTGTATCTGATGCGAGAAGTTTTCGCATTGAGAAATTTATAGTCACCCTATTTTATACAAGGTCACTTAATAGATAATAAAGTTGATTGCATTTTTACAGGAATTTTTTTTCAAGCTTCTAACTTTTCAAGCTGTGAAATATTTAATTTTGTAAAATTTCTTATTAGATAGAGAAATAACAAGAATACATCGCCTTATTATATTCTTTAGATTAACATATTTATAATTATATTTAAGTGTCTGTGAGTCACCCTATAGAAAGCAGAACAAGGTTGCGTATTACATGTTATTTTTTTTTTTTGAAAACTTTATCGATGCGAAAAATACCGAATCGAGGTACTGTTCATAACCGCCCTAAGCTAACCCCAAATTTCAATTTAACAAGTTACCACTTCTATAAGTACTTTCTTGGTAATAATTAGTTTATGTTTATACTTTTAATCATTAAATAACCACTTACCTTTAATGTATCAAAAAATATTTTTCTGCAAATTTGTAGTTTTTTTTTTAAATCACGAAATTCCAATTGTATAATGTATGTCGAAATATTTTATTCTATAATCTGAAAATAAAAAAAAAAAATTCAATCTGAAATTAGCGTGCAATTCTCATTCTATTTTTTTTTTAAATTAGTCAATTTCGACCAGTTTCTGATATAGAGTGCCTGTCCTAAAACTGGTAAATTTACATTTAAATGGTATATTTACATTTGCTCAATGCCTTGTCTTTCAGAAAAAAGGTAAAAATGGTATAAATTTTTTAACAAATATATAAGAAAATTGTTAAAAAAAAAAATATTACGCCAAAAAATTAATTTTTATTTTGTCTTTTCAATATTCAACTTTAAACATTTTTCAAGATTAACCATTAAAGATTTTTAAAATGCGTTTGTTTCTAAAGGAATTGCAAATATTAAAAGTTTTTCTTTTTTAAAATTCTTTACACAATAATTTTTTTTGGTACAGAATCCAAAAAAAATTCATGGCAAAAATAAATAAAAGTATTTTGTGCACATTTATAAAATTTATACACCCCAAAATATTTATCATACACAAGATAATTCATTTTGACACTCTGTAAGTATGTTCTGTACCAAAACAGGGTGATCCAATTATTATATTAAGAAAGATTAATATATTCTTTACATTTTCCAATATGATTCATACCGATCGTATCGGTAGTTTAGAAGTTCTATATTTATTATTATTATTTTGTTCAAATGCCCCACTGTGCAGAAAATTTTTCTGTTATTTGGAAATTTCAGCTATTGAAAGGATTACAAATTGGAACTGCATAAATAGCAAAATATGATATTTTAGTCTATACACAGAGAGAATTTCATGGGGACAAAAAATAATGAAATTTTCAGTAAAGAAACTTTTTTATACAAAATTAATAAAAAGTTTTCTTTTTAAAATTAAAATAATCTTTTACCTTTATGAACGCAGTATTTTTTAAAAAGTTTTAATAAATAAAATTATAATTTTTATTATAAATTTTAATAAATAAAATTATAATTCCATTTAGAAATTTGTCAGGTTCAAGATCATAAAAAACACAAATTTTTAATAAATAAAACAGAAAGATGGAACAAATTATGGGGATCAGCGGAAAAATTAAATTTTTCATAAAATTTATGAAAGCTTTTGTTAAAATAAAACGTTTCAATGTACGAATTTAAATGCAATTTAATTACTTTTATGCAAAACTTTATTGAATCAAAGTGGGGCAATAAGTATCACCCTATTGAAAAGTGTTGGCATTTTTGCAACTGGCATCGTATGTCAGTCTGGTTTTGACATTCGTGAGGTAGAAAAGTGCAAAATTTATAGTGAATAACAAGAAATCGCTATACGTTTGAAGAAATCTGGATAATTGTGACAATATTAAAGTGGATGATTTTCCATCAAAATTGATCTTGAGCCACGAGGCCAAGTGAATAAACAAAAATTCTCGGGTACAGAATATTTACGCATAATTCATGAAGCACTATTTAACCCTCTCAAAGTTACCGTGCGGTGTGTAGTTACGTCGGAAGGGTTATTGGATTCTTTCCAAGAGCCGAGGGTAACGCTATTGCGGTGAATGGCAACCGCTATGGTGCCCTGCTGACTAAAAATTTCTTACCAGATCTTTAGATTAGGAGGACATGTGGTTCCAACAGGACTTGCCATAGTGCATGAGACACAATGTATATTTTGAAGGATACCTGTCTTTCCAGCGCATGTAATTTCGCGTTTTGGAGATTTCCGGATTTAACTGTCCCGGACATTTTTCTCTGGGGATATTTAAGGTTGTTAATGTACGCGAACAAGATTCGAAGAACATTCGTAAACTTGACACCACAAATATGATCGCCGCTCAGTTCTAAAAAAATATCATCAATAGAGTCCAAATCTGCAGCAACGCCGATTGGCGATTTATAGTCGGACAAAATTTTCAACAATTATTTATAACAAAATTTATAAATTTTAATAAACATAAACACTAAAAAAAACTAAATAAATTTTCACTTTAAATAAAAGTTATTGCGAAAGAAAATCAGATGAGGATTTTTGCTCCACTCTCCACCATCAATAGAGTACAAATTTGCAGCAACGACGATTGGCGACCATTTGCCGGACATAATTCTTCCACAATTAATTGTAGCAAAATTTTTAAATACAATTAAACATAATCACTTAAAAATCAAATAAATTTTCACTTTAAATAAAAGTTATTGCGAAAGCAAATCTGATGATGATTTTTGCTCCACCCTCCACCATCAATAGAGTGGCGATTGGCGACCATTTGTCGGACATAATTCGTCCACAATTAATTATAGCAAAATTCATAAATGTGAATTAACATAATCACTTAAAAATTAAATAAATTTTCACTTTAAATAAAAGTTATTGTGAAAGAAAATCAGATGATGATTTTTGCTCCACCCTCCACCATCAATAGAGTCCAAATTTGTAGCAACGCCGATTGGCGATCATTTGTCGGACATAATTCATCCACAATTAATTACTGCAAAATTTATAAAAGCGATTAAACATAATCACTTAAAAATTAAACAAATTTTCACTTTAAACAAAAGTTATAGCGAAAGAAAATCAGATGATGATTTTTGAAGATAATTCTCTTAGTGTAGAAAGAGATTCTGATATTTTGTTTACAAAATTGTCTTTTATAAAATGTTGTGCGTTACTGGTTATATCCGTTATTGGATGATTTCACTGCATATGGTTTTTTTTAACAAACTTTACAATTGTTTTTGTTTTTTTTTTATTTTTTCATTTAAATAACCGTATTTTTAGTATTAAAATTCTTAGCACGATTTTGCAATTTTCTCACCATTTTAACTTACTTCTGGTTGTTGGTGGCAACAAAAGCTTTTTAATTGAACACTTTATGTTATAGAATTTTTTTTGCGTTTACTTTTTCGCCAATTTTATTTTTTAATACATTTTTTTTTCTACTGGTACTTTAATTCATTGTATGCACTTTTTGAAAAAAAAAAAAAAATAAATAAAAAAAAAAATTGCAACGGCTGTGTTAAATTATTTCATTTGTGTGTAACTGCAAGTAACTGTATGAGTTTGCAGCATGCCCAACATACCAAATGACTTGAGAAAAATATTATTATAAGCTTACAAACACAAGCCTTAAGCTTGAAAAAGACTTGAGAATATATTAAAAAGGCTATCGTAACAATTGTAGAAAAATCAAAACGGAACCCTCGTGAAAATATTATGTGTGTATGATTACTATAAGCTTATTATGGCAATTGTAGAATAAGCTTACAAAAATAATAAATTATTAATAGTTGAAAAAGAGAAATAATAATAATTTTCTTTAATTTAATTTATTTTTTATTTTAATAAAAAAAAAAAATAAATAATAACTCATTTTAAATATAAAAAATAATAATGCATTTTAAATATAAATAATAATAATTAATTTTAACCATAAATAAAAATAATTAAATTTAATATGCACGTTCACTATGTAAAATTTACAACTAAATGTACACGCAAAACATGTTGGACAAATTTAAAGAAAAGGTAATGGCACTTGTTGTATGCATTATATGCGTAGAACAAAGACAACAAGACAAGAATGTATTGAAAAATATTTCTATTTCAATCGTCATATTGCGTTGTTGTTGTATGTTGTTCATAAGCATACTTTAGAAAAGGTTATGTATAATAATCTTTTCTCTAGCATTGTTAAATACTGCTTGTGAATTCACATTTTATAAATATTACAATAAGCGAAATTAAGAAAAGCTTAAAACACACTATTAATATAAGCTTATTCTCAAGTTGTATTGCAGTTTGATTGCTATATGGTATATTGGGATGTTTTTCGAATGTATGTGTGTGTGTATGTGTGTGTGGGTGTTTATGTGATTTTGCTTGTTGTAAGCAAATGTGATTTTAACTTTATGGCTGATTGGAGTTCCGTTTCCGTTTATTCGTTTTTTTTTCTCATTGTTGTCTATTAGTTAAAAGAGAATTTTATAGTAATTGTTCTTCTTTTTTTTTGTTGTGCACCATTGTCAATGAATTGAATTTGTGTAACAGTTTCTTTGGCAAATTAAAGTATTTTATAACGAACTGCCCAAGTGTTGTTCTGAGTAAATTTCATTATCAAGTTATTAAGGAAAATTTAATTAAGTATTTAAGCTTTAACTACAATAATTTGTTTTTTTTTTGCAAAACAATTGCTTTGGGGTTTTTAAAACATTTTTTCCCCCTTTTACTAAATATTTCAAATATTTTTTTTTGTCACTCCATTTGTCATGCTTAACTTAAGGTTAATTAAATGTCACTGTTAATTACATTTTCGATATAATGTGTTTTTTTTTCTTTTACTTCCTTCATCTTGTTTTTCCAATATCATTTTACGGGTTTTAATAAAATTTAAATTCGGCACCAAATTGAGAAAAAAAAATCGAAATGAAATGAAACTTATGCAAGTATTGGCATCATGTGTTACTTTTTAACGCTGTTGCAGGCAAATTGTTTTTGTTTCACTTTCATGTTAAATTGTATTGAGTGAGCCCTTTTTTTGTTGTTGTTATTAAGACCTTTTTTTTGGAATATTTTTTTGTGTTCCCTGGGTCATTTTCATATGGTAATATGGTTGTCGTTCGTTTTTACAATTGTTACTGTTATATTGTATTTTCCTAGAATAAATGTTGTATGTTATGTGTGTGTTTTAACATGTTTATATCTCAGGCACAAACGTTTTAATTAAAATGGACACCTGCGTTAAGTGGGAAATAAACTTTAAATACTATTTTGGGTAAAATGAAAGCAAAAAATGAAAAAATAAATGTTAAGCCATGTAGAGCAAAATAAAAAAAAACGGGTACATTAAGGGCTGTTAAGGGATCAGTTTGACAAAAAAAAAATAATAAGAAGAGAACTTTAAGTTATCACGAGAATAATAAAGTATTGCAAAAAGGGGGTATTCAATGATTTAATTAAAAGTATATGAAGAAGCGAGTCATTATCTGGAGAAAATGTATAAAAAAAAATAAATTTGCAAAAGTAAAATTTTTTCATTATCATTCCAATGCAGGCTGGGGAAAAACCATCATCTGATTATCTTTTGCTATAACTTTTGTTTAAAGTGAAAACTCATTTAAGTTTTAACTGATTATATTTTTTCGCATTTGTAAATTTTGTTTCTAATAATAACTGCACTTAAAAAAAAATGAACTAGAATTAAAAACAAGTAAGAGCGGCTAAATTCGGCTATGCCGAATCTTATATACCCTTCACCATGGTTGGGAAAAAACTGAAGTTTATATATGGACATATATGGAATGTACAGATTTATATACGGACGCCTTTAAGAGGAAATTAACCATTTAGTTTGGTGATAAAACTTGGACTCGGGAAGATTGATGGTTCCAGAAAATAGGTATTTAAAAAAAATTTATGTTTTGGGCATAACTTTTTTGTATCTGAACCGATATTTCCGACTTTTTTCAGCAAATATATTATATTTTTATACTTAAGATTTTCGATAGGTCATATTACAGCTCTAGAAAAGTGTTTGTTGTTTGTGTATAAAAGGTGAAGAGGTGAAAGAAAATAATTTCAACAAATCGTTAAAAGAAATCAATAGAACTGCATGTGTTTTATTTCTACAAAAACGTTTGATTTAGCTGGCAAATTTGCATTTGGGATTTTATTTCGCTTTTTATTATTTATTAAAAAATATTTTTAATTTCTTTAGCTTAATTTTAAAAATTTGAAGGGAAATAGTTTATAAATTATTATAAGTTATGATCTAAAATAGTTGCACTCAAAAGGGAAATTATGTATAAAATTTTCTTAATATATGACAATTAAAATGGTTTAAAAATCTTTTCATAAATTCTTTTAAATCGGAGCAAAAAATAGAAATAAAAACGTTTGTATTTTGTTTGTATCAGAGGGTTTTTATAAAAATTTTGATGGATTATTTAATTATTAATATAAAATTTTATATAAATTAATTATTAAATGCTGAAAAAAACAAAAAATAAACAAAAAAAAAAAAGTCTTAAGAAAATAAAATAAAAAAATGTACAAAAAAAAAAAGTGAATTGACCAGGATTCAAACCTACGGTCTTAGAGAAAAAAGTATTTGTGACATATCGTCTAGACAACTGAGCTATTGAAGCTTACACAAAATCATCGTTAATAGAGGTACATATATAAAAAGTCTTCGTTCATTAGAGATTTGTTTGGTTTTGATTTAAATGACAAATCTTTGTATGTGTTTGTTGTTTGTATATAAAAGGTGGAGATGAAAGAAAAGAATTTCAACAAATGGATGTGTTTGTTAAGCGTAAAATTCTACATACATATTAAACAAAGGGATTTTACGCAAAAAATTAGAGGTAGTCCTGGTTTTTTGCTAATATCTCAGCCATTTATTAACCGATCTGTCTGATTTTTAATAGCAAACAGAAATGGATCACATGTAACAGAAATAAATAACAATCACCTCCTCATCATGTCTGGGTTCTTCGGAAAACCCATTTCAACACACAGACGGACATCGTTAAATCAACTTCGCTCTTCATAAGGACCCAGAATATATATACTTTATAGGGTCTAAGATCAATATTGTAGAAATTACAAGCGGAATGACAAACTTATATATACCCTTCCTTCCACCTGTGGTGAAGGGTAAAAAAAAATAACTTCTTTAGAGGAAAAATTGAAATGTAAACGGCATTTTTTTTACCAATATATAATAAAATTTTCCTTGAAATTAAGAAACAAATTTTAATTATTTTAGTTTTCTTCGATCTTCTCTATTCATGTAATATTCCTTATCGAGCTAAAGATCCTTTATTTATAAAAAATTTAATTATAAATATTTATTTATCCCAATATTTCGTCACCACATTGGGTGACTTCCTCAGGGGAAATTCTTTTTGTTTTAAATAAATAAATATTTATAATTAAATTTTTTATAAATAAAAGATCTTTAGCTCGATAAGGAATATTGCATGAAACAAATTTTACTTAAAATTTGGTCAAAATTTCTAAATTATAGAAAAATTTGACTACTGAGTAAAATTTCCTCTTAATTAGTTCATACATAATCTAAAATTGTACTGTTAGTTAGGAAATGTTTCTTTGGTTTTAAGCAAAACTTTTATTTTATTTAAGTTCATTAGATATTTTTTTTTTACTAAAAACTAGGACTTAACTCACTAAAAATAAGGACATATTTTCTAACATCATATTAAATAGCTCTTCTTTTAAGTGAAAATTATTAAAGTACTTTACACTCATTGAGTAGGTATTTTCCCACTTTCGGAGGACTTCCGCTTTGTGAGGACACTGATCTTAACAAGCTTTTTGCTATACAATATTGTCTTAAATCTAAATTGAATTATACTAATTTCATGTATTTAAATTAAATTTCATTAGCAAAATATCCTGAAACGTAATAAATTGTGACAAAGGCAGATCCTTTTCGTAATTAAATAACAGTTCTGCTTGAGAGAACTACAATAAGGGACGCCCTAAGTGACACACGGCATCTATGGTTAAAGAACACTTAGGGTCCTTTGTCTTCTTAAATTAACTAATTTAAGGAAATTGTTGCAAAAATACAAAATATTACAGTTACATTTCTTGTTATTATTGGAAAATGGAAAAATGTCATAAGTTTATTTTATGGGATTAAACATAGCTTAAACATATACAAATTTAAACTTTTTTTTTTTATTATTAAGTGAAAAAAATAGTTCGATAAAAAAAACTGTAATACACACTACGTCAATTATAGGAAAGCCATTATGACGTAATGTATAAAATGTGCGGAATTTTTAACAAAATTTTAATAAAATATTTAAGGCTACTTTAAGTTCAATATTTAAGACTTTTAAGATTAGAGATGGGCATGCGAGCCATTTTTGAATCACGCACCTAAAATTACAATCATGCACGATAGTTTTTTTTTAAATGGTTATTTTAATTTCTTTTATTTAATAATATTTTTTCTTGAAAATTAGGAAAACTAACTGGTTTGTTTTTAATTGATAATTTTTTTTTAATAGAATATTAATAATATTATTTTATTTTTTATTAAACATATAATTACAAATTATATCCTAATACCCTAACTGAGCACTAGCAACGAAAGCTATCGGCTCGTTGTAGCCTCTGGTGGGAATCGAACCCACGACCCCCGCGCTAATAAGCTAGCACGCTAGCCTACCGGTGAGCTCAAATAAATAAATAAATAAATAAATAAATAAATAAATAAATAAATAAATAAATAAATAAATAAATAAATAAATAAATAAATAAAAATAATTTAAATGTTTTCAACAAAAAAAAAAACAACACCAAATTTTATTATTTTTTAAAAATTAGAAAACTTTTACTTGAAAAAAAAAGAATATTTTATAAAAATTTTTAAAATTTATCTGAACTAAGTTACATGAAAATTTTCCTTAGAAATAGTTCATCAGTTTCTAAAATCAAGTAAATTTTTATTATTACACAGGAAAAAATTTATTACTTTTTGTTTTTAATTGTCTGAACTAATTTTTAGAAAACAATTCTTCAAAAAATTAGAAAGTGGTAAACTTAAAAACTGAATTTGGAAATGGCTCTCTAAAATTTAGTTAATTTTACTACTTGCGAACAAAAAAATGAACATAAATTTAGTTAAAGTACTTTCTCGATTTAAGTTAGACACATTTTTTGAACTAAATGGGAGTAAATTGTGTTCTAAATTTTTTTTTGAACTAAACTTAATTTTATTGCATGCAATTTTCTTAAAACTAAGATGTTTTTTTCTTAAAATTAATAAATTTTTATTTAATTGACTTGTTTTTTTTCCTAAACTCATGAAATGTTACTTAGGAAAAATATGAACTATTTCTGAGTATATAAACTATTTCGTTTCTCCTCAAACTTAGGAATTTTTATTCTTTTTAGGAAAATTTTTCTAAGTTTTAATAAGATTTTACTTAAATTGAGGACAATTTATAAAATATTTTGAAGGAAATTTTTTGATTACATTTTAGTTCATCCCAACATACCAAATGACTTGAGAAAAATATTATATATTATAAGCTTACAAACACAAGGCTTAAGCTTAAAAAAGACTTGAGAATATATTGAAAAAGGCTATCGTAACAATTGTAGAAAAATCAAAACGGAACCCTCGTGAACATATTATGTGTGTATGATTACTATAAGCTTATTCTTGCAATTGTAGAATAAGCTTACAAAAATAATATATTATTAATAGTTGAAAAAGAGAAATCATAATTATTTTCTTTAATTTCATTTATTTTTTATTTTAATTTTAAAAACAATAATTAATTTTAAATATAAAAAATAATAATTTATTTTAATCATAAATAAAAATAATTAAATTTAATATGCAATTGCACGTTCACTAATAAAATTTACAACTAAATGTACACGCAAAACAAGTTTGACAAATTTAAAGAAAAAGTAATGGCACTTGTTGTATGCATTATAAGCGTAGAACAAAGACAACAAGACTAGAATGTATTGAAAAATATTTATATTTCAATCGTCATATTGCGTTGTTCAATATGTTTATGTTGTTTATAAGCATACTTTAGAAAAGGTTATGTATAATAATCTTTTCTCAAGCATTGTTAAATACTGCTTGTGAATTCACATTTTATAAACATTATAAAAAGCGAAATTAAGAAAAGCTTAAAACGTACTATTTATAGAAGCTTATTCTCAAGTTGTATTGCAGTTTGATTGCTATATGGTATATTGGGATGTCTTTTTTTTTGAGTGTGTGTGCAGCATTTTGGGGTAATAATACATATCTCTTATATATAATATTTTTGATGTCTTTCTTTTAATATATAAATTTAATTTATTGTTATAATATAAAAAGAAATAGCTTTTTAGTTTGCAAAGTCCCTTTGAAATTTCCTTAAAATACATAATAAAAAAACACAATATTAAAAACATTGTTGAGGTTTGTAAATGCTTTTAAAAAATTTACTTGGTTGGTTTAATCCACTCACAAAGCAAGATTTATTTTTTTTTTTTAAATAAACACAAAAATTAAGCAATAAAGAACATAAACAAAAACATCATGACTCTACTAGAAATTTGATTAATTTATTTTAAAATGTCAAACAGTTTAAGCTCGATAAACGAAATATTATTTTTTTTTAAAGGAGCTAAAAAAATACTCCGCAGAAATAAAATAAAACGAGTAAGCCCCTGTAAAAAAAATAAATCTGAACAGATATGATTTAATTTAATTAGATATGATAAAATCTAATTAGATATGCTGTCAGATCTGGGCATAATAAGATTTTTCATATATGATACTCTCTATTGGCAGTTCTGTTCCTATCTAAAAGGATCTGTAATTTTGGATAATTTGTTGTGGGTATATCATATCTGGTGTCAGATGTATTTATATCTAAAAAATATATGCTAAATTTTATTGCTTTGTCCAGATCTGATACCATGTCTTTTATTGAATCTGATTAGATCTGATATTTTATCTGCTGTGTTGGATCTGCCTAGATTTGATCAGATCCTTTTTTTTAGAGAAATGGAAAGAGGAAAGATGAAAGAAGGTGCAAGATGAAGGGGTTAAAATATGACAACACTGTAATTGCACGAGGTGATAAAGTTCCGAACAGTTTTTTCCCGCCATCTGATGGAGAGTTGGCAATTTGTTGAAGCTTTTCAGTGCATAGCCCTGTTATATGATTTTACTTCGTTGGGGTTTAGTTAAGGTAAGAAAACACATACATATTATTTTTCTAAATTGATGTTGGCGTCGTTGGGTGATCGAACCCGCAACGTTCTGTGTAACAGTCCAACTCGCACAAATAACAAATAAAGATAATTCAAGTTTTTTTTGTTTGGTCTCATTTAGCGCTTTTGTACAAACATTTTGCATAATTACAAAATTTTCTTGGTAATACCAAGAGTTGGAACATTAGTTTAAATAGCGTAAATCAAGGGTACTTTGTCTGTATGTATTCACTTTTACTATTTCCTAATGTGTCTTAGTTTCTATTCATATTGTATGAATTTAAATAAATATCAAATTTTAACAGTTACCGACCAGAAAGTCTGTATATTTATATGGTAAATGTTGTATTTAAAATTAAAACTTAAACCTTCACTTTTCATAGATACTTTATCCAAATACACACACACACACACACGCACACATCTGGTGTGGTTATATGAGTAGAATAAAGTACTCGAGTAAAAAAAATTAATGCTATTCTTCAATATCTAGCTGATGTTAATTAATCTCAAAAAATTATAGATCGAATTAGATCCAGCAATAAGTTTGGGGATTATTAAGATCTATACTGATCCGAAAAATGTCAACTCAAATTAGATCTAGCAATATAGTATATATATATATATATATATAGAATTTAGTAAGATCTAATAAAGAATTTAGTTAGATCTAAATTAATTCAAAAAATTTCAGATCAAATTAGATCCAAAAATATATTTGGGAATTTAGAATCCGACAAATGACATATCAAATTGTATCAGATTAAATATTATAAAAAATCTGTTAATTTCACACTCACAATATATTTTCCGTTACCGACTGTAGTTTATTTAAAAAGAAATACGTAAAGTTTGTTTTTAAATGAAGAATCAATTGAAATTCATAGAAATATATTTTTTAACTATTTGAATCAGTCATTCAAAAAACCAAACTATAAAAATTTACAGACATTCAGTAGGAGTTGATAATTTCAGTTAAATGTAAAATTTTATGTTTTCTGCTTCAAAAAATAGAAATTTATATAATTCCTTTTTGTTTTTTTACCAAAATAATTTGTATATATACAAAATTATTTCAATGAAAATTACAAAAAATTATTCACACATACATACACACAAAGCCAATAAAAATATATACAGGTTGGTTGAAAAGTTCCTGCGCTCGAAATGAAAGAATACTGTTTTTGTTACGAAATATATTTTTTTATTCAATATAATCTCCTAGAAGCTCAATACACTTGTTCCAATGATCTTCCAATAGTTTTATCCCATCCTTATAATGGTTTTCCGGAAGCTCTGCAAAATAACCGTCTAAGGCTGCTATGGCCTCTTCATTCGACGAAAAATGCTTTCCACGAAGGAATTGTTTGAGATTTCTGAAGAGATAGTAGTCACTGGGAGCCAAATCTGATGAATACGGTGGATGCTCAAGCAATTCGTACTTTAATTCTTTGAATTTAGACATCGTCAAAACACTTTTGTGAGCAGGTGCATTGTCTTGATGAAACATGATTTTTTTCTTCTTTAAACCAGGTATTTTCTCACGAATTTTTTCATCCAGCTGATCCAAAAGGCTGCAATAATATTCAGAGTTGATTGTTTTACCTTTCAGAAGATAATCAATCAACAAAATTCCTTTTGCATCCCAAAAAACTGATGCCATAACCTTCTTTGCTGATCGTTGTGACTTCACCTGCTTTGGAGCTGAACAACCAGCTTCAGTCCAATGTAAACGTTCTTGTTTCAATTTAGGATCATGGTGGTAGATCCAAGTCTCATCCATAGTTATAAAATGACGCAAGAAGTCGGTTTTATTCGGCTCAAAACGCTCCAAATTACGCTGAGAAATTTGTTTTCGATCCAGTTTTTGTTGAATTGTTAATGTGTGCGGCACTAACTTTCCAAACAGTTTTTTCATACGTAATTCTTCACGTAAAATATGGAGTACTCGTTCGTCTGAGATGCCTATGGCATTAGCAATTTCACGCATAGTCA
The DNA here is from genome assembly GCA_949748255.1 of Eustalomyia histrio. NCBI lineage: Eukaryota > Metazoa > Arthropoda > Insecta > Diptera > Anthomyiidae > Eustalomyia > Eustalomyia histrio. The sequence continues at coordinate 118,328,751 of OX456527.1, forward strand.
AACTTGGATCTTCACTAACCATATTATGTACCTGCTCAATGATTTCTGCTGTGGTTCCAGTTTTTGGTCGTCCTTCGCGTGGATCGTCTTTAAGGCTGGTACGACCACGTTTAAATTCACCAGCCCAAAATTCAACGGTGCGTTTTGAAGGTGAGGACTCTTTATACACTTCTAACAATTTTTCATAAATTTTCTTTGCTTTTAAACCCTTCAAAACAAAGAATCTAATGACTGCACGATATTCAATTTTTTCCATATTAAAAAAAAATCAATGACACGTCAACTTCAAATGGCTTGTAAACAAAGAAAGAATTGACAGAATGACTTGCAACTTTGCATATGTTCTCAGGACAGTTATACCAACTTGAGAAAAAAAAAGTTTGCAGCTAGCAGTGCCATCTCTTGGTGGGCGCAGGAACTTTTCAACCAACCTGTAAATATCCCTTTTTCCCTTGAATTTAATGTTACTTCATTTAATTTTAATAAAGAAAACAATATTTTTGTTTAGAAATAAAAGAAAGAATTTTTAATATACCGAGATATAGAAAAAGTACTCATATATGACCATATATGAACACTCATGTATGTCCATATATGACCATATACCATCAAATTTCGGATCCGAGCATATATTAAATAATATATGAACCCTGGGTACATGGAATCATATACAACCATATCTCAGATATGTTTGCAAATATTATACCATATTTAATTTTATCTTATATCATATATAATTATGTCTTATACCATATCATATATAATTATGTCTTCTACCATATCAAAAAATATTTCCTATATTGAAACACATATTAAATTATATATAATTGTATGACAAACAATATTTTTGATAAGGGAGCATATATTATTATATATCAAATATGTAATAGCATATATAATTATATATAGTGTAATATAAAATATTATATGATGTATAATATATGTCATATCTTATCATATAAAGCATTATAAATTTTACAATGATTAATGTATAACTAAATATGGTTATATGTGGCACAATACAAGATATTAAAAAAAACTAATGATATATAATATTATATATTTAAATGCCTACTGAAATATATGATAATATATTATTAAATAAAACCAGATATGATTATATATAATCTTTTTTACTCGGGTATGCTTGTACATATTAAGACTACATTTATATAAGCATTACAACAATTATTTATATTTAAACAATGAAAGAAAAATTTACACAACACAAAATATTTATATTCCAAACCAATTTGAAAAACATAATGTAAATATTTACAAGTTTTCTAAAGAAAATTATTTTTTCAAATTTGGTTTAAAATGCATTTTAAAATTATTTCTGAAAATTCTATTAGTTTTCTTCGATCTTCTTGTATTTGTATATTAGGTTAAAATGAGCTTAAGATATATTTTATATTTATAAAAATAATTATAATTATTTATTTATTCCAATACTTTGTCCCAACATTGGGGGACTTTTTCAGGGGATTTTTTTTGTAATTATTAAATGAAAATTTAATTTTCATTTATTCCAATTTTTATTTATTAATTATGCAAAAAAAAAAAAAAATTCCCCTGAAGAAGTCACCCAATGTGATGACGAAATACATAAATAATTATAATTAATTTTTATAAATAAAAATGAGAACTTAAGCTCATTTTAAACTAATATTAAAATAATTCCATGAAAATTATTTTTGCTATATATAAATTTTAAATTAATATAAATGTAACCTGAGTGCCCCGGTAGGCTAGTTGGTAGCGTGCTAGCTTATCAGAGCGGGGGTCATGGGTTCGATTCCCACCAGAGGCTCTGGTCTGTTTTCGCTACAACGAGCCGATGGCCTTTGTTGCTAGTGCTCGGTTAGGGTATTAGGATATAATTTGTAATTATATGATTAATATAAATATAAATAAATAAATAAATAATTAAATAAATAAATAAATAAATAAAGAAATAAATAAATAAATAAAGAAATAAATAAATAAATAAATAAATAAATAAATAAATAAATAAATAAATAAATAAATAAATAAATAAATAATTAAATAATTAAATAAATAAATAAATAAATAAATAAATGTAACCTTAATTGGTATATAAACAAAATACTGCAAATAAGGTTTATAGGTTAAACTTTTGATAGTGTGTTGACATTCTAAACACGGTAAAACAAAAATTGTGTGCAGTTTGGATAACAATTTTTTTGTTTGTTTTTTTTTTTGCAGAATGGTTTTTAGTAATAAATTTAAGATATCGCAGTGTATATAAATGAATTTAAAACACATACATTCGTAGTGTGAATGTGATTTGAATTTCAAGATAAATATTTTTATTTAATTACATTTTAATTGACATGGAAATAAAACAGATGGTTGTTGTATTAGAGGGGAAAATAAAATTAAAAATAAATTAATTTAAAGTATTGATTAAATAAATTTATTTAAAAGACTTCAGACACATCATTAGTAACAGTTAGAAGAGAACTTTTAATGAATAAAATATAACATTTTAATAGCAATTCATTTAATTATTAAGTATTAGTTATAGAATTATGGAATTATTCAATTAAGTGTATTATAAAATTGTTTAATAAAGATTTTTAAAGAAATCTATTCATTAACATTATTGTGTTTTTTACTCTCCCTCTCTCAATGGTGTATGAGTGCGTATGATTAATATTATTTATTTGAAAAACAAGTACCACTAAACGTATGAGTAATATAGATTATTAATATGTGTACTATGGTGCATATGATTAATATTTATTATAATCTGTGCCACTGATTGTTTTTAAAAATATAAAAACATTTTGTACCAACCCCGCAACTACATATATCTCTTTCAGATAATTCTTTCTTTTTATGTTAAAAAAAGAAATGTCTTAATATAATTGTATTTAAAAAACATTTACCACTTTTTATTATGTTTTTTCTGCTTTTGTTACACAACAACAATACAAGAGTTTGTAAAAAAAAAAAAACTAAAATAGTAGCAACAAAATATAAAGTAAGAATTACCCCAAAATGCACTTTGCAATGTTAAAAGGAAACGGAAACAAAAAGCCATTTGCATACTTTGTACACATTATTATTTGTTTCATTTTTTTTTTAACTTTGTCGCTGCAAAAGCCTTATGTTGCTTTTTAAACAACAGCAAACACCATTTACATATTTATTTAATTTTTTTTTATTTTTATGAAACTTAAAAGGAGCTACAAATTTTTATATTATGCCAGGACAACGGCGCGAACAATTCTTAAACATTTTAAAGGCAGTTCACAAAATACAATCAGTAACACTGAAATGTTTTAAAAGTAATAGAGATTGTGATAATTTTGCAATTTTTCTACAATACATTACTTTAATAATTTCGCTGTACAGGGTGTCCACCGGGAAGGTACACTACTTTGTTTTGCCGCCATTTTGGTAAACATTAGTCTTGACAGTTCATATTTAGCAGTCGTGAAGTAGACACGTGGCAAATTTAATATGGAAAAATATTCGATAAACACACGATAAACCAACGTGTTACAGCTCGCCCATGACAACCCGATTTTCGTGAAAAAATCATAATGATTGACGAGGCACATTTTCATTTGAATGGATATGTGAATAAACAGAATAGTCGGTTCTGGGCAATGTAAAACCCTCAAATTATTCATCAGTCACCTTTGCATCCATTAAAAGTGACAGTCTGGTGTGCAATTTGGTCAGGAGGAATCATTGGACCTTATTTCTTTGAAAATGAAAACGGCGTAACGGTAACTGTGAATGGGGAGCGATATCGTGATATGATTGAAAGCTGTTTTAACGCCACAACTACATGCTTTGGGCTTGATTAACATGTGGTATGTATCAACAAGATGGTGCCACATCGCATACATACAGCCAGGATTATAATGGAATTACTGCGCAACTCAAATTCGGTTAACGCAACAGAATTTCGGTTAAACCAAATATTTCAATTGCATCAGGAAAACATTTGCTGTAACCAAAAAATTCAGTTGGAAAGAAGTTCGATTGTCTCTGTACACAAAAAAAAAAATATTGCCAAATAAATTTTAATTAATTTTTTTTTTTGATTTTTTGTTTATCTTCCATTAAATGTTTAATCATATCAATTAAAAATAAGCATCACCAGTGATGCATAAGAGCAGTTATGCATCACCAGTGATACATAAAAGCAGTTATGCATCACTGGTGATGCATAAAAGCAGTTATGCATAAGAGCAGTTATGCATCACCAGTGATGCATAACTCCTCTTATGCTGCCATATTAATTTAACTATGTTGCCATATTAACTTAACTATGTTGCCGTATTAATTTAACTATGCTGCCATATTAATTTAACTATGTTGCCATATTAATTTTACTATGGTCCATATTAATTTAACTATGTTGCCATATTAATTTTACTATGTTGCCATATCAATTTAACTTTGCTGCCATATTAATTTAACTTTAATGCCATATTAATTTAACTATGCTGCCATATTAATTTAACTATGCTGCCATATTAAATTAACTATGCTGCCATATTGATTTAACTATGCTGCCATATTAATTTAACTATGCTGCCATATTGATTTAACTATGCTGCCATATTGATTTAACTATGCTGCCATATTGATTTAACTATGTTGCCATATTGATTTAACTATGCTGCCATATTGATTTAACTATGCTGCCATATTAATTTAACTATGCTGCCATATTGATTTAACTATGCTGCCATATTAATTTAACTATGCTGCCATATTGATTTAACCATGCTGCCATATTAAATTAACTATGCTGCCATATTAATTTAACTATGCTGCCATATTGATTTAACTATGCTGCCATATTGATTTAACTATGCTACCATATTGATTTAACTATGCTGCCATATTAATTTAACTTTGCTGCCATATTAATTTAACTATGCTGCCATATTAATTTAACTATGTTGCCATATTGATTTAACTATGCTGCCATATTAATTTAACTATGCTGCCATATTGATTTAACTATGCTGCCATATTGATTTAACTATGCTGCCATATTAATTAAACTATGCTGTCATATTAATTTAACTATGCTGCCATATTAATTTAACTATGCCGCCATATTAATTTAACTATGCTGCCATATTAATTTAACTATGCTGCCATATTAATTTAACTATGTTGCCATATTAATTTAATTATGTTGCCATTTTAATTTAAATATGTTCCCATATTAATTTAACTATGTTGCCTTATTAATTTAACTATGCTGCCATATTAATTTAACTATGTTGCCATATTAATTTTACAATGTTGCCATATTAATTTAACTATGTTGCCATATTAATTTTACTATGTTGCCATATTAATTTAACTTTGCTGCCATATTAATTTAACTAGGCAGTTGTGCATCACTGGTGATGCATTACTGTTTATGCATCACTGGTGATGCATAAATGCTTATGCATCACTGTTGATGCATCACTGGTGATGCATAACTGCTTATGTATCACTGGTGATGGATCACTGGTGATCCATCATGCTTATGCATTACTGGTGATGCATCACTGGTGGTGCATCACTGGTGATGCATAACTGCTTATGCATCACTGGTGAAGCATAACTGCCTATTACATCACTGGTGATGCATAACTATTTATGCATCACTAGTGATGCATAACTGCTAATGCATCACAGGTGATGCATAACTGCTAATGAATCACAGGTGATGCATAACTGCTTATGCATTACTGGTGATGCATAACTGCTTATGCATCACTGGTAATGCATCACTGGTGATGCATCATTTCTAGACAGAAATAAATATTTTGGAATTTCAGATTTTAATTAATGAGTTTAAAGTTTTTGTAAATTTATTTTACAAAATGGTGTATTGTGTATTAAGCGGTATGTAAGTTTTTCCTTTAACGACATTTAAAAAAAATACACAAAAAAATGGTCACTATTGTCTTCAAGTTGTTTTTTTTTTTGTTTATTAAGGCCAGTTCCTTTTGTATAAAAAAAAATTGAAACCAACATTAAGAAGCTACAAAAAAATGTCTATTTTTATATAAAACTAGCTGACCCGCCAGACGTTGTCCTGCCTAAAAATTTATCATATTCTGAGACTTTTTCTATAGGAAAAATCTCTCGGAGTCTGAGACTTTTTGAAAAGGAAAAATGTCTCAGAATGTTAGACTTTTTCAATAGGATACACATTATTATCTAGGTAGCTCGCACAAAGTTTGAATATTCTCACAATAATAGTACCCCAGATATGCAATAATAAATTTGTACTTCGTATGGGAGGTGCCACGCCCATTGCTTGGATCCCCCATATTTTTTGGAAGATTATGAATATTATTATCAAAGAAGCTCACACAAAGTTTGAAGACTCCCACTTTAATAGTACCCCAGATATGCAATAATGAATGTTTTCTTCGTATGGGAGGTGCCACGCCCATTGCTTGGATGGCACTCATTTTTTTGGGAGATTATGAGTATTATTATAAAAAAAGCTCACACAAAGTTTGAAGACTCCCACTGTAACAGTACTCCAGATATACAAAAATACATTTTTACTTCGTATGGGAGGTGCCACGCCCATTGTACCCATATAGGTCAATTGTGAATCTAAACCATTCAGGGATCAAATAAAACAGACACAACAAATTTCATCGAAATCGGCCCAGCCGTTAAGGAGGAGTGCAGTCACTAACACACGTACAGGAGAATTATATATATAAAGATAGATGTTATTAAAAAAGAAAGAGACAACAAAAAGGAAATGTATACTGAACAAGAAAAAAAATAAACAAATTTTAACAACAAGTAAATGGTCAAAATAATTTAAACATGTTTAAAAGTTTTTTTATTTTTGAATCAATGTTTTTTATTTGTAAATTTCTTTACACCATATACACACTACAAACCAAAATTACACTGTTAATAAATTATGCATTAAAATTAAAAAAATAAGATAATAACAAACATTTTTTTTGTTAAAATAAACGAAAAATTGTTAATTTTAGAAAAATTTTGGTTGTTTTGACAAAAATTTCGTATTTTGTTATGCATGGCATATTATGAGTGTAGTAGTTTTTTGATTTCAAAATTAGATTGGTTGCAGTGTAAATTGGTCATTAAAATGTTTTTATTTAATGCAAATTTTATTTAAAAAAAAAGATTATTTTTTGTGTATTTATATTAAAATAAATATTTTATATTATTCTAGTTTTTTTTTTTTGTTTAAACATTTAATCGTACAATATTAGAAGTTTTATAAGAAGGGTTGTTATATTGATAGTTACTATTGGCAAATAGCTTAAACAGGTGTTTCCGTTTTACAAAAAAAAAAAAAAATATAAATAAATATAAAATACAATTATGTTGCTAAAACGGATATTGCCAACACTTTAAAAGCTATAAGTCCCTGGAAAATGTGTGATAAAGTATAAAGTAGTAGTTCACCTAATATTTTTGGTTATAAAATTAATATATAATGTACACTGATAACAATCCATGTATAAAAATACGAAAAAAAATTTAAATACAGGTTGGTTGAAAAGTTCCTGCGCTCGAAATAAAAGAATACGGTTTTTGCTACGAAATATATTTTTTTATTTAATATAATCTCCTAGAAGCTCAATATACTTGTTCCAATGATCTTCCAATAATTTTATCCCATCCTTATAATGGTTTTCCGGAAGCTCTGCAAAATAACCGTCTACGGCTGCTATGGCCTCTTCATTCGACGAAAAATGCTTTCCACGAAGGAATTGTTTGAGATTTCTGAAGAGATAGTAGTCACTGGGAGCCAAATCTGGTGAATACGGTGGATGTTCAAGCAATTCGTACTTTAATTCTTTGAATTTAGCCATCGTCCAAACACTTTTGTAAGCAGGTGCATTGTCTTGATGAAAAATGATTTTTTCCTTTTTTAAACCAGGTCTTTTCTCACGAATTTTTTCATCCAGGTGATCCAAAAGGGTGCAATAATATTCAGAGTTGATTGTTTTACCTTTCTGAAGATAATCAATCAACGAAATTCCTTTAGTATCCCAAAAAACTGATGCCATAACCTTCTTTGCTGATCGTTGTGACTTCACCTGCTTTGCAGCTGAACAACCAGCATCAGTCCACTGTACAAGTTCTTGTTTCAATTTAGGATCATGGTGGTAGATCCAAGCCTCATCCATAGTTATAAAACGATGCAAGAAGTCGGTTTTATTCGGCTTAAAACGCTTCAAATTATGCTGAGAAATTTGTTTTCGATCCACTTTTTGTTGAATTGTTAATGTGTGCGGCACTAACTTTCCAAACAGTTTTTTCATACGTAATTCTTCATGTAAATTATGGAGTACTCGTTCGTCTGAGATACCTATGGCATTAGCAATTTCACGCTTAGTCAAACTTGGATCTTCACTAACCATATTATGTACCTGCTCAATGATTTCTGCTGTGGTTGCAGTTTTTGGTCGTCCTTCGCGTGGATCGTCTTTAAGGCTGGTACGACCACGTTAAAATTCACCAGCCCAAAATTCAACGGTGCGATTTGAAGGTGAGGACTCCTTATACACTTCTAACAATTGTTCATAAATTTCCTTTGCTTTAAACCCTTCAAAACAAAGAATCTAATGACTGCACGATATTCAATTTCTTCCATATTAAAAAAAATCAATGACAAGTCAACTTCAAATGGCTTGTAAACAAAGAAAGAATTGACAGAATGACTTGAAACTTTGCATGTGTTCTCAGGACGGTTATACCAACTTGAGAAAAAAAAAGGTTTAGAGCTAGCAGTGCCATCTCTTGGTGAGCGCAGGAACTTTTCAACCAACCTGTAGAATAACAAATACTTTCGTAAAATAAACGAAAATTTTGTTAATTCTATGAAAGTTTTTGTTGTTTTAAAAAATAATTTCGTATTTTTATGCAAGGATTTAGAAAAGTTTCTAAAACAGTAAAACTATTATCTGTTAAAATTGAATTTTTAACAATTTGTAAATTTTTTTTATGGGCCATAATTTAATATTTTCCAAAATTGTATTTGATTTTTTTTTTAGTTTCTTGAGATTAATAAAATATCTGTGTATGTTTTTAAATAGTGTTTTTTTTTTATTTTTTTTAGCAAATAATTAAATTTCAATTCCCCTGTTTGCATCACTGACCTCAATACCGTCAAAATAATGGAATTGTTAACTTTTAATTGAATAATTTTCACACTCAGAAAAAAAAGTTAGTAGAAAAATTTGTAAACGGTTTTTAATCCCACTTTACTATTTTCGTACTGATTTTTAGTAAAAAAAATATTATTTAGCAAATCTTTTTGCTATTTACATTTTACAAATTACAGAATTTTTACATAATATTTACATATTTTCGTTGCTAATTTCAGAAATCATTTTACAAATTTTTGAAAACCGATTTGCTAAAATTAACAAAAAAAATTACTAATTTTAAAACAGTTGATATTGAAGTAAATGTTTTTTCCAATTAACATTTACACCACTTAAATTGCCCTAAAATCTTACATAGGATTAAAAAAGGGATCGAAAGTGAAGATCATGTCTGAAAATAGGGCATCCACTTAAAATAGCACTAAAAAGGGTTTTTTAGTTCTAAAAATCAGTCCTAAAAACAATTAAATTTTTTCTTAAAGGAAAAAAAAAAAAAAAAATTGACTAAAATATTTTTCAAAAAGAAAATTACCAAATTAAAACAAAATAATAAATTCGTTTATGTTTTAACAATTTTTAAAATTTTTAAGCCTTTAATTTTTTTTTATTTTGTATAAAATATTTTTTAAAAAATATAATCAAAATTTTTGATGCTCGATAAAAAAAATAAATCTAAAACTTTGTACTAATATTAATAGTATTTAGTTTTTTTTTTGCTGATTTTAGCAAACAGATTTTAAATTCCACTTTACAAAAAGTCTACTAAAATTTAGTAGCGGCTACTAATTTTTCTACTAATTTCATTGTACTACACGTCAGCAGACATGTGTTGCTTAGATTAGCAAAAAAATACCGCTGGGCTCAAATTAGCAGAATTTCCCGTAATAACAGCAAAATTTTCCGTTGCCATTACAGACTTTTTTTTGGTGAGTGCATGTTTATGGTTTCATAGGAAAATTTAATAAAATATTGCTTTAAGTTTTATTAAAAAAAAATATATATATAATAAAATGCAACACTTTTACATATTTATTTTACAAATAAAGTTTTTTTATTTCAATTTTTTTTGTGTTTAAAAAATTCATGACGCAAGTAAAACTACTCCCTTATATAAAAGCGGAACAAAATAAAAAAAATAAAAAAAATAAAAAAAATAAAAAAACAAAAATCCAAACTTTTGAAATTGTATGTTATGACATCAATATGTACATATGAAGCAGTATAAAAATTTTAATAAATATAAAAAACCCTCCTTTTTGTTGCAAAAAATGTGCATGTTGTTGCAACAACAGCTTATGATAAACCATAATACACGAGCTTGCAAATTCTTTTCGCACGTGATTTTTCAAGTTGCAATACATTTTAAAATCTCTTCACCAACACTTGCATATTTACCCACACTCCCACAAAAATGTATATAAAAATATGCATTTTACACAACAAAAAAGAAACCCAAATAATCTGTTGACAATGATGTTGGCAACAATGCTTATGATTACACTCACCAAAAAAAGTCTGTAATGGCAACTGAAAATTTTGCTGTTATTACGGGAAATTCTGCTAATTTGAGCCCAGCGGTATTTTTTGCTAATCTTAGCAACACATGTCTGCTGACGTGTAGTACAATGAAATTAGTAGAACAATTAGTAGCCGCTACTAAATTTTAGTAGACTTTTTGTAAAGTGGAATTTAAAATCTGTTTGTTAAAATCAGCAAAAAAAAATACTAAATTTTATTAATATTAGTAAAAAGCTTTGAATTTATTTTTCTTATCAGTATCAAAAATTTTGAAGATATTTTTTAAAAACGAATTAATCATTTTGTTTTAATTTGGTAATTTCTGTTTTGAAAAATATTTTAGTCAATTTTTTTTTTTACTTTTAAGGTCAAATTCTAATTGTTTTTAGGGCTGATTTTTAGAACTAAAAAAAAATTGTTAGTGCTATTTTAAGTGGATGTCCTATTTTCAGACATGAGTCGGTATATTCACTTCCGATCCCTTTTTTAATCTATGTAGCATTTTAAGGCAATTTAAGTTTGAAAGTGTAAGTTTTAATTAGAAATAACATTTCCTTCAATATCCACTTTTTTAAAATTAGTATTTTTTTTTGCTAATTTTAGCAAATCGGTTTTCAAAAATTTGTAAAATGATTTCTGAAATTAGCAACAAAAATTTGTAAATATTCTGTAAAAATTCTGTAACATGTAAAATGTAAATAGCAAAAAGATTTGCTAAATAATAATTTTTTACTAAAAATCAGTACAAAAATAGTAGAGTGGAATTGAAAACCGTTTACAAATTTTTCTACTACCTTTTTTTTCTGAGTGTATTATGATTCATACAATAAACCAATGTTGTCGAATGTTTGTTAACTCATTGCTTTTCAATTATGTGTAAAATATGAGTGAAACAATTATGGAAAATCATGCTGATGAAAGGAATTACCAAAACGGGAATATTTTTGTTAATAAAATAAAATGTATTTGCTTTAAAATATTGCATTTTTCTAAAGTACTATGGGACCGAAACAATTTCGTTCATAAGTGTCATAATTCCATTAATATTTGGGAAATCTGTGGGATTTTAATTGGTTTAGTTGCTAGCTAATACTGTTACGCAAATTTAAATTCTCAATTTCCATTTACTCGCGAAAACAGTGATTCCCACATGGCAGCCCCACATGCAAAGAAAAAAAATTGTTACAACATGATCACTGGTACTATATTATGATTACGGCATTCGGGAATGTCACAATTTAATTATTGGTTTATAAATAGGTTCTATTATAGTAAATATATATTATTATTATTATTTTTATTATTAATATTATTATTAATATTATTATAGTTAATATTTTATTATTTCATGATTGCCACTTTTTATTTTATAACATGATTGGCTGTAACCATACTGTGGTAAGAAAAAATTTGACTATGAATACAATATTATAATTATGGAATTATAAAATCCTGACAACAATCAATTTATTTCATAACATGATTGGCTGTAACCATGCTATGGTAACAAAAATTTTTTTATAAAAAAATTTATATTAGTTTAATAATAATATTATTAATATTATAATAGTAGATATTTTATTATTTCATGATTGGCACTTTCTATTTCATAACATGATTAGCTGTAACCATACTGTGGTAAGAAAAATTTTGACTATGAATACAATATGATAATTATAGAATTATAAAATCCTGACAACCATGCTATGGTAACAAACATTTTTTTATAAAAAAATTTATATTAGTTTAATATCCCCAGGTGAAAATGAAATGTTCAGTTTCACCTGGAGTTTTAATTTCGAAAATTCCTTATAAAAGGTGTCCCAAGAAGAACGCAATTTTTAAATTTTAAATAAAACAGATATTTAAAAAAAATCGTGAAACTTTATTATATCGTAAAGTAGACAGAATGAGGTTATGTATGGAACAATATATCGTGAGGTTATGTATGGAACAATACATCGCCGCGGCTTTGCTGGCATGCACGCGATCTTTTAATGAAATTTTCAATGACCGTTTTGCATGAATGCTGCGGTATTTCATTAATGCAGCGTCCAATTTCCTCTTTTAAAGCTTGAGTCGTCGTCGGCTTATTCGCGTAAACCATCGACTTCAAAAAACCCCAAAGAAAAAAATCTAATGGTGTTAAATCGCACGATCTAGGCGGCCAATTCTGATCTCCAAAACGCGAAATAACACGACCGGGAGATGACTGATGCAGCAATTGAATTGTTTCTCTGGCTGTATGACATGTGGCGCCGTCTTGTTGGAACCACATGCCCTCCACATTCATTTCTTCAATTCTAGGCAAGAAAAAACTGCTTATCATTTCACGATACCGAACACCATTGACTGTAAAAATACTTTAAACATAAACGAATTTATGAAATTGTTTTAATTTTCTAATTTTTATCTATAGTCAATATATGTTAGTCTATAGAATCTATGATTTTTTTTTTGTAATAAAAAGTCCTTAGAATTTAAGATTTTTTTTAAGTATTTTTATTAAATACATAAGTCTTAGAATTTAAATTTCTGTTTAAGTATTTTTCTTTAAAAAGTCCATGGCATCAAAGAAGTGTTCTTGAAAAAGTTCTTAATATCAAAAAAATTTTTTTTTAGGAAAAATATTTCTTAAAGAAATATTCTTAAATTTAAGACTTTCGAAGTTTTGAATCATAATATAACTGTAGGGACCATATTATAGTAAAATTATGGTTATTTTATTATCATAATATGATAACTATATTACAGTACGACTATGGTTAACACAATCATAATCGAAAAAATATAAGATGCCCTTCGATTTGAATATGATTGTCCCAAACATGTTTTTCTTTCTCTGGCAACTCTTCGACACTAGAAAGTTCAGCCTTCCAGACAACTCTAGATACCCCTGTTTTGCATATTTCTAGTAGACACAACAGGACGATATCACATAACAAAGACCATAATATTTTTTATTTGGCATTTGTGGCATTAAATTTTTTGTAAATTTTCCCAATTAACTTTTAAGGCTACAAATGTGAGCGAAGGTCTGCTAGGATTTTTAATATGAACAACGAAAGACAATTGCATAATTGCAAAATGTAATTTGAGATCGCCCACATGTAGTGTATACATCAGAGAACTGCAAAATCAACTTTTTTCTTGATTTCACATTTAATAATTCAACAAAATTCACTGTAGAATAAAATCAGCATCATGTTACTGAACGCGTAATTCGGATCAGTTTGATTCATATGTCGATTATGTTTACTGCAAATTTAATCACTCAACAAAAAGTCAGCGTTGAATAAATCAGAAAAAACAACAAACAATGCGTATGAGTGTATTCATAATTAAAACAAAATAGAAACACATTTCATAAATGATATTGTTTACATAAGGGTGGGACTTAAATCCGTTTTTTTAGAATTTTTATTAGTAATAAAAATATTCTTCTTTGTGAAATATAAATATTTTTTTTGGAAAAAAAATTAGGTCGATATTTCAGGCTTGCCTTATCCAGAAAAATTTAAATATTGTCTAAATTTTTTTTATCTATTTTTATTGGAAAATTAGGCAATATTTAACTTTAACCGGATTGGGCGAGCCTGAGATGTCGACATAAATTAAAAAAAAAAAAAAATTCACAAAGAACAATATTTTTGGTATTCCTAATAAAAATTCAAAGAAAAAAAACGTATTTTAGACCCACCCTAATATACATATAACATTTATGAAATGTATTTCTACAAAATCACCCCCTTTTCATAGATAAGAAACTATTTTGTTTTAATTATGATTACACTAATACACGTTGTTTGTTGTTTTTTCTGATTTATTCTAAATCAAAATAATTATTGTTCGCTCGAATGAACAGAATAAAATCAATGGTTTAACAATGACCGATGATTATAAATCAGTGACAAAACAATTTGCACGTCGTTTGATTGATTTAAAATCATCAACAAATATTTGTGTTGGAGTATATTCAGCGTTTGAACGCAAACACATATTTATTCTTATGTTGATTGCGTATGAACGATTTGCAATCAGCAAATGCAGTTCTCTGGTATACATGTAGAAATCAACATAAAAGTTTCATAAAAATTGCAAGTTTTTAGCTCGTCATTGATTTGAAATTATTTCAAAAAGGTATTGTAATTGCTATAAAATACCTCATATAACTGTGTTTAAATTAAATTAAAAAAAAAAAGAAAACTATTAATAAATAATACAATATTGATGCTTCTAGCTATTTAATTAATTTTTGTTTTATTATTAAACTCACAAAAAACCTTCCGTGAACGCTATTGTTTAATAAATATTAGCTTTATTAAAGTTAAACAATTTTGGCTGATATCGTAGTGTGGGGGTAATGGAAGCTGTGGTGATGATGGTCATGTTGATGTTGAGAATAAATATGTGTGTAAATGTAGTACATTTTTTGTGATAATTTGAAAAGTTTATTTAATACAAAACGTGATTCAATTACAACACTATTAAAAGCAATTCGCCCTTGTGTAAAATTTAATATAGAGAGTAGAAAGAAAAGGGAAAACAAATATATTTATTTGTGTGTATGTAGAACTAACTACCTTTCCGAAAAAAAAAATAAACTATGTACTAGAAAAAAAAAAAAAATACCGGCATACAAGTAGATAAGGGTAGCACTTATATATATCTGACACCCTAGAGCTGAAAATGGTTTTAATTGTTTGAAAGGAGATCTATAATAAACAGTTCACAATTATTTAAATTTTTTTAAGAAAAAGGTTACAGTTTTATTAGATATACTTTTTTCGTTTATTAAAAAATTTAATTAGAAAATTTTTTTTTGTTTAAATTTTTTTTTTTTTAATTTTAAATTCGTAACAAATAATTACCACCTTACACCACAAACCTTCACTACTAATACTTTCATTTGTATATGATAACATACTAATACATATGTACTTACATATACACTAAAACATATGGCAATATGCCCTGTAGGAAATGTCGATAGTGAAACTGTACTGATTCACTATTGACTTTGTCACCAGTACTACTGACTAATTATGCCCCAGCCAACGCTTTCTGCTGTAGACATTTAACATGTGCGTCAGAGAATTGCATTTGCTGATTGCAAAACGTTCATACGCAATCAACACAAGAATAAATATGAGTTTGCGTTCAAACGCTGAATATACTCAAACACACATATTTGTTGATGATTTTAAATCAATCAAACGACGTGCAAATTGTTGTGTCACTGATTCATAATCATCGGTCGTTGTTATACCATTGATTTTATTCTGTTCATTCAAGCCAACAATAATTATTTTGATGTAGAATAAATCAGAAAAAACAACAAACAACGTGTATGAGTGTAATCATAATTAAAACAAAATAGTTTCTTATCTATAAAAGGGGGTGGTTTTGTAGAAACACATTTCATAAATGTTATATGTATATTAGGGTGGGTCTAAAATACGTTTTTTCAGAATTTTTATTAGTTATACCAAAAATATTGTTCTTTGTGAAAATTTTTTTCGCCTAAGCCGGTTAAAGTTAAATATTGCCTAATTTTCCAATCAAAATAGATGAAAAAGAAATTAGACAATATTTAAATTTTTTCGGATTAGGCAAGTCTGAGATATCGACCTAAATTTTTTTTCCAAAAAAATATTTTTATTTCACAAAGAAGAATATTTTTAGTATTGTATGACTTATAAAAATTCTAAAAAAGCGGATTGAAGTCCCACCCTAATGTACTTTTATGAAATGTGTTTCTATTTTGTTTTAATTATGATTTATTCAACGCTGACTTTTTGTTAAGTGATTACATTTGCAAAAAACATAACAGACATATGATTCGAACTGATCCGAATTACGCGTTCAGTAACATGATGCTGATTTTATTCTACAGTGAATTTTGTTGAATTATAAAATGTGAACAAGAATTTTTGTGTATGATTAAATCAAGAAAAAAGTTGATTTTGCAGTTCTCTGATGTGCGTGTCATTGCGAATCTACACAACTATTGACTAGGTGTTGACATTGGAACCAGATATTCACTAGTACATTTTAGTAACTCTAGTCTTCACTTTTGGAACTATGTACTTAATTTCCACACTAGGAAAGAAATAAGATTAAAAAGGTGCATTTATTTTGTTAAATTAGAGATTTTATTAAAAAAACTTTTTTTTTATAAATATCATTAAAGTAAAAAAAATTTATGCAAATTTAATTTTGGAGTAGGCAAATCTTCAAAAGACTGCACAAAATCATCCACAGGCTCCGTAAAATCTTTATCAGGCTTCACAAAATATATAGAGTTGCAATTTTTACTAAAAATTGTTGCCTCTTGTTATTTTTATACAAAATTGGTTGTTTTTTTTCACAAGTTTTTTGTAATTTCTTTTGCTTAATATATATTTTGTAAAAATTTGTAAATTTAACTTTTAAATTGAGGGTCCCGGTAGGCTAGTTGGTAGCGTGCTAGCTTATCAGTGCGGGGGTCGTGGGTTCAATTCCCACCAGAGGCTCTGGTGTGTTTTCGCTACAACGAGCCGAAGGCCTTTGTTGCTAGTGCTCGGTTAGGGTATTAACATATAAATTGTAATTATATGATTAATAAATAAAATAAATAAATAAATAAATAAATAAATAAATAAATAAATAAATAACTTTTAAATTAATTTTTCTTTATATTTTTATTAAAAACTTTAATTTTTCATGCAGCTATGCACAAGTATTTTCAACAAAATAAAACAATAAAGAAATCAAGAAGAAGCACAGCTGTGAAAAAGGAATGCAAAAAGTATAGACCCTTTTTGGACCTGTAACCAAAAGGTCACCCAAAATAGTCGACATAAGTGGTGACTTGTAGACACTTGACTCCAGTTTTACTACAGGGTGGTTAACTATGTTACAGTGTATTATGGTCAAAAGAAAAATTCTTTGTTGCTACTTTTTGGTTTCGTTTAGTTTTTTTTCCACCCATTCATTCGTATAAATGTACAAATAACGTTTTGTTAATCCTGCGGAAATGAATGAACCGGATGTATTTGTGGTTCAAAAAAATGTATATATATATATTTTTTCTATTGTACAACAATCTATGCATTTGCTTTCTATTCTACCGATGTTAGTTAGTTTTTTCTATCCACCAATCTATTTTTTTTTTCCAAATTCGTGTATATTTTATTCTAACGCATGATTTGTTAACAATTTGTGTGGAACATCATAGTTTTACAAAATATATTTAATATGCTCAAAGGCTTGTTTTTCGATAAAAAAAAAATTGAAAAAATAACACCTGTTAAATAACAGTGAACAACACATTTTTAGCCTTTAGTTAAAGCAAGTGGTAAAATTTTTTGTTTACAGTTGAAGTGAGTTAAATTTACCATTTGGATATTTGTAAAATTGTTAGTAATAAACAAGTGTAAAAAAATGTTTGTTAGGGATTTTTTTAGAATTACATAACTTATAAAATGGAATTTTAGTTATATAAAACTTTAGCTATATTGAAATTTTTGGAGAAACTCATATATAAGATATAATTATAAAACCGATTATATGATTGTATCTTATATATGAGGCCCTCCAAAAAAAAATTCAAAATAACAAAAACTTTCATAAACTAAACGAAAATTTTGTTTATTTTAAGAATTTTTTTTTATTGATTTGACAAGAATTTCGTTAAATATTAACCAATATTGGGGTATTCGTGGTGTAATGATTAGCCCGTTAGACTGTTACATAGAACGTAGCGGTTTCGAATCCCAGCAACCGCAGCATCAATTTATAAAAAAACAAGTAAGAGCGGCTAAATTCGGCTTTGCCGAATCATATATACCCTTAACCAAGGTTGGGAAAAAACTGAAGTTTATATATGGACATATATGGAATGCACAGATTTATATACGGACGCCTTTAAGAGGAAATTAACCATTTAGTTTGGTGATAAAATTTGAACTCGGGAAGATTTATAGTTCCTGAAAATAGGTATTTAAAAAAAATGTATGTTTTGGGCATAACTTTTTTGTATCTGAACCGATATTTCCGAGTTTTTTCAGCAAATAAGTTATACTAAAGATTTTCGATCTTTTGCTATATAAGACGTATCCATAGGTCATTTTACAGCTCTAGAATAGTGTTTGTTGTTTGTGTACAGGGAACTGCAAAATCAACTTTTTTCTTGATTTAATCATACACAAAAATTCTTGTTTACTTTTAATAATTCAACAAAATTCACTGTAGAATAAAATCAGCATCATGTTACTGAACACTGTTAAGTGATTACATTTGCATAAAACATAAACGACAGATGATTCACACTGATTCCAATTACGCGTTAAGTAACATGATGCTGATTTTATTCTACAGTGAATTTTGTTGAATTATTAAAAGTGAACAAGAATTTTTGTGTATGATTCAATCAAGAAAAAAGTTGATTTTGCAGTTCTCTGTTTGTGTATAAAAGGTGAAGTGGTAAAAGAAAAGAATTTCAACAAAACGTTAAAAGAAATCACTAGAACTGCATGTGTTTTATTTTTACAAAAACGTTTGATTTAGCTGGCAAATTTGCATTTGGGATTTTATTTCGCTTTTTTATTAAAAAATATTTTTAATTTATTTAGCTTAATTTGAAAAATTTTAAGGAAAATAGTTTATAATTTTTTTTTTTTATAAATTATTATAAGTTATGACCTAAAACAGTTGCACTCAAAGGGAAATTATGTTTACAATTTTCTTAATATATGAGAAATAAAATGGTTTAAAGATTCTTTTAAATCGGAGCAAAAAATAGAAATAAAAACGTTTGTATTTTGTTTGTATCAGAGGGTTTTTATACAAATTTTTATGTTTTTAGCCTATTTATGGATTATTTAATTATTAATATAAAATTTTATTTAAATTAATTATTAAATGTTGAAAAAAAACAAAAAAAAGTCTTAAGAAAATAAAAAAAAAATGTATAAAAAAAAAGTGAATTGACCGGGATTAGAACCTGCGGCCTTAGAGAAAAAAAGTATTTGTCACATAGCGTCTAGACAACTGAGCTATTGAAGCTCACAAAAAATCATCGTTAATAGAGGTACATATACAAAAAGTCTTAGTTCATTAGAGATTTGTTAGGTTTTTATTTAAATGACAAATCTTTGTATGTGTTTGTTGTTTGTGTATAAAAGGAGATGAAAGAAAAGAATTTCAACAAATGGATGTGTTGGTTATGCGTAAAATTCTACATACATATTAAACAAAGGGATTTTACGGAAAAAATTAGAGGTAGTACTGGTTTTTTGCTAATATCTCAGCCATTTATTAACCGATCTGGCTGATTTTCAATAGCAAACAGAAATGGATCACATTTAACAAAAATAAATAACAATCAAGTCCTCATCATGTCTGGGTTCTTCGGAAAACCCACTTCAACACACAGACGGACATCGTCTTCATAAGGACCCAGAATATATATACTTTATAGGGTCTAAGATCAATGTTGTAGAAATTACAAACGGAATGACAAACTTATATATACCCTTCCACCTGTGGTGAAGGGTATAAATATTATTTATGAGTTTTCTATTTCTCATACATATTGTAACGTCCTCTTTTGGTGTTCTCATATCTCTTAATCCCAAGTATTTTTAATATATTATTTATTATAATTTATAATGCAATTTGTAAAAATGCTAGAAATTGAACAACGTTCATTTAGTTTTTTGTAAGAAACTTGAAAAAAATTAAGAACTACTTGTACCAATTTATCTAAAAGGAGGTTAACCTTTTGTTTTTTTTTTTATTACAAAAAAATATCCTGACCCAGCAAAAACAGGGTTTCAACTACGTACCAGCCTATTTACCCGCTTAATTACTTTTACTCGTGATATCCCAAAAGTATTGAGTGGTCATTATCTTCTCACTTACAAAAAAAAAAAAAAACACAAAGTAATGGGTGGTCATTACCCTCTCGCTTACGTGCAGCCAAAAAATAATGAGTACCCATTATTTTTTGGACACCGCGAACAAAAGTAATTAAGCGAGTAAATAGGCTGGTAAGTAATTGATACCAGGTTTTTGTTGGGGATTTTTTTTAGCGATTTAAAAAGTTTCAAAGTGTTCCCTCGGCTTAGTTTTAGAGAAAATATTTACTGAAAATTGAAGTAGTCGATGGGGCAATCTGATTTTCTTTCGCTATAACTTTTGTATAAAGTGAAAAATCATTTGATTTTTAATTGATTATGGTTATTCGTACTTATGAATTTCGATTCAATTAATTGTGGAAAAATTTTGTCCGACAAATGACCGCCGTAAGTGTTGATTCAAATTTGGCCTCTTTTGTTTACATTTTGCATAACTGTGCGCCGATCTTTTGCGTTGTCACGTCTTCAATTTCAGCTTTAGTATTATTCTAAAACTCCCTCAAGGTACAAAGCTTGTTCGCATACACCAACGACTTTAAATATACCCAGAGGAAGCAGTCCGGGACAGTAAAATCGGGAGATCGGGAAATCGGCATCCTTCAAAATACCCACTGTGTCGCATGCAGTATGACAATTGGACCCCTCCTGTTGAAACCACATGCCCTCCAAATCCAGATCGTTAACTTTCGGCAAGAAAAATTAAGTCAGCATGGCTCTGTAGCGGTCGCTGATCAACGTAATAGTATTACCGTGGGCTCCTTCGGATAAATAGAATCCAATCACATTTTCCTAAGTAAATGCACACCAAACGGTGACTTTAAGGGTGTGTTATGGTTCCTCAAGAATTATGCGAGAATTTTCCCTCCTCCGAGCCTTGTCGCTTATAATAAATTTAAGCAAAAAATCATTTCATGTTCTTGAGACGTATATCAATTTATTTTTATTCGCTGTAAATTTCGCACGTGTCTTTACAAGTGTCAAAACCAAACTAACATGCGATGATATTTGCAAAAATGGCAGCACTTTCCAATAGGGTGATACTTATTTCCCCACATTATATTTTGTTCTATAGTTATTTAGAACCACAGTATGTATGATTAATATGATATTGATTATACGTACTGATGACCACACCTAATTCGTCCATTTTTTGGATATATTTAAAAAAAGTTGTTTAGATTTTTATTCGAAGTGTGTGGCCAATTGTAGAAAAGAAGTAAGGCTTTTAGAAAATTACTTTTGTATTACAGAAGGAGAACCATCTGGCCGAAGTGAACTAGCTCGAAGGTAAAAATAATATACACTCAGAAAAAAAAGTTAGTAGAACAATTTGTAAACGGTTTTCAATCGCACTCTACTATTTTTGTACTGATTTTTAGTAAAAAATTATAATTTAGCAAATCTTTTTGCTATTTACATTTTACAAATTACAGAATTTTTACAGAATATTTACAAATTTTTGTTGCTAATATCAGAAATCATTTTACAAATTTTTGAAAACCGATTTGCTAAAATTAGCAAAAAATATTACTAATTTTAAAAAAGTGGATATTGAAGGAAATGTTATTTCTAATTAAAACTTACACCTACAAACTTAAATTTCCTTAAAATGTTACATATATTAAAAAAGGGATCGGATGTGAAGATACCGACACATGTCCAAAAAGAGGACATCCACTTAAAATAGCACTAAAAATGTTTTTTAGTTCTAAAAATCCGCCCTAAAAACAATAAAAATTTAACCTTAAAAGTAAAAAAAAAAAAAATTGAACAAAATATTTTTGAAAACAGAAATTACCAAATTAAAACAAAATGATTAATTCGTTTAAAATTTAGTACCGGCTACTAATTTTTCTACTAATTTCATTGTACTACACGTCAGCAAACATGTGTTGCTAAGATTAGCAAAAAATACCGCTGGGCTCAAATTAGCAGAATTTCCCGTAATAACAGCAAAATTTTCAGTTGCCATTACAGACTTTTTTTGGTGAGTGTAGGGTCCGCTAAATAACTTTTTTTTTTGAAAATGCTATAAAAAAAACTACTGAATATTTTTTCAAATTTCTTTTTTATTTGAAAGTACAATCCTTCCGGTTAATAATGGGAAATAATTTCATTCAAATGGCTGCCTCGGCTGGCCATGCAGTAGCCTACACGATCGGTCCAATTTTTAAGCACATTATCGATTGTGTGCATCTGTATTTTACCAATGGCTTCACGAATATTGTCCTTTAAAGTGTCAATTGTATCTGGCTTGTCGGCGTAACACTTATCTTTGACGGCACCCCACAAATAATAGTCCAACGGTGTCAAATCGCAGCTCCAAGGTGGCCAAACGACATCAGCTCTGCGGCTGATAATGCGATCTTCAAAAACAGGGCGCAAAACATCGAGTGTAGCTTCGGCTGTGTGGCACGTAGCGCCGTCCTGTTGAAACCAAATGTTGTCAATATCCTCCTCTTCAATTTTTGTGAACAAAAATTCGTTCAACATGGCCCGATAACGATCGCCATTGACTGTAACGGCCAGCTGAGGCAGCCATTTGAATGAAATTATTTTCCATTATTAACCGGAAGGATTGTACTTTCAAATAAAAAAAGAAATTTGAGAAAATATTCAGTAGTTTTTTTTTATAACATTTTCAAAAAAAAAAAAAAGTTATTTGGCGGACCCTATAATTCATGCTTAAGAATACAAAATTATTGCCAAAACAACAAAAACTGACGTAAAAAGGAAACAAAATTTTCGTTCATTTTACGAAAATTTTTGATATTCGTAATTTTATGTATGGACATTAGGAAAAACATTTTTTGCATTCTATTTTTAGGGGTTTTAGCTAAATAAGGGATTTTAGTTAAAAGAAATAATACATACAGCAAACTCATAGTTATGCGTTTTCAAGTACTTATATCTAAATAATAAGTAGTAGAAGTAGAATCTACTGCATATAATTCGGTGTCAAAAGTAATTTAAGTAAATAGTTATAAATATTTGTTGCCTGAAAAATATACACAATTTATGCGGCTAAACAGTTACAAAATAAATGGTTACAAGTTTTTTTTAAATAACAAGGCTTACACATGTACTTATTAGTAATAACAGAATAAGTAGTTACCAAATTATTTTTGTAAATTCAATTTAATATATGCTGCTTATTTCATAGCAAAAACCATTCAATGAACATTTTTTATTAAACCTAAAAGCAAAAACCTCATTACAATCTTTTTTTTTTTTTGCAATATTCGTAGTATGTAGTACTACTTTATGGCCCATTCAATGTAATAGAGTTCATGGTTTATAACACATAAAAAAATAACATAAAATATGACATTTTATTAGGTAATAATAGAATAACACATACTTGACCATAACACTATACGAACATACGATACCATTTATACACAATAAGCTCTAACTCATATACATACATATATTTATAAAGCTAAAAATCTAAAAATGTATAGTAAATAAAATTACGAGTGCTTTTTCGAAAAGTTCAATATACTGTTTGGCAAATATATGGCTTTCCATATTAAATAATTTGCTACAGAGAAATATTATTAAATCGTATCGGTATCAAATTGATTTATTGTACTATATGAACGAATAAAAAATAAAAAAAATTATTTATTTATTATTTTTAATTTTTTTTGATTTAATTCTAAATTTTTAGTGTAATTCTTAGTTAACCCAATTTATCTTACAATCAGCAGTTTTTGAAATTTTTTCTTATTTAAAAAAAGTCAGATATTTTTCTGTTGATTGCAGAAGTTTCAATTCGGCTTTTTCATCGTAAATATTTAATACAAATTCATATATTTATTTTTTCTATAATTAGTTAGGACCTCAGTACGTATAATCGATATCGTATTTACAATATTGAGTATACGTACATATGTCCTAATTGTTTATAGAAGAAAAATTCAAATTTTTATTGAATATTTGTCAAATAATTTTTTTGAAACGAAAACTTTCAGAGTCGATAGAAAATCATCTGAATTCTATTTTAAAAATAAAAGGAAAATAAAATCAAAAATAAATTTGGTCCATTTTTTTAGATAAATTTTCTCATCTCTTATTTTAAAAATTCAGAACTAGTTTAAAATTCTCTACAACAATTTTATTTTTTTTCAAATTGTTCCAGCATTTTCTAAATCCCATTAAATTATTAGTAAAAGCATTGAATTCGGGTTAACTTAATTTTTTTACATTTAAATTTTATTTCTCCTAATATAAAAATGTAAATTTTATTTGAGTATCAAACTTAAAACAAATAGTATTTCTTTCGTCATTAAAAGTACCAAAAAAAAGTACCAAAAAAGTACCAAAAAGGTACCAAAAATATATTTTTTTGTACATTTTCCAAAATTTTTCATTTAAAAATTCACAAAATCATAGAATAAAATATCAATCCCATATGGGCTGCTCCAAAGTAATTTTGCGACTTCCATTGTAGCTCAAAAAGTTCTATAGTACCAACTTTATCATCTCCAAAAAAGGTTATTTTCTTTAAAAACAACATTGACAAGAAATTATATCACAAAAAATGTTTTCATAAATAAAAAATTTATATAAAGTGGAACATTTGTAAATAGAACCGAATGAGTAAAAGGAGTACCATAGTACTTTTAAGTCTCTAATAGTACCACAAATGGAACTAGAGTACCAACGTTATATTTTTTGCTGTCCACAGTGTTTTTTCATACAAATATTGGACAAACAATTAGACGTGAGCTAAAAAAAATAATAATTTTGAGGTGAAAAAAATTTTTTGTGGTGACAAAAATTTTTTGTGGTGAAAAAATATGACTAAATATTTAATTCACCAGAAAGTAAAATTGTACAAAAATACATAAATTTGTATAGAAAATTTACAACTTTTTAACTGCTGGACAGATTTTGCTCATTATTGAGCTAAAAAAACAATAATTTTGAGGTGAAAGGTATTTTTCGGGTGAAAAACTATTTATGGGGTAAAATAAATTGTTGGGGTGAAAAACTTTTTTTGTGGTGAAAAAAATTTTTTATGTTGAAAAAACATTTTTTGTGGTGAACAAATTTTTTTTTGAGATGAGAAAATACGATTAAATATTTAATTCACCAGAAATTGAAATTGTACAAATATACATTAAATTGTATAGAAAATTTACAACAACTTTTTAACTGCTGGACAGATTTTGCTCATTATTGAGCTAAATAAATAATAATAATAATAATTTTGAAGTGAAAAAGAATTTTTGGGATGAAAAACTATTTATAAGGCAAAAAACTTTTTTTGGTAAAAAAAATGTTTGTGGTGAAAAAAATTTTTTTGCTCTTTATTGAGCTAAAAAAATAATAATTTTGAGGTGAAAGGTATTTTTGGGGTAAACAAATATTTATGAGGTAAAAAAATGGGGTAAAATAATTTTTTGGGGTGAAAAAAAAATTTTGTGGTGGAAAAAATTTTTGTGGTGAAAAAAAATTTTTTCATAGTGAAAAAATTTTTTGAGGTGAGAAATTATGACTAAATATTTAATTTACCAGAAATTGAAATTGTACAAAAATACATCAATTTGTATATAAAATTTACAACAACTTTTTAACTGCTGGACAGATTTTGCTCATTATTGAGCTAAATAAATAATAATAATTTTGAAGTGAAAAAGAATTTTTGGAATGAAAAACTATTTATAAGGCAAAAAAACTTTTTTTGGTTAAAAAAAATTTTTGTGGTGAAAAAAAATTTTTGTGGTGAAAAAAAATTTTTTGAGGTTAGAAAATATGACTAAATATTAAATTCTACAGAAATTTAAATTTCACAAAAATAAATCAATTTATATAGAAAAGTTGCAACAACTTTTTAACTGCTGGACAGATTTTGCTCATTTTTATTACTAAACTGCTCGAGTCATGATTGCCATTGTAACATACAGAGATACAGACTTCCCACCAAAACCTAGGTATCAACTACTTACCAGCCTATTTACTCTCTTAATTACTTTTGCTCGCGATGAGCCCAAAAGTAATAAGTGGTTATTACCTTCTCACTTACAAAAAACACAAAGTAATGGGTGGTCGTTACTCTCTCGCTTCCGAACAGCCAAAAAATAATGAGTACTCATTACTTTTGGGACATCGCGAACAAAAGTTATTAAGCGAGAAAATAGGCTGGTAAGTAATTGATACCAGGTTTTTGTTGGGTTATGAACATCACTAGATCGAAATAAAATTGCATAATTATCACGAATATATACCTTATGGGATCTTTAAACTATTTTTCGACAAGTTGACATGCGAATGAAAAAGTAATATATACACTTATCACATACAGTGGAGGACATAATGATCACTTTTTCTATTAAGAAGCTATATCAGTTGAAGAAGTAGGGCAATAAATTATGAAAATTTATCATTAATATAAAGATATACCTGTTATTTTTTTTTGAGCTGTACATTTGGTATGGAAAGCCTCATATTCAATATAACATAAATCTACAACTACAACAAATGAAATTTTCAATTAAAATATCTGTCTATGCGATCTTGGGTTTAGTATTGTGTTTCAAGCTAAAAATATTTATAGATTTTATTTAATGAAATTCTATGACATAACAATGGTTTAATAAATATAAGAAAGGTGAAAGGTGGTAGTCCTGATGTTGAAATAGTTATGTCATATGGTAGTATTGGTGTTGATAATAAGTTTACTTCTTTATATAAACACATACATATATCTATCGATAATATACAAGATTTATTTAAAGGCCATAAATATTTGTTGTAGTTTAATAAACTAACACAAGGATAAATAAACAAACATAAAACTACAAGAAAATGCCATTTGGAGAGTAAAATGTTCACATTAAGAAAACTTATATACACCACACATACATGTACGATACAGAGCTTTAAGTCATAAATTTGAAATTGACCAAATGAAACAAGTCAGGTATTTTATGTTAGTGTTAGTAATCTCTTAGTTTTACTTTTGTTTTTATTACACATATTTTTTTAGTTGTTATTTAATACGTGTACAATACAGTTAGTTGACCATTTAACAAGTATGGGAAAAAATGGTCAAAATAGTATAAATTGTATAAATCTTGTTGACACTTATAATGGTGACGTTGAATTGTTTATAGATTTTTATGTGAATATTTGTGAACTTAAAAGGGTGATACATATGTTTGAAAGTGTTATTAAGTATGTTAACCATAATTTTCAACATTTTGCTTTTGTGTTTACTGCTTTACAGCCAAATTTTTATCTTTTTGCAGAAACTAACTACAATTTGAAATTTTTGTTTTCAATTTTGTGTAACAAAATTGTTTTTGTTTCTGTAAAACTCGTAGATGTTTAATAAGTTCTACCTCTTTATAAATTTTTTAACTAGTGTATTTGCTTGTTAAATATATTTTTATTTATTGTTTTAGTTTCAATAAATCTTAATATTTTTATAATTCTTATTTTTGTTTTTTTTTTGTTTATGTTATAAAATCAATTTTTTTCTTGATTGTTATTCTTCGAAGAAACATAAAAACAATTACATATATTGATAAACATATGTAATTTTTCTTACATAATTTTATTGTTTTGTTTATTTTAAAAGTAATTATTGTTTTCATAAGTTTTACATGTTCTGAATAGTAACATTTATAAATTTTCATTTAAGGAGAAGTGTTATCAAATATTATAAAATTCATCAGAGTGAGACTTAAATTATTAAATAGATATTTTTTTTAGCAAGTTTGTGTACTGGCGTATGATAACTAAATATCAATCATACGCCTCTATCTCACTTTTAATTACCCTGCGGGAAAAAGACCTATCCCGGGATATGTCACGTGACCGGTTCACAGTGATAGAGATAGATCACAGGACCGGTCGCTTTAACATGGGCTTGTCCTAGGAGCGGGTCAATTGCCCTCTGTGACATGTCACAGGATTGGTCTAAAAGAACATGTCATGACTTTTAAGCCGGTCACTTTGTAGGTACTTTAAGAACCGGCCCTCTTTTCACCCATCTCGTGATATGTATTTTCGGAACCGGTCCAGTTTTCACAGGTCCCAATTCCCAACTAACCCCTTTTTCCCGCAGGGTAGTTAATCCCGGTGTTGTTTATGTGACGCAAGTGCTGTTTATGTACACGCAGAGAAAAAACATGGTTGCAACATGATTACTGCTACTATATTGTGCTTGCTGCAATCAGGTATGGATGTCACAACCATATTATTGATTGTCTAACCATCAACATGGTCGCTACCATCATTATTAGAGAAAATATTTCACTATTTTATGATTGCTTCTATTTTATAACATGATTGGGTGTAACCATACTGTGGTAACAAAAATGTTGACTATGAAAAAAAATATTATAATTATGCAACCATGCTGGCAACAGTCAATGAATAGTACATCAAATAAATAATGACTTTAACATTTACAGTGCTAATACGAGTTTTGTCTTGTTTTCATAAAAACCAAAATGTCTTAAAAAAAACAATTATATATTTTTTACTAGAACTGGACAAATATCAGATGGGTAGAAAATATCTTTCATATGGCTTTAAAACATTTCATCAATTGACTTCTTTAGATCCAGATTATTTTTTTTTTTGTAAACTTTAGAAGATTTTTTTGAGTGTTTTTTTCGAAAATTCCTTATACATGTAATATTATTTACAATAACCAATTCATTATCAAAAATATTATATATAAAGATTTTATATGGATCATATTATGATAATCCAGAAATCATAATGTAATAACATTTTGAGCATACTATGATTACATGCAATTATATTATGATAAATTAAAAATCATATGTTTATTTAGAATCATAATATGGTAATTTTTTGATCATAATAAAACTGTAGGGTCCATATTATGGTAACATTATGGATATTTTATTATCATAACATTATAACCATAAAATAGTACGATTATGGTTGGAAGAATCATAAACCCAAAAATATATGATGATCTTCGAATATGATTCTCCCAACCATGTTTTTTCTTTGCGTGTAATCTTAAGTGAAATCTAAGTACAGGACAAAATATGAGTATCCCCTATGCAATGGTATTAAAAAAACACAAATTTGAAAATTCTTGGAATAAATATGTAACACGACACATATTTATTGCCCAACACATTTTTATCCCTTAATTTCTATAGTTTTTCCTAAATAAAATACTAGAAACAAGAAGCAAAAGTGTTCGATACTTTCTTCCTTCTCTCCTCATCCTTGCAGTTGCAACACAATTCATGAGAAGCGATAAGACAAGGGCCCGTTCTTACTCCTACCATATCCGAAATATCCCTTGTGGATGGCAATCGAAGCGCCCCGCCACGTACCGAAACGAAAGAGACACAGATATGCATTGAAATTATACAAGTCACTCCGCCCTCTGGGAAGAAAGCCTGATACTCTTATAAAAATCTATGCATTAAAATCCTAAATTAATGTAAAAACTAGAGATGGGCACGTGTGCTATTTTTAACTCAAGCTCACGTACGATCACAAACCAAAAATATGAATCCCGCTGGAGGATTTTTTTTGCTGACGCTCCTGCACGATCACGTGAGTAATTTAAATTTTCCCCTTAACGAAATACGAAGCGAAAAAATGTTTCGAAAAAATATATTAAAAAATACTAAAATGGAAAAAAAAAATTAATAAAAGGAATAAAAGGAATAATCACTAACGACAAAAAATTGACTCACATGAGTAATATAAATTTAGTCAAAACTACAAAAACTTACGTAGAATAAACTATTTTTTGTTTATTTTACGAAAGATTTTGTTATTTTGAAATTTTTCGTATTTTTATGCATGAAATTATTATCACTGTACCTAACTTACTAGTTGCCAGGGAAATATCGACGATTCAAAGAACAGGTCACAAAACAACTTATATCAAAGGTTCAAATTTATGTTCTACAACCGGTTCTTTTTGTATGGAGTTTGACCAATTAGCATTAAGATCGTTTTATATAAACTAGAACAGGTTGCATTAGAAGCGGTTCTAGAAGCAGTTATAGAACTGGATCTGGGACAGTGAAACCTTAAATTTTAACTCCCTAGAATCAGTTTTAGAACCGGTGGTAAAATAACCCTTTATAGAATATATTCAAAGGCAAACTGTTTTAAAATATATTGCTGGGTTTCATCGAACGATTTTTGGAATCACCCCACAGTCATCCCTGATGGCCCTGCTATAGGATTAAAGAACACTTGCCATTGTTTTCACACTTTTTTGGACGTTGTGTATGATAAACATTATTCTTTCCAGAATAACAGTAAAATACTTGGGTCTGTCAGAAAGTTATGTCTACAAACATCCAGAGTAATATCGAGCTCATTATGCCCCCATGAAAGAATACAAGCTCCGATTTGTTGGGATTGATCTCAAGTCCACAGGCCCTTGCCCAGACAGCAAACTTTTACAGAGCCGTCTGCAGGTGAAAGGAAATTTCCCCATCATCACTATCGCAACCACTACAGCGTAGGCCAATACATCCTCACCGCCCCCTTCCAAGGAAATAAGTAGATTATTAAGTTTAAGATTAAACATTAGTGGAGATAGGATGCTGCCCTGAGGCATCTCTCTGTTCACGAAAAGGGGATACGAGTACCACCCCATTTATCCGTCAAGTGACTATTGGCCACCCTGTGACCACATTTTGTCACAATCCGACGAGAAGTTTTGAAGTTGTATATTTTTTGTGTTTTGACCACTCTGCGTATGAGTGATATAAGTTATATACTTTAACATAATTCTCCATACGTATGAGTAATGTTTAATTAGTATAAAATTAATATTAATCATACGTTAATTTGAAATAAACCTTACATACATATTTTTTAAAGAGTAAATTTAATTAATATCTAACAAGAATTTATAGGCATACCATCTAAAAAAAAATTATATCGTATAAATGCCAAACTTACATACGAATAAAACAGCTTTAAAATTGTTTTTCCATGTTATATACTCATATCATATAGGAGAATTAATTCACAAAGTTTGACATTAATAGGACATACTTTTGTCAGCTAGACAATTTCTTATATCTTAAAATGATTTCTCTGTAAAGATATTCTGTGAAAATTTAGTGATTTAAGTAATTATATTTAGCAAAACATTTGTTAGAATTTTGTTAAACTTAAATTTTAAGCCATTTAAGTTTCTTTTAAAATTCTTTAAATTCTTTAACGAAAATTAAAAAAAACAGTTTAAAATTTATTTCTTTGTTCTAGTAAATTTTTTACTATACAAAAACAAACCATAGATATATTTATATTAAGGTAAAGTGTTGTATTGTTTTTGAGTACATATTTAACTTTTAAAATATATATTTATTTGTGTAAAGAATTTTGTTAACTTTGTTAATTCTATAAAATAAATAAAGTCTCAATTTCAAAGTTATGCTAAAACCAAATATGTTTTGTATATAGTATATATATTTTTTTTTTGGCTTAGTTCACATTGAGTTTGTTTAAAAAGTTTTGTGGAAAATTTTTATACTATGAAAAACAAAAACTTTGTTTTGTTAACCCTATTGAAGGTTATATAGAAAAAAAAAAAAACATTAAGAGTTAAAGCGGTTGTTGTGGATTATAAAAGGGTGGAGGAGTGGTCAAGTGTTGTAATATGTTTTTTTTTTCATTTTTGTAGTTTATATTTAGGTTTCAACTCAAAAACAGATGTTTTAAAAAAGTTTTTTTATTTTATATAAAACTATTATATTTAAATGAAAAAATATATATTAAATACATAAAAGAAATATAAATTATTTAAAATTGTATTAAAAATTTATTAAATTATATTTTTAAAAGTTTGTTCAACTATAATAAAATCAATATTTAATTTATCTATATGAAAGTGGTGGAGATATTTTTATAATGTTATAAAATCTTGTGTGAACGGATGTTTACATTTCATACTTGTTTAATTTCATTTTATATATAATAAAGAATGCCACAGGAAACGGAAATTGTAAGAAATACAAGCCATAAAGAATTTTACATTTACATATCTTAAGAAGTTGTATTTTAAAATTTTATTTGTATACACTAACAAATATATACGTATATGCATGAGTATGTGTGGACACCAGAGAATTGCAAAATCAAATTTTTTCTTGATTTAATCATACACAAAAATTCTTGTTCACATTTAATAATTCAACAAAATTTACTGTAGAATAAAATCAGCATCATGTTACTGAATGCGAAATTCGGATCACTGTGAATCATTTTATGCAAATGTAATCACTCAACAAAAAGTCAGCGTTGAATAAATCAGAAAAAACAAAAAACAACGCGTATGTATTCATAATTAATACAAAATAGAAACACATTTCATAAATGTACATTAGGGTGGGACTTAAATCCGCTTTTTTAGAATTTTTATAAGTCATACAATACTAAAAATATTCTTCTTTGTGAAATAAAAATATTTTTTTGGAAAAAATTAAGGTTGATATTTCAGACTTGCCTAATCCGGAAAAATTTAAATATTGTATAATTTTTTTTCATTTATTTTAATTGGAAAATTAGGCATTATTAAACTTTAACCGGATTGGGAGAGCCTAAGATATCGACCAAAATTTTTGTTCAAAAAAAAAAAAAATTCACAAAGAACAATATTTTCGGTATTACTAATAAAAATTCCAAAAAAAACTGATTTTAGACCCACCCGAATTTATGAAATGTGTTTCTACAAAACCACCCCCTTTTTATAGATATGATACTATTTTGTTTTAATTATGATTACACTCATACGCTTTATTTATTGCTTTTTCTGATTTATTCTACATCAAAATAATTATTGTTGACTCAAACGAACACAATAAAATCAATGGTATAAAAACGACCGATGATTATAAATCAGTGACATAACAATTTGCACGTCGTTTGATTGATTTAAAATCATCAACAAATATGTGTGTTGGAGTATATTCAACGTTTGAACGCAAACACATATTTATTCTCGTGTTGATTGCGTATGAACGTTTTGCAATCATCATTTGCAGTTCTCTGGTGGACACCAGTCCACAGATACTCATGCATACACGATAAATATGTTCTGAAAGAAATTGTGTAAATTAAAATTTATATTATTTTATGTGGAAAGGTAAAATTTGCCAGGTTTGATTTTTGGCATCATTTTTGCCTCGTGTCAAATTTAAACCAAGTAAATCAAAGTACAAGTGTATTTGCCAGATATACTCTATTCAATAAAGATTTAAAAATATTTTAAAAATTTCATCAATATATATATTTTTTGCTTTTAATATATAATTTTAAATACAATAGAAATTGTTTTTTTTTTTTTAGTTAAATTTTCCAATTTTTTTTTTTATAATTTTAAATTACTGCTTTCATTACAAAACTTTTCTTATTTTTTGTTATGTCTTTTGTGTTCTTAACTATTGATCTCAATGATTTATGTTAACAAATATAATATAAATGTTGTATATTTTTTATTCTCAGTTTAATAAATTTATGTTAAATATTTCTTATATATTTCAGTTCTATATTTATGTATGTATTTATATTGGCATTTAACCAAACAAATAACTTAAGTATAAAATATATTTCAATATATATGTATGGGTGTTCTCATATATGTATTAACCCCATAAGTGCCAACAAGGGAAT
Source organism: Eustalomyia histrio (assembly GCA_949748255.1). Taxonomy (NCBI): domain Eukaryota; kingdom Metazoa; phylum Arthropoda; class Insecta; order Diptera; family Anthomyiidae; genus Eustalomyia; species Eustalomyia histrio. The sequence goes on from OX456527.1 coordinate 118,362,991, forward strand.
CAGAGATGGCCAAATTTTCAATCAGGTCTTAAAAATGAAATAACTCCTAATTAAAAAAATTCCAAGAAAAAAAAATAATATAAAAAAATTGTAATACATACAAGGGAGGGGGTGGAGCATTAAGTATCACCCTATTGAAAAGTGCTGCCATTTTTGCAAATGGCATCGTATCTCCATTTGGTTTTGACATTTCTCAAGTAGACATTTGCGAAATTTATAGTGAATAACAATGTATCGCTATACGCCTCAAGATCCTGGTATTTTGGAACTCAACGGCGAAGTGGCTGATTTTCCATAATTTTTATTTCAGAGGCAACATCAAAAAGCAAAATTCTCGGTTATGGGGGAGGGAAAATCTTAGCATAATTCCTAAAACATCTTTAGAACTTATCAAAATTACCCTGTGGTACTGAGTTGCATCATAAAAGGTGATTGGACCTTTTTTTCGAAGGAGCCGAAGGTAATGCTATTATAGTGAACGCCGACCGCTATAGAACCATTCTGACTGATTTTTTTTTTACTGGAAGTAGACGATCTGGATTTGAATTATATGTGGTTCCATCATAACAGGACCATTTGTCATACTGCGCATCATATAATGCGTATTTTAAAGGATGTTAGCCTGACTTGTTTTGACCAGCCAAATCTTTCGATTCGACTGTCCCATAATTTTTCCTCTAGGGATATTTGAAGTCGTTGGTGAATACGAAAAAACCCCGCACTTTGGGGGAGTTAAAATAAAACAACATTCGAGTCAAAATTGACAAGGTAACACAACAAATGCTGCGCACAGTTATTTTAAATTTAATCAAAAGACCCCAAATTTAAATCCTCCCCGACGGCGGCCATTTGTTGGGCAAAATTTTCCAGAATATATTAAAATAAAATTTATAAGTGCGAATGAACATAATCAATCAAAAAAATTAATGAGTTTTCACTTTAAAGAAAAGTTATAACGAAAGAAAATCAGATGATGGTTTTTACCCCACGCTATACAAATTCATTATGAAATAACTCCCAAATATTATGGAGTTTTAATTTTTTTGGGAAATAATTTTATTTGTGCATTTTACTATGAAATAACTCTTATTTTATTTGAATAAAATAACTTCCAGCTACTAAAAAAAACTTGTGAAATAAATCCCAACGTACTGGAAGTTATTTCACAATGAAACAATTTCCACTTAATATGAAAAATGTTTGGGAGTTATTTTATATTTTGTTTGGGACTTATTTCATTTGGGAGTTATTACACAGTACCTGGCAAAAAAAAAAGTCTAACACATGAATGTCTTGCTCGAATAAGGGTACACAATCCAATTACATAATTGCTTTAGAAGTTTGGAAGTTATTTCATTTTTTTTTTTATTTGGGACTAATTTCATTTGGGAGTTATTACACTGTACCTGGCAAAAAATAAGTTTAACACATGAATAACTTGCTCGAGAATTTTTAAGGAGAAAAAAAATATCGTAAGATGCTATAACTTATGCAAATAATGGCAAATGTCAGTTTAAATATTTGTGAAGTAAACAGATAGAAAATACTGGTGTTGCGTAGACCCCATCAAAATTTTTCCTTTCTCGACTACTTTTCAAATTTCTCAAATTTCAGATCTATAAATAACTTGAATAATTTTTGTTCCTCCGAATTGGCCCCAAAAGTTTAATTAAATAATTTAATTAATTAAAAAATTATTCATTAGTTTTTTCACCTATATAAATTACAGCAATCTCATAGCTCAATCGAATTTCTTATTCCGAAGAATCTTCTGTTTAGAGATTTTTCTTTGTAAGAAAATTATTGCATGTCCTCTTTAAAAAAGGATTAACTCTTATTTAAAAAAAAAAATACAGGTTGGTTGAAAAGTTCCTGCGCTCACCAAGAGATGACACTGCTAGCTCCAAACTTTTTTTTTTCTCAAGTTGGTATAACTGTCCTGAGAACACATGCAAAGTTGCAAGTCATTCTGTCAATTCTTTCTTTGTTTACAAGCCATTTGAAGTTGACGTGTCATTGATTTTTTTTAATATGGAAAAAATTAAATATCGTGCAGTCCTTAGATTCTTTGTTTTGAAGGGTTTAAAAGCAAAGGAAATTTATGAACAATTGTTAGAAGTGAATAAGGAGTCCTCACCTTCAAAACGCACCGTTGAATTTTGGGCTGGTGAATTTGAAGACGATCCACGCGAAGGACGACCAAAAACTGCAACCACAGCAGAAATGATTGAGCAGGTACATAATATGGTTAGTGAAGATCCAAGTTTGACTAAGCGTGAAATTGCTAATGCCATAGGCATCTCAGACGAACGAGTACTCCATATTTTACATGAAGAATTACGTATGAAAAAACTGTTTGGAAAGTTAGTGCCGCACACATTAACAATTCAACAAAAACTGGATCGAAAACAAGCCGAATAAGACCGACTTCTTGCGTCGTTTTATAACTATGGATGAGACTTGGATCTACCACCATGACCCTAAATTGAAACAAGAACGTTTACAGTGGACTGAAGCTGGTTGTTCAGCTCCAAAGCAGGTGAAGTCACAACGATCAGGAAAGAAGGTTATGGCATCAGTTTTTTGGGATGCAAGAGGAATTTTGTTGATTGATTATCTTCAGAAAGGTAAAACAATCAACTCTGAATATTATTGCAGCCTTTTGGATCAGCTGGATGAACAAATTCGTGGAAAAAGACCTGGTTTAAAGAAGAAAAAAATCATTTTTTATCAAGACAATGCACCTGCTCACAAAAGTGTTTTGACGATGGCTAAATTCAAAGAATTAAAGTACGAATTGCTTGAACATCCACCGTATTCACCAGATTTGGCTTCCAGTGACTACTATCTCTTCAGAAATCTCAAACAATTCCTTCGTGGAAAGGATTTTTAGTCGAAGGAAGAGGCCATAGCAGACGTAGACGGTTATTTTGCAGAGCTTCCAGAAAACCATTATAAGGATGGGATAAAATTATTGAAAGATCATTGGAACAAGTGTATTGAGCTTCTAGAAGATTATATTGAATAAAAAAATATATTTCGTAACAAAAACAGTATTCTTTCATTTCGAGCGCAGGAACTTTTCAAACAACCTGTAGTTTTATCTTAAGGTCATCATAACAATTTAGATTTTTTTTCTTTTCCTCGAATATGACAAAAGCAACAACAACAACAAAAATAACAAGCATAAATATCTGATAAGATGAAATATAACAATGCAATTTTTTATTTACCCCTTGGCATTTATATCGCATAGAGAAACTATGTTCAAAAAATAAATTGGCAGACGTTTCGGATAAAAAAAATGAATAGTTTAAAAGTAAACATGTAAAATTTAGAATTATCTATTTATTTGTAGAAATAAATAAAAATTTTAAAGTGTAAAAAATATAATTTTTAATTTCAAAAATTTTTAGGTGAAACTAAATTTTTTTGGAGTGAAACAATTGATACGTTACATGTGTTATTCACCGTAGCGCACACAAAAAATATCCTTTAAATTTTTCTAGGCAAAATGTTTTTTCATGGTCATATATAATCATATATGATTATATATGATTCATATAAGCCCACATATGACCATATACACCATATAATGTATGTTGATATATAAAAAACTACGCATGTGCGTATATGATCATGTATGGCCGTATATGATCTTTTCCCAGCCCATGTATGATCATATATGTTAAGATATATTTCTATTTTTAGATGGCCAATCATTTAACATTTTGATTGGCTCTCTATTGATTTTGCCTCAACTTACTCTTAAATATTAACATACTTCTTGAGCACAAGTTTAAACTATTTTTATTGTATTTACATAATATAAGATTAAACATTATATTTAAAATATAATAAACAAAAATAAGTTGAAAGAAAGAAATAAAGAAAAAAACTATCTGGTAATGTAAATACATTTATAATAATAAAAATATATAATAAACCCAATAAATAAGGACAAATATAAGGATATATGTATGAGAACATAAAAATCCAAATCAATTATTTTCTCTATCATAGTTTGTTGTTTTCAGAAGCAGAACAAAAGTATATTTTCTATAAACATTGTACTATTTTTATTTGCCAAATATGAATTATTTAAAAAAAAATGAAAAAGTTAGAAAAACTTGTATTTAAGCAAATCTTTAAATCCACATCTTTGTAAAAAAACAGAATATGTTTTAAGAAAATCCATGAATGGATTCCAAAGTTATAGTAGACGAATATAAAGAAAATTGTAATTTAAAGTTGAGGAGTATAAGATTTTTGAGTATAAGCTATGAGTGTTGATAAATCAAAATATTGTGTTAAACTTAATTTTGGTGTTTATTATACCCTTCACCACAGGTGGAAGGGTATACATATGTTTGTCATTCCGTTTGTAATTTCTACAATATTGATCTAAGACCCTATAAAGTATATATATTCTGGGTCCTTATGAAGACCGAAGTTGATTTAACGATGTCCGTCTGTCCGTCTGTGTGTTGAAATGGGTTTTCCGAAGAGCCCAGAGATGGTGAGGTCTTGATTGTTATTTATTTCTGTTACATGTGATCCATTTCTGTTTGCTATTGAAAATCAGACAGATCGGTTAATAAATGGCTGAGATATTAGCAAAAAACCAGGACTACCTCTAATTTTTTCCGTAAAATCCCTTTGTTTAATATGTATGTAGAATTTTACGCATAACAAACACATCCATTTGTTGAAATTCTTTTCTTTCATCTCCAACCTTTATGCACAAACAACAAACACATACAAAGATTTGTAATTTAAATAAAAATCAAACAAATCTCTAATGAACGAAACTTTTTATATATGTACCTCTATTAACGATGATTTTGTGTGAGCTTCAATAGCTCAGTTGTCTAGACGCTATGTCACAAATACTTTTTTTTTCTCTAAGGCCGCGGGTTCGAATCCCGATCAATTCACTTTTTTTGTACATTTTTTTTGTTTTTTTTTTAACATTTAATAATTAATTTATATAAAATTTTATATTAATAATTAAATAATCCATTAATAGGCTAAAAACATCAAAATTTGTATAAAAACCCTCTGATACAAACAAAATACAAACGTTTTTATTTATATTTTTTGCTCCGATTTAAAAGAATTTAAAAACAGATTTTTAAACCATTTTAGTTCTTATATATTAAGAAAATTTTATACATAATTTCCCTTTGAGTGCAACTATTTTAGGTCATAACTTATAATAATTTATAAAAAAAAATTTATAAACTATTTTCCTTCAAATTTTTAAAATTAAGCTAAAGAAATTAAAAATATTTTTTAATAAAAAATCGAAATAAAATCCCAAATTCGAATTTGCCAGCTAAATCAAATAAAACACATGCAGTTCTAGTGATTTTTTTTAACGATTTGTTGAAATTCTTTTCTTTCACCTCTTCACCTTTTCACCTTTTATACACAAACAACAAACACTATTCTAGAGCTGTAATATGACCTATGGATACGTCTTATATAGCAAAAGATCGAAAATCTTTAGTATAACATATTTGCTGAAAAAACTCGGAAATATCGGTTCAGATACAAAAAAGTTATGCCCAAAACATCAATTTTTTTTAAATACCTATTTTCTGGAACCATAAATCTTCCCGAGTCCAAGTTTTATCACCAAACTAAATGGTTAATTTCCTCTTAAAGGCGTCCGTATATAAATCTGTCCATTCCATATATGTCCATATATAAACTTCAGTTTTTTTCCGGGTGTGCCGATAATTGTTAAAATTTAAAGTAACTACACTTATTATAAGCCAGGCATAAAAATACGAAAAAGATATCAAAATAACAAAAACTTTTGTAAAATAAACGAAAATTTGTTAATTTGACGAAATTTTTGGTTGTTTTGACATTCTTATCTTTATGTGTAGATTGTGAGTGGAGTGAGTGATAAAAAAATCTCAATATTACGGATTTTCAATCATATTCCACTACCATAAATAGCTTGTAAGATTAAGAATATATTTCTCTATTACAACAACTAGATTTACTTCATAATCATTGCCAGTAATTGTTGCTTAAACCTTCATTTCCTTGTATATTTGCTATAAAGACCAGTATCTTGTTTATTGGATTTTATATTAGTTTTAAGAATCAATATAACCTCAGACGTTGGTCAAAGGGGATGAATGGAAATATCTAAAAGATTACGTTAAATTTAACTTCTAAAACATATTCAACTAAACTTGTTTACAATTCTATATTATGAGTTGTAAATTACAACTATTCTGTTATCAAATTTTGGCAACACCTCCTCCGTCTTTTCAGTTATGTATATTTTTGTTTTTTTAAGTTTAAGCAAACATTCCGTTTATTACTTGAAATATATTATTTACATTTGTTTTTCTATGGCATTTGCCATAAATAAACTAATAATTTACAATAGTTGGCAACTTACAAAGAATGGAATGTTTAAAAATATTCAACAAATTTTTATAGATTAAGGGAATATTTAAATTTTTAAAATGTAAATTTTAAAAAATCCAAAGATAGAGCAAAAATTAAATTTTACAAGAAATCACAAAATTTAAGTATATAAAAAAATAAATTTATTTTTTTAACATGATAATAAAATTTTAAGGCTTCAATTTATAAATTTTTTACTGATGATTTTTATAGAAAATTGAAGCAGGTTATTTATTTTGAAGTACTATAAGAGTTTTCTAATTAGTTGTAGAACATGCTTTGCGGATGTGGCTTAAAAGAAAACTGTTCTAGAATAGATGCAGTAAAAAATCGACAGCCCATGTAAAAATCGAAATATATATGAACATACATGATCATACATGGGCATACATGGTCGTGTGAAACCATACATAGTTCAATATATGACCATACATTATATCATATATGACCATATATCTTTGGATCCCAAATTTGAAGGTATATGGCCTTATATAGTCATCTATGATCATATATGGGCACACATGAATAATATATGAGCATATATGATAATATATGACCACATACGGCCATATACCTTAAAATTTCGGATCCAAAGATATATGGTCATGTATGATATCATATATTGAGCCATGTGTGAACGTATATGATCATGTATGCTCATTTATTTTATTTATTTATTTAGTCTATGGAAAATAACATTCTTACAGACTATTATGATAACAATAAAAAAATAATGATAAAAATACAAACATATGAGATAGTAATAAAATTTTAAATTAACTAAAAATTGATAAAAATATTATTTAATTATTAAGATAAAGAATAATGTCTCTTTTAATAGTATCTAAGCTCTTATAAAAATCAAAGATATATTTATTAAATTCGATACAAATACGGCGAAAAGGATCAGAGTTAGCATAATTTGTAGAAAATTATTTAACACTAAGAAATAGATAGTATCTTGATAAGAGATGTGGAACATTTATGTTGAGTTTGCTAACTAGGAAATCTGAATGTAAATCTCCATTAATCAAGTTTATTAAAAAGGAAGCTTCATAAGCGCAAGGCGGCTTTTGTAGGGAGGTAAATGCGTGGAAGGATTCCAACCAAGTCCACGGAGGCAAAATATAAGGAATTGTTTCTGAACGGATTCAATAGAATTACTGTGAACGTTGTAGAAAGGATCCCAGACAACAGAACCATATTCAAGAATTGGTCTCACTAGAGTAGTAAACAGTTTTTTTGTAATGTAAGGATCAGAAAATTCTTTTGCCCAGCGTTCTTTTGCCAAGCATTTAGAATATTGTAAAACCGATGGAAGATCATTAATAAAGAGTATAAACAAAAGCGGACCTAAATGATTACCTTGAGGAACGCCAGATGTGACATTGATAACATTAGATTGTATAGTACGAAATTTAACATCCTGTTTACGGCTTTTTAGGTAGGAACCAATCCATTTAAGAAGCTTCAAACTAAAACCAATACGGTCTAACTTATATAGTAATAAATCATGGTTTACTCTATCAAAGGCTTTACTGAAATCAGTATAAACAACATCAGTTTGTTTTCCATTAACAAAGCCATCGTTGACTAAAGTTGTAAGTTCCAGTAAATTGGTAATTGTTGAGCAGGATTTACGAAAGCCATGTTGCTGTTGTGAAATAATAGAATACGCTTGATATGATAATGCCTCAGTTATCAATTTTTCAAATAATTTTGGAATTGAACTTAGTTTAGCAATTCATGTTTGATCATATACAAGCCCATATATGATCATACATGTTCATATACACATATTTCGATTTTTACATGAGAGCTTATCAATGTAAAACCTACAGTATTCATTTACCTGTATGATACAAATAAAATATGAAACAATTTTTTAAAAAAATTCCAAATAATAGGCGAGTAGGCGTTGTTAAAAATCGTCAAATATTTTTTGTTTTAAATATAATACGAGTAATTTAATGGAATTTGGCAAATTCGGACAATTTGACTATGTCAATAGAAAAAAATATGGTAAATTTGAAAAAAAGTTTTTTCAAAAATTCAAAGGTTGTTCCGAATTTTTAATGTTATTCAACTTACTGAAAATAACCCAAGCAAATTAATTTTATTTTTTTTTTTTCATAAAAAAAAAAACATATTTGTTCTATAATTAGTTAGTACCTCTTAGTAACACTTAGCTCATGTCTGATTTGACAGATTATTAGTTTTGTCCTTCCGCTGAACGAATATGGTTGTGTATACGCTTGACCAACGCTGAGAAATATTGCGACATTACTTTGAAAATCATGGTAATGTTGCAGAATGTCATTTTTTCAATGTCATCTTTTCAGATGAAGCTCATTTTGATCTTGGCGGGTATGTAAACAAGCAAAATTGTCGCATTTGGGGCACAGAAAACCCGCACGCATACATTGAAAAGCCGATGCACCCAAAACGAGTCACTGTTTGGTGCGGATTTTGGTCCAGAGGCATAATTGGGACATTTTTCTTCGAAAATGAGCAAGGAGTGGCCGTTACAGTCAATGGCGATCGTTATCGGGCCATGTTGAACGAATTTTTGTTTACAAATATTGAAGAGGAGGATATTGGCAACATTTGGTTTCAACAGGACGGCGCTACGTGCCACACAGCCGAAGCCATACTCGATGTTTTGCGTCCTGTTTTTGAAGATCGCATTATCAGCCGCAGAGCTGATGTCGTTTGGCCACCTCGAAGCTGCGATTTGACATCGTTGGACTATTATTTGTGGGGTGCCGTCAAAGATAAGTGTTACGCCGACAAACCAGAGACAATTGACGCTTTAAGGAACAATATTCGTGAAGCCATTGGGAAAATACAGCTGCACACAATCGATAATGTGCTTAAAAATTGGACCGATCGTGTAGGCTACTGCATGGCCAGCCGAGGCAGCCATTTAAATGAAATTTTTCCATTTTTAACAGGAAGGATTGTACTTTCAAATAAAAAAAGAAATTTGAGAAAATATTCAGTAGTTTTTTTTTATAGCATTTTCAAAAAGATAAGATTATAAGATTATAAGATTATGTATGATCACATATTGAATTATGCATAAACATATGAGATCATGCATCTCCATGTATGTTCTTATATATTTCAATTTTTACATGGGATGTTTTTGGCAATAAATATTGTTTGACATTAATCTGACATAGACCGTTGTATGTACTTTAAGCTTTATATGTGTTTCCCATCGAAAAAGTTCTATAGAAGGATTTGTGTTAAAAAAAAAATACTCTTCAAAAATAAATGTCAGACTATTGTAAATTTCCGTACTTTGAACTTTACAGAAAAATGTAACAAAAAAAAATAAATATAAAAACAATCATTTATATAAATATTGACAAATATTTTAACAATTGTTATAAAGTAAAGAAAATTAATCCTTAAATTTAAAAAATAAAAAAATACACATATTAGTAAAACAATTTAATTAAAAAAGTAGTAAATTCAATATTTACTAAACCTTAAAGGGTAAATATAACAAATAACAGTGACGGCCAGGTGACAAAAAATTTTCAGAAATAAAGAGTGATAATAATTTTCTGCGATGAGGATATTATTTGCATAAATGTGTAAGAGATGTTTATTTTGTTTTAATATTCATTTTTTTTCTAAGAATATTGATTAATCAGATTTAAACTTGCTGGTAACTTTATAGAAAACAAGTAAAAAAGGGCTAAATTTGGCTGTGCCGAATCTTTGAATACCCTCCACCATAGGGGCTGAAGATGATATACGTATATTCTAAATTTTGCATGAACTGTAATATGAATATGTTTTGCCAATTTATGTAACGAACTTTTGTTATTTAGTTTTAGTAATGTTATTTATTTAGTTTTAGCAATGTTATTTACAGATTTCTGCTCTGTTAGCGACTTTAACAATGTTGCTTTTAACGTTGATTTAGTTTTTACAGTAACACACACATAGCTCTAAGAATGTTATTATTCTCATAGTATATAAGACAATAAATGTAATCGAACAATAAGAAGACTGAATAACATTTTTACTTACTTAACAGAAAAAAAAAATAGATACAGAAAAATTTCTTCGCGTCGTGATCGCCATTTCAACAGACAGACAGACAGACGGACATCGCTAAATCGACTTAAAATTGCATAAGGATCACGAATATATATACTTTATGGGGTCTTCAACCTATATTTCGACATATTACAAACGGAATGACAAACTGATATATACCCTCACCATATATGGTGGAGGGTATAAAAATTAATTACGATATTGATAATATCAATTAAAACTTTAATTGATTTTGCCTCTATAATACAGCTAATATTATTTATTACTAAATATTGTATACGATTAATTGCAACTAAATTCAATTTAATTAGTAATCACATCAATTAAAATATTAATTTTTTTCTATGAAATTGTTAAAAAAATTCTGTAAACGAGACGTTTATATATTTCAAGGACTGCGCGTGTGAACTTGATCTGAATATTAAAGTATAGACAGGTTTGACTTATAAATTCCACAATTTTTTAATTTACAAAAAAATGTGCTAAATCGGTACCTTTTAAAATAAAAATGTACTAAAACAAATATTACAAAAGTACTAAAATATTAAATCTCGGCGTAATAAGAATTTATTTAGTTAAAGCAGGTTTACCTTTTACACACTCCCATCTCTGATAAATGAAATTTATATGTAACTATATTAAAAATATATATATTTTTTTATTTAGTTTGTTAAATACATAACAGCCCAACAAATATATTTTAATTTATATTTTTTAATATATCTAATTTAATTAAATTTATTAAGTTTTTAATAATTTCTACATTTTTATTTATTTACATTTAAAAAAGATATATAACTATTTAATTAAATATTATAAATATATTTTATAAATGATTTATTATTTTAGCTAAAATTTTTTTATTAATAAAGTGTTAAATTGACTTTAAAAAAAAAACAAGTAAAAGCGGCTAAATTCGGCTATGCCGAATCTTATATACCCTTCACCATGGTTGGGAAAAAACTCAAGTTTATATATGGACATATATGGAATGGACAGATTTATATACGGACGCCTTTAAGAGGAAATTAACCATTTAGTGTGGTGATAAAACTTGGACTCGGGAAGATTTATGGTTCCAGAAAAAAGGTATTTAAAAAAAATTTACGTTTTGGGCATAACTTTTTTGTATGTGAATATTTCCGAGTTTTTTCAGCAAAAAAGTTATACTAAAGATTTTCGATCTTTTGCTATATAAGACGTATCCGTAGGTCATATTACATCTCTAGAATTGTGTTTGTTGTTTGTGTATAAAAGGTGAAGATGTGAAAGAAAAGAATTTCAACAAATTGTTAAAAAAATCACTAGAACTGCATGTGTTTTATTTCTACAAAAACGTTTGATTTAGCTGGCAAATTTGCATTTGGGATTTTATTTCGCTTTTTTATTAAAAAATATTTTTAATTTCTTTAGCTTAATTTTAAAAATTTTAAGGAAAATAGTTTATAAATTTTTTTTTTTTTAAGCTATGACCTAAAATAGTTGCACTCAAAGGGAAATTATGTATAAAATTTTCTTAATATATGAGAAATAAAATGATTTAAAAATCTTTTTATAAATTCTTTTAAATCGGAGCAAAAAATAGAAATAAAACCGTTTGTATTTTGTTTGTATCAGAGGGTTTTTATAAAAATTTTGATGTTTTTATTTAATTATTAATAAAAAATTTTATATAAATTAATTATTAAATGTTAAAAAAAACAAAAAATAAACAAAAAAAAAAGTCTTAAGGAAATTAAAAAAAAAAAAAAAAATGTACAATAAAAAGTGAATTGACCGGGATTCGAACCCGCGGCCTTAGAGAAAAAAAAGTATTTGTGACATAGCGTCTAGACAACTGAGCTATTGAAGCTCACACAAAATCATCGTTAATAGAGGTACATATACAAAAAGTCTTCGTTCATTAGAGATTTGTTTGGTTTTATTTAAATGAGAAATCTATGTATGTGTTTGTTGTTTGTGTATAAAAGGTGGATATGAAAGAAAAGAATTTCAACAAATCGATGTGTTTGTTATGCGTAAAATTCTACATACATACATATTAAACAAAGGGATTTTACGGAAAAAATTAGAGGTAGTCCTGGTTTTTTGCTAATATCTCAGGCATTTATTAACCGATCTGTTTGATTTTCAATAGCAAACAGAAATGGATCACATTTTACAGAAATAAATAACAATGAAGTCCTCATCATGTCTGGGTTCTTCGGAAAACCCATTTCAACACACAGACGGACAGACGGACATCGTTAAATCAACTTCGCTTTTCATAAGGACCCAGAATATATATACTTTATAGGGTCTAAGATCAATATTGTAGAAATTACAAACGGAATGACAAACTTATATATACCCTTTCACCTGTGGTGAAGGGTATAATTTTATATTAGAGTTACGGTTGATGTTTGTTTTTCTGCAAGAACAATTTTAAAAAGGTAAAACTTTTAAGCTTTATCAAAAACATTATTTTTGCTTTTACTTTTCAATGACTTTGTTTGAGTACAATTAAAATTAATTAGCAGTTCAAAAGTCATTTCTTGTTGCAGTGCTTGAATTATTAAACTTCTCTTATATCAGCAAAATATTATAATAATTATTGACTTTTATGTTTTTTTTTTGTGAATTTCTAATACTTTCTAATAAAGTCTTTCTTAAGACTAATTAAAAATAAGTTTATAAACCTACAAAATTAAAACACACTATTTAGCATTTCACTACATCACTCATGTGTTAAACTAAACATAATTATAAAAAACAAAATGAAAAATTAAATTTTGTGTTAAGCTAATATTACAATAATAGTCTTTTGCGCTATGGCAACGTTTATGGAGGTTTTTTTTCACTGCAAATAAAGTTAAAAACTAAAACAAACAAATTTATTCCACATAATTATAACCCAACAAATCTATTATATTACATTTTTTTTCTAACTAACTACACATTCAGCATTAAATCTCAGCAGCTGAAATGGATGAGGAAACCAAACGAAAAAAAAACCTCATATACACACAACTGCTTAACTCATCTTTAACTATTCCATATAATTGTTATTTGCTTACAGCACTTTTCATCTCAAACTCATCATTATGTACAACATTTAGGATGTGATTTAACATACAAAAATAGTACATGTGTATGTGTTGAATAAAAACAACCATTTTCTTTTTAGTATTCCATCATCGTCATTCAAAACGGTTTCAAATTTAAATTTCTAATGCTCTTGTGCTAGTGTATGTTATTATATGTTTGGAAGGGCATCCCGTAATTCAAAATTTTGGCGGAAAAAATCAAGAGTATGTACTTATACCAAGTGGGGCCATACAGGTTGGTTGAAAAGTTCCTGCGCTCACCAAGAGATGGCACTGCTAGCTTCAAACTTTTTTTTCTCTCAAGTTGGTATAACTGTCCTGAGAACACACGCAAAGTTGCAAGTCATTCTGTCAATTCTTTCTTTGTTTACAAGCCATTTGAAGTTGACGTGTCAATGATTTTTTTTAATATGGAAAAAATTGAATATCGTGCAGTCATTAGATTCATTGTTTTGAAGGTTTTAAAAGCAAAGGAAATTTATGAACAATTGTTAGAAGTGTATAAGGAGTCCTCACCTTCAAAACGCACCGTTGAATTTTGGGCTGGTGAATTTAAACGTGGTCGTACCAGCCTTGAAGATGATCCACGCGAAGGACGACCAAAAACTGCAACCACAGCAGAAATCATTGAGCAGGTACATAATATGGTTAGTGAAGATCCAAGTTTGACTAAGCGTGAAACTGCTAATGCCATAGGCATCTCAGACGGGCGAATACTCCATATTGTACATGAAGAATTAAGTATGAAAAAACTGTTTGGAAAGTTAGTGCCGCACCCATTAACAATTCAACAAAAACTGGGTCGAAAACAAATTTCTCAGCGTAATTTGGAGCGTTTTAAGCCGAATAAAACCGACTTCTTGCGTCGTTTTATAACTATGGATGAGACTTGGATCTATCACCATGATCCTAAATTGAAACAAGAACGTTTACAGTGGACTGAAGCTGGTTGTTCAGCTCCAAAGCAGGTGAAGTCACAACGATCAGCAAAGAAGGTTACGGCATCAGTTTTTTGGGATGTAAAAGGAATTTTGATTATCTTCAGAAAGGTAAAACAATCAACTCTGAATATTATTGCAGCCTTTTGGATCAGCTGGATGAAAAGACCTGGTTTAAAGAAGAAAAAAAAAAATCATTTTTCATCAAGACAATGCACCTACTCACAAAAGTGTTTTGACGATGGCTAAATTCAAAGAATTAAAGTACGAATTGCTTGAACATCCACCGTATTCACCAGATTTGGCTTCCAGTGACTACTATCTCTTCAGAAATCTCAAACAATTCCTTCGTGGAAAGCATTTTTTGTCGAATAAAGAGGCCATAGCAGCCGTAGACGGTTATTTTGCAGAGCTTCCGGAAAACCATTATAAGGATGGGATAAAATTATTGGAAGATCATTGGAACAAATGTATTGAGCTTCTATGAGATTATAATGAATAAAAAAATATATTTCGTAACAAAAACAGTATTCTTTCATTTCGAGCGCAGGAACTTTTCAACCAACCTGTAAGTATCACCCTATTGAAAAGTGCTGCCATTTTTGTAAATGTTCTCGAATGGCAGTTTGGTTTTGACATTCGTAAAGTGGACACGTGCAGAATTTATAGCGGAAAACAGTGAATTGCTGTATGCCTCAGCAACGCGCGATTTTAGAACTCGTAGTGAATAATTTTCCATCAAAATTAATCTTGAGTCACGAGGCTCATTTTTTATCTCAACCTTCACGTCAATCAGTAAAGTTCTCGGTTTTGCACGCAGAGAAAAAAACATGTTTGGGACAATCATATTCGAGGATTACATTTGTGCGAACCATAGTCGTACTATAATATGGTTATCATGTTATAATAATAAAATTACCATAATTTTAACATAATCATACAGAATAATTATTAATTCTGTAAATTTTAAGCTAAGCACTTGTTAAAGAAAAATACTGTGATTCTAGAGAGTGAGTAGAAATCTAAAAACAAGATTTTTCTTAAAGAAGAAAAGTTCCTGAGAATCGGGTTTTCTGTTACACAAAATTCTTAGAATATAAAAAAGGTTTAAAGCCAATGTTCTCAAAGCTAAGATCTTTTCTATAAGAGAAAGCAACATATTTTGTAACATATTTTTTTTTTTTAAATAGTCCTCAGGATTTAAGATTTTTCTACAAGAAGTCCCTAGACACTAAGTATTTTTCATTATGATATGAGAACAACTTTTAAAATCTTAGAAAGTTTCTAAAAGGAAAAGTTCTTAGAAACTATGAAAATGTTCTTTGAATTAAAGAATTTTTCCAAGAAATTTTTTTTCTAAAAAAAAATTGATATTAAGGAATTTTTGAAGAAAAAATGTTAAGGAAAAAATCATAAATTCTAAGAATTTTTCTTTCAAGACAATTTTGATTCTGTGGACTTTTTTTTAAAGAAAAATACTTAATTTTTTTTTTTAATTCTAAGGACTTTTTTAATAAAAAAAAAACCTTAGATTCTGACAACATTTTTAAGATTTTTGATGTAGAAAGTTTTTAAAAATTTTTCTTTTAGGAAAAGTCCTTAGAATTGAGGTTTTTTTTCATGATGAAAAGTTCTCAGTATCTTTCTTTCAAAGAAAGGCCTTAGGAACATATGTATGAATTTTTATCTAAAAAACAGTATGCAGAATCTGAGAATTAAGTCCATACAATCTAAAAATGTTTTTATCAGATAAATTTCTTAATATGTAGTATTTTTTGTAAGGAACCTTTTCGTTCAAAAAATCTTAGGTTCTACAGAATTTTTCTTATAAACAAATATTTTATTAATATTATAAGAACTTTTTTCAAGAAATTAATTAATAAATATATTTTTTTAAGAAATATTTCTTATCTTTAAAAAATCTTTATTTAGAATCTTTCTGACAATGAATTGATTAGTGTAAATAATATTATATGTATAAGAAATTTTCAAAAAGAACTCTTTAAAAAAAATCTTCAAAAGTTAAAAAAAAAAATTAACTGAATCTTAATGGGTCAATTGATGAAATATTTTAATCCACATGAAAGGTATTTTCTACCCATTTGATATTTGTCCAGTTTTAGTAAACAATATATGATTTTTTTTAAGACATTTTGTAGTAAAAACAAACTGACTGAACTGATAAAATTTTGGTTTTTATGAAAACAAGACAATATTATGACCGCAGTTAAAATCATGTTTTATTTTATGTATAATTATTTATTGATTGTTGCCAGTATTTTATGGTTGCATAATTATATTTTTTCATAGTCAGAACTTTTGCTACCACAGTATGGTTACAGCCAGTCATGTTATAAAATAGAAGGTGTCAATCATAAAATAGTAAAATATTTACTATAATAATGATGGTAGCGACAATGTTGATGGTTAAAATACCAATACTATGGTTGTGACAACCATACCGGATTGCAGCAAGCTTATTATAGTAGCAGTTTTTTTTTTTCACGTTAGACTAACACTCAGGGGATGTCCCCTACTAATGCAGTGCATTATGTTAGAATTAGGAAAATATGTTATGAGAGGGAGGAAAGAGGGAGTAGTGTTGAAGAGTACAGACAATATGCAATATATCTGCAATAGTACAACAACCGGGTACACACTTTGTTGCTGAATTGGTTACTCAGTGATCAGTGCTATGCCTTCATCACTAATTGGCCCAACAACAAAAAGAATACAAGGCGGTTGTACCATGCAAAATAGAGAAAAAAATTAAAAAAGGGAGAGGAAAGGGAAGGGAAAAAATCTAGCAACAATAACACAGGCAAATAGAGACATAAAAGCCCTTTGCTTCTTTCAGTTTTTTTTTATTTTTTTATTAATTGATTTATTGTAATTATTATTTTATCAACACTGGACATAAAAACGGCGCGTTTAAATTCGATTTGACGACACTAAAAACATAAACGATATATGCGGACAAAATGCGTGTTGACAATTTAAAAGACAGAACACTACTTTCATATAATAAACCTATTAAAAACTAAAATATAATAAACCTATTAAAAACTAAACCTATTACAAAACTTATTTATAACTGATGTTGCGAGCGAAGATAAATCACGTCTGTACTCTTCAACTGACTATAGTAAAGGAATAACAAAAAATCCACGCACAGTTCATTAAGTACCCTTGCAACTTCTAAAAGTCACCGTGTGGTGTGCAGTTGCGTCGGAAAAGGTGATTTCACCTTATTTTTGCGAAGAAGCCGGCGGTAACGCTATAGAGGCATGATGACTAAATTTTTATTACCAGAACTTGACGATTGGGATTTAGAGGATATGTGATCGCATTTGTCAGGCTGCCCGCAACACAATGTGTATTTTAAAGGACGCCTTCCCTGTGCGATTTATTTCATGTTTCGGTGATTTGGCTTGGCCAGCCAGATCTTCCGATTTAAATGTCCCGAACTTCTTTCTCTGGGGATATTTGAAGTCATTGGTGCACTCACAATATTATTTCGTTAAAAACAACTTAAAATACATATTAAATTAATCGAAAATACAATAAAAAGAGGACTACTGATTCTCCAATATTTTTAACCCATTTTGTTGTTTATTTTTAATCATTGTTTAATAACCGACAAAAGTAAAAACAATAGAAAGTCGTTTAAAATAACCTTCAAATTTTTACTGACAAAAAGTTAGAAAAAACTACTTTTGTGGTTTGTTTTTCAAATTGAAAGTTTTTTTTTACAAAACAGAACACAACACATGCAGATGTATATTTTTTTATTGGCTTTGTGTGTACACTCAGAAAAAAAGTTAGTAGAACAATTTGTAAACGGTTTTCAATCGCGCTCTACTATTTTTGTACTGATTTTTAATAAAAAATTATTATTTAGCAAATCTTTTTGCTATTTACATTTTACAAATTACAGAATTTTTACAGAATATTTACAAATTTTTGATGCTAATTTCAGAAATCATTTTACAAATTTTTGAAAACCGATTTGCTAAAATTAGCAAAAATATTACTAATTTTAAAAAAGTGGTTATTGAAGAAAATGTTATTTCTAATTAAAACTTACACCTACAAACTTAAATTTCCTTAAAATGTTACATATATTAAAAAAGCGATCGGAAGTGAAGATACCGACTGATGTCTAAAAAAAAGGACATCCACTTAAAATAGCACTAAAAAGGTTTTTTAGTTCTAAAAATCCGCCCTAAAAACAATTAAAATTTAATAATTATTTTAGTTTTCTTCGACCCTTTTAGTGTTAAATTTTAATTATTATATTCCTTATTGAGCCAAAGATCCTTAATTTATAAAAAATTTAACTATAAATCTTTATTTATCCCAATATTTCGTCACCACAATTTCCCCTGAAGAAGTCACCCAATGTGGTGACGAAATATTGGGATAAATAAAGATTTATAATTAAATTTTTTATAAATAAAGGATCTTTGGCTCAATAAGGAATATAATAATTAAAATTTAACACTAAAAGTAAAAAACAAAATTGACCAAAATATTTTTCAAACAGAAATTACCAAATTAAAACAAAAAGATTAATTCGTTTTTTAAAAAATATAATCAAAATTTTTGATGCTCGATAAGAAAAATAAATTCAAAGCTTTTTACTAATATTAATAAAATTTAGTAATTTTTTTTTGCTGATTTTAGCAAACAGATTTTAAATTCCACTTTACAAAAAGTCTTCTTAAATTTAGTAGCGGCTACTAATTTTTCTACTAATTTCATTGTACTACACGTCAGCAGACATGTGTTGCTAAGATTAGCAAAAAATACCGCTGCGCTCAAATTAGCAGAATTTCCCGTAATAACAGCAAAATTTTCAGTTGCCATTACATACTTTTTTTGATGAGTGTATGTATATGTGAATAATTTCTTGTAATTTTTATTGAAATAATTTTGTATATAAACAAACTATTTTGAAAAAAAAACAAACAGGAATTATATGAATTTATATTTTTTGAAGCAGAAAACATAAAATTTTACATTTAACTGAAAATATCAACTCTTACTGAATGTCTGAAAATTTTTATAGTTTGTTTTTTGAATGACTGATTCAAATAGTTAAAAAATATATTTCTATGAATTTTAATTGATTCTTCATTTAAAAACAAACTACAGTCGGTAACGGAAAATATATTGTGAGTGTGTACCCGAAAAAGCCTTAATTCAAAATATATGATGCTCTTCGTCGTATATGATCATAGCAACCATATTTTTTTTCTTCGCGTTAGCAAACTATAACTACGCCCGAGTTTTTTTTTAGGTATTTTTCCCTAAATACAGTAAGCCCTAATATTCAGTTTAGTTCTAAGGCAAAGAATGACATAAAGCTTTGTTTAGTTTTGTAATAGTAGTATGTATAAGTGTATACATGCGTGTATATATGTGTGTGTGCGTGTTTTACAATTGTATGGCTTTAATTACTTTGACGTTATGCATACACAGATTTACATATCCATGATTATAAGTTGATACAATAAAACTAATAATTAAATTATAAACTAAAATAAGCCTATCAAACGTCGTCTTCATTATGCTAAAGTCATGATTGACATCTTTAATTAAATCATCAGTTATAAGTATTCAATGTATGACCATCGATCTAACATTTTAACAAGTGGGGAGAAATTTACCGGCTTTAAATGTGTTTAGTTTGAATCTAATGTCATTTGCAACATAACAAACTGCAAACAGTTATAGAATGTTAAAGTTATTTTTCAAAAGGGGTGTTTTTGTTTGATGAAACATTATTGTATTTAAAAAAAAAACCTTTGAAAATTATGCTAAACTTTTTATTAACAAATAGCAATAAGTAGAATATTTGTATAATTGTAAGATATTAAGTGTATTGTTGAATTTTCTATAAAAAAAATTACTTACAGGTACCATTTTTTTTTTTGGAAGAGGACTAAAAATTTCATAATTTTTCTACAGGAGTACAAAGAAGATTATTATAAAAATTAAAAAAAATAGATTTTTAAAGATCAATAAAACCAACTGAAACCTTAATAAAGGATCATCTCTGAAAGCTTGAAGAGGACGAACCGTGCAAAAAAAGTTTATATATACACGCAAAGAAAAAACATAGTTGGGGCAATCATATTCGAAGAGCATCATTTATTTTTGGGTTAATGGTTGTGCCAACCATAGTCGTTCCATAATATGGTTATCATATTATGATAATAAAATAACTATATTTTTATCATAATATGGTCCCTACAGTTATATTATGATTCAAAAATGACCATATTATGGTCCTAAATAAACATGTTATATTGATTTTATCATAATATGATCACACGTAATCATATTATACTCAAAATATTATCATATTATGGTCCCTCATAACTATATTATGCTTCCTGGATTATCATTATATGATTCCTAATCTAAGAAAATTTCTTAAAGGAAAAGTTTTTAAAAACTATTAAAAAAACTCTTTCAATTTAAGAATATTTCTACTAGAAAATGTCCTTAGAATCTAAGTATTTTTGGAATATATGAACTATTATCTAATAAACAGTTTGAAGAATCTGAGAATTTTAGTTTAAGGAAAAGTCTATAGACTCTAAAAATCTTTTTATCAGATAAATTAAAAAATATCTATTATTTTGTGTAAGAAACCTTTTCGTACAAAAAAAAAATCATGGGTTATACAGGCATTTTCTCATAAAAAATATTTTTTTAATATTTTTAATTTTATTGTTTTTACTGAAAAGAATTAAAAAATATAAAATCTTTCAAAAGAATATTTTTGACAATGAATTGATTAGTGTATATTATATTTATAAGGAATTTTCGAAAAACCCCTTTAAAAAAAATCTGATGAAATGTTTTATTGACATGTGAAAGGTATTTTCTACCCATCTGAAGTTTGTCCAGTTTTAGTAAACATTATATAATTGTTTTTTTTTTAAGACATTTTAAAGTAAAAACAAACTGACTGAACTGATAAAATTTTGGCATTTATGAAAACAAGACAATATTATGACTGTAAATGTCAAAGTCATGTTTTACTTGATGTATAATTATTTATTGATTGTTGCCAGCACTTTATCGTTGCATAATTATCATATTTTTTTCATAGTCAGAATTTTTGTTACCACAGTATGGTTACAGCCAATTATGTTATAAAATAGAAGGTGCCAATCATAAAATAGTGAAATATTTACTAAATAATTATGGTAGCGACCATGTTGATGGTTAGAAAACCAATAACTTGGTTTTGACAACCATACCCGATTGCAGTAAGCACAATATAGTAGCAGTGATCATATTGCAACTATGTTTTTTCTCTGCGTAAAATCATATGTGGCCTTATCTAATAATATATTTTCATATATACATATTTACATATGTTAGTATGCATTACCATATATAATTATATACACTCTAATAAATTTCTGTTGAAATTTACCCAACTTAAAGTAGGAAACTGTACTCCTACTATAAGTTGGGTAAATTTACTCTGTGTGCGTAAATCAAAAAAAGTACGCACATTATGCGTAATTTGGTACACACATAATTGGTAATTTCGCATTGAAAGTGCGTAAAAATTAAATGAAATTTTAAAGGTAATTCGAAAATTTTCTAAAATTGTGCGTAAAAAAACCTATTTGATGAGTAAATATACACATAAAATGCCTAAAAATGTATTTGTATATGCGTAATTATATAAAAAATGCGTATATTTACCAACGCATGGTTTAAATGAAACTGCAGAAAAAATATTTTTTTTGAAAGAATAAATTTGTTTTATGTATGTATGTTTTAATAATAATGAATTATAAATATAATGCATAATCTATTTTGAATCGGTATTTGCTGTGATGATGGTCATCTTGAATTTAAATTCACAATATTTACAAATATATTTATGAACTTTTGAAAATTGATTTTCGTTTTAACTTTTTTGTTTCTTTAATATTTTCTAATTTCCAAATGTCAAAATATTTGTTACCATTCTATGTTAGTATATTTACAAAATTTGTGCGTAAAATTTTAATTTAACAAAAGAATATTAATTTTAGGCACAAAGTGTTTAATTTTAAACACATTATGTCTAAAAATACTGTTTGTGTGTATTATTGTATATAAAAGTGTGTACAAACCATTTTTAGGCATTTTTTGTTTATATTTACCGAATTTTCGTAATATTACATAAAAGTTTACCCATTTTATTGTAGTAGATTTACAAACATTTTTTAGAGTGTATTACATTGTTTTTATTTTTTAAATTACTTTTTGTTGTGTCATATATAACCACATCTAGCCATATATTAATTTTAATAAAATTGGATATGATTTGTATGATATCATATAAAATTATATATAATTTTATATAACTTACACGGGACCATATTTAGTTATATATAACTTATACAGAATCATATATACTTATATATGACTTATATAGAACCATATATAATTATATATGCTATCTAAGATTTGAAATATAATAGTATATGGTCCATAATCAAAAATATTTTTAATATGATACAATTATATATGATTTGATATGGTATAAGATATAATTATATATGGTACAAATTTCAGATATTATTATATATATAGGGTCCGCCAAATAACTTTTTTTTTTTGAAAATGCTATAAAAAAAACTACTGAATATTTTCTCAAATTTCTTTTTTTAATGGAAAAATTTTTTTAATAATGGAAAAATTTCATTCAAATGGCTGCCTCGTCTGGCCATGCAGTAGCCTACACGATCGGTCCAATTTTTAAGCACATTATCGATTGTGTGCAGCTGTATTTCGCCAATGGCTTCACGAATATTGTCCTTTAAAGCGTCAATTGTCTCTGGCTCTGACATCAGCTCTGCGGCTGATAATGCGATCTTCAAAAACAGGGCGCAAAACATCGAGTGTAGCTTCGGCTGTGTGGCACGTATCGCCGTCCTGTTGAAACCAAATGTTGCCAATATCCTCCTCTTCAATTTTTGTGAACAAAAATTCGTTCAACATGGCCCGATAACGATCGCTATTGACTGTAACGGCCAGCCGAGGCAGCAATTTAAATGAAATTATTTTCCATTATTAACCGAAAGGATTTTACTTTTAAATAAAAAAAGAAATTTGAGAAAATATTCAGTAGTTTTTTTTATAACATTTTCAAAAAAAAAAGTTATTTGGCGGACCCTATAGTTCCATATC
Source organism: Eustalomyia histrio (assembly GCA_949748255.1). Classification (NCBI taxonomy): domain Eukaryota; kingdom Metazoa; phylum Arthropoda; class Insecta; order Diptera; family Anthomyiidae; genus Eustalomyia; species Eustalomyia histrio. The sequence continues at coordinate 118,386,734 of OX456527.1, forward strand.
TAGAGAATTTTGGATATGATATAAGATATAATTAGATGTTATTATAAGTGGTTTCATGTCAATGGTTTCGAATCCCAGCCAAGGAGTGTTTTTTTAATTTTTTTTCTTATTATAATTTTTTATGGCGTTCCAGCATCATTTCGGATCGCCTTGCAATGTCTCTCGGCTTCAACTCGTGTAGTATACAATTTCCTTACTTTTAGATGAATGCTGCTGTTTGCAAACATTTTGAAATTGCTGCTTAAGTGACTCCCAATAATTTTGCAAGTTCTTCTTGAATTTGACATTCATCGACTTATGCCTCCAATTCATCATTTTTCGATTTTGTTTGGCTGACCTGGGCGGTCTTTGTGTTCCATGTCAAAATCACCATTTGTGAACTGCTCAAAGCCTTTCTTGCACTTTGAAATCGATGCGACATATTCAGAAAAAGCTTCGATGAGCAGTCAATATGCTTCAGCTGCATATCGATTGCTGCTGGAAGTTTTACTTGAAGAAGTAATGCAAAACTTTCCGCAAAAGATGTTTTGTTGACAAAAAAAAAATTCGATATTTTCGAAGGAAAAAAAAATTTTAATGTTTACACTATGCGAAAACTAACTGATAATAAATGACAGATATGTAATTACCCTCCAAAATGACATACAAGTTATTAAAGACACAAACCATGAATAAAAGATACGCCATCTGTTGTAAAAACCCGAATTTTTAAGTTATACACAATATCTTTGGATATCAGACAATTGTGAAGAAAACCTTCAATTGCAATGCATCTTTTTCAACCAAACCTTTTATTTTAAATCTCCAATAAGAATACCCACACCACGTACATTAAACGTTCTAATTAATTACTGGCAACTACTAAAAATAACTATCATTTTATTTTTGTTTTATTTTTTCTTCCTTATCATAAAAGAAAAAAATGTTGTCAATTGAATATTAAAATTACTACAACAAAATATGTTTTTACATCGCTCTTGTATTTCCCCTTAACCTTTACAATGTAATTGATGTCGAAGGCTTAAAAAGAAGTGACAATTAAAGCCAAAATGTTTTGGTCAATGAACATAATGTCTGCACAAAACTTTATAGTCTTTCTGTGTCGTCTTCATGCACATAATGACTTTCTGCATCTTTATATGTTACAGCATCTACTGTACACTTACAATATACCAAAAAATTCAACATCATGTTGAACTATTATTGGTTACAAACTCGCATGACAGTTTTAATTACGAAACTTTTTCTTGAGGTTTTTGTGTGCTACAGAAATATTTAGTTCGTTTTTTCTTTTTTCTGGCTGTAGTAGTTTTCTTTTATACTTGATTTCTTGGTCAGAAAAATAAAAAAAAAAATAAATAAATAAAGTTACTACACTGCAACTACTACTATGGCTGATATTATTTTCTATAGTAATTCATTTGTGGCTTATGATTTTAAACAATACTTTACTGACCAGTTGAAAGCTCAATAGAATATGCTTCAACAGCAGAAAACTACTAACATGTATTTTCTTTTTTCTTTAGAAACAAAAATATTATCACTTAGTTTAGCAAAATTTTGTATTTAGAGGGTTCACTTAATTAATTTTGAAATTCAAATATTAGAAATATTTATTAAATTTATTTAATCAAATATTTGAAATAAATTACAAAACTTTCATTGATATTTACTCTTAAAAAAGTTTGGAAGTTAAAATAACTGAATATACTATTTAAAAGAAATGATATTTCATTTAAAACCCGGCTGACTAACTTTTCATTTAAATCAACTGAACTTTATTATTTATTTTTATTTTATTTTTTTAATAATTGCCACATCAGTAAAAACTAATGATTAATCAGTTAAAAATAAATGTTAAAATTGTATCTAACAATTCAGTTAAAATAAATGTTAATTAATTTATTTGAAATAGCTTAGAATTTTTTGTATTTTTGTTTAAATTTTAATCTGCAAAATGTAGACTCACACTGTCCATAAACACATGGTGTAATTGTGTGAGTAATGGAATATTTTTAATATTTTTTTTTTGAAAAATTTAAATTTGCAAAAAAAACTGTAACTGTAACAAATAAGCCACAAATTTCCATTTTGTAGATAAATTTTTATAAAATAAAAAAAAAGAAATTAAAAAAATAAATCGGAAAAAAGTCCGTAAATGTCAGTAAATTATTTTGAACAAATGTATAAAAAAGTTAAAAAAAAATATTTCTTTGAAAAATAACTAAAAGTTTGTTTCTTGATTTTTAACTGATCTTAAACCTTTATTTTATTAAACTACAAACAGTAAAAGCGGATTTTCTGTTACAGTTAATATTTTTTTTTGGTAATTATTAATTAAAATAATTGTTAGAAATTCATCACCATTTCGCAAAAACTTTCTATCATCTACATGTTCTCAATCGGGTTGACATGACATTAATATTATTTTCCTTTAACCAAGCTTTAACAATCCTTGGGGTTATGGGACGTTATCATGCTGTAATGTCCACGATAGTGACATTTCCCATTATTTGATATTCGGGCAATACTTGATTTTAAGAAATTTTTTGCGATGCTATTTTTTCCAACTTTTTGGAACAACTTTCTATTTTTGTTGGGGTACTTTTCTGCCCCTTGGTTGTCATATCTCATCTGAAAATATCACCTTTGTCTAAAATGTACCTTGGTGGGGTCTTGGAACTTCGGATTTTACTAACAGTTCCATTTTTTTAACATATTACCCATTTTTCGAAAATTAAGCGAGGTGGCAAATGAACAAAATATTTGCTCCTATGGAGTATCCATATAAACCCTCAGATCCGGGGAGTCTAAACCTCACTATAATTAAAATTTTTTGTTAATTTTAGAAGAAAAATTCCAAAAGGAGCAGAAATAAATTTTGTTAAATTAACAAAAAATTTTCTGTTGCGCCAACAGACATATTATTTTGAGTGTAATAGATATATTATAATCTGTATATATCATAATAAATTAATATTATTAAAAATTTTAATCTTTATTTAATATTTTATTGTTTAGATTAAACCAAATATATATTTTGTTTATTGGCAAAAAAAAAAAAAAACAACAAATTAATCTGTAATTTTATTCAAATTTAAGCTTTTAGCCTCTAAAAATGTCTGCATATGCATTTATTTTATCTCATTATTTTATGGATTCAATGGAAATTATACTTAATGCCTCAACAAATTTGGTTTAGTATTATTATTGTAATAGATTTATGTTGAAAATAAACTATTAAAGAAGGTACCCCACCCACGGGATTACAGATGAGAAAATTAACACATGATTTTGTAGTGGTTAAATTTAATGACTGGGGAGGGATAAAAAAACATGGATTTGTTCAAAATTTTTAAAATTTAAATACAGTTAAAGCACACAAAAAATACAACATTGTGTTACACATATTTCCTATGATTTGTATTCAGAGCTGCCACCCATTTAAAATATCAGAAATATAAATAGCATTTCGAAAGAAATTCACTAAAATTTGAAGTTGAATGAATATCTTAAACAGGGTCGAATATGACGTACAGCATATTTACATGGATTTCAAATCCTAAACTTAACGCTTCCCCATATAAAAACCCCTGATAATCTCTTGAACATGATTGTGCCTGATCGAGGCATTAGCGTGGATCGAATTCGAAAATTATGAAGAATTTGCCATAAAGCAGTAAAAGGCAATTTAAGGCAAATTTTTCTTACAAAAATATTTTTTAATTATTTAGAAAAACAGAAATTTTTTCGGAAATAATTTGCTGTTTCCACAGCGAATTGTTAAAAAAACAAAATTTTTACCACTTTAACCCATTCCCGGGAAGTGACCCCGCATGGCACCACGCGGATTCCATAACATTTTGATTGGGACGTGTGCTAAAAACACTCGCGAAAATATTTGACCCTATTGTAGGCCCCTATTGTGTAAATACAAAATATATCAAAAAAATTTAAGTTTTCATCGGATTTGAATTTGGGAGTTTCTCATTAACTTCCTACACTAAAATTCAACATGAAATTCGAAAAAAATGCCTGCCCGTGATAGTTTTTGGATTTATTGTTGCATGACCCTGGGGATACCTTCTTTGTAATCTGTATTTAATTGCAGACTAATTTAAACCACAAAATAAATACAAAACACATGAAAAATTTTACAAAAAAAAAAAAAAAATATCCACTAATATGTGACAAATTGTGAATGGCATACAAAGTATGCTTTTTGAATTATAAATATTGGCATTAATACTAAATCTCACCATCTAAACTTTTACCACCCAAAAATTTTAAATAAAAATTAATAAATTTTAGTATTTGAAAGCTAAATTATGTATACAAAACTAGGATAGTTTATCGAAATTAAGAAAGCACTAGCAAAGAGATGAGGTAAACATGGGAGTTGTCTATATCCAGTTCCTCTAGGACAAATGGACTTGAAAATATTACATTTTAACAGCAAATTGTAAAAAAAAAATAACAAATAATTTTTTAAAAATTAGTTATAAACAATTTTAAAAATTAACGTTCAAAGATTTTAAGTATCGTGGTAAATGGAATTAACTTAAATCTTTGCTTTAATCACCTGTAAAAAAATATGAGATCTCAACATATCTCAGTGGACCTTATTGTCCTAAATCTAATTAAATCTCAAAATTGGGTACAAATTTGAGATCTTATTAGATCTGAAGGAAATATAGGCAAATCTGGTGCAACATATATAATCATATAAAATTTTATTTGGACATATAATATCTAATCAGAATAAATAAAAAATAAATTTAAGAAAAAAACTTTATTTTTACACTTAAAAAAGTTTATAAGTTAAAATAACTAAAAATATCATTTAAATGAAATGATATTTCATTTAAAAACCGGTCTACTTAATTTTCATTTAAATTAAATGTCATTTGTTAGTTATTTTAAAATGTTGATTAATCAACTGACACATCCGTAAGAAACAAATGATATAATCAGTTAAAATAAATAACAAAATTTTACCTACCAATCCTTAAAAAATAAATGTTTTTTTCATTTATTTGAAATTATTTCCGTTTTTGTATTTTTTTTCTTTTTGAATATACTCGTACAATACAAAATGTATGTATGCATATGAAGCTACAAACACTTTTTGTATGAATGTGTTTGTATATGTATGTGTGTTTATGAAGTTCTTGTAATTTGTATTGAAAAATTTTGTATATATACAACCAATTTAAATAAAAAAACAAATTGAAATTTTTTGAATATTTTTTTTGAAACAGACAGCAAACAAAATTTAAATTTGTAATAACTGTTACGGACACAAATAAACCACAAGTTTCCGTTTTGTGGGTAAATTTTTATTAAATTTCAAACAAATGAAACTGATAAAAAAAACGGTAAATGACAGTAAATTATTTCGAATAAATGTATAAAAAAGTTAATATAGATATTTCTTTAAAAAATAAATGTATGTTCCTTTTTTTTAAAATGTAACGGAAAACTTTTTTATTAAACTACAAACAGTTAACTACATAATATTCTGAGTGTATTTACATTTTTATTTGGGTGCCTTCGGAAACGGCAAAAATTGCCGATATCAGATATGAACAGATCAGGCATCCGATTTAATCTTATATGAATAGATCTGCTCATATCTGGGCACAAAAGACACAAAATTTTCCAGATTACTTTATACATGAACACATCTGGCGCTAGATCTGTTCAGATCTGGCAATAAGGTGTGTCATATATACCAAATCTTATCACATATGATTAGATCTTATACCAGATCTAATTAAAATTAATTTTATCTAATTAGATCTAAGCAAATGTGATCAGATATAATCTTTTTTGGACGGACGAGAGTTTTAAGAAAAAAAAAAATCTTGTTAGAAATTAATTAAATCCATTTGAAAAATGATGCACGATTTTTTTACTTACGTAAGGATAGAAATGTGGAATATCTAAATTTAAAAAAATTTCTAAAATCGTTTCGAAAAATTTTCGTATTGCTCATAACAAATATTTTTAGCTCAGTTTTAAAAACAAGTGAAAGCATTAAATTCGGCTCTTTAGAAATTTTTTATACTCTATAAAATAAAAAATAACTAAAATTGTACATACATTTGTGGGGTGACTGATGTTTTTATACCCTCCACCATATATGGTGAGAGTATATATCAGTTTGTCATTCCGTTTGTAACATGTCGACCCCATAAATATATATATATTCGTGATCCTTATTCAACTTTAAGTCGATTTAACGATGTCCGTCCGCCTGTGTATGTGTCTGTTGAAATGGCGATCACGACGCGAAGACGCTAGCGGGGGCGCCTATTTTTAGCCAGATTATTGAACGTCCTCCCGAGCAGTTTGGTATTGAAAATGAGCAAAATCGGTCCAGCCGTTAAAAAGTTGTGGGTGAAAATGTGAAGATACCTCCAAATTGGTGTATTTTAGTACAATTTCATAGTAGCGACTGGTATATAATATATTTTCACATATTTTTTCACCAATCGCTTAGAAATTAATAATATTTTGTATTCACCTCAAATATTTTTCATCTCTAAAAATTTATTTACCACTACAATTTTTTTTCACCACAAAAAATTTTTTCACCTCAAAAAATTTTTTTCACCTCAAAATTTTTTTTACAACAAAAAATTTGTTTTCGCATCCAAAAAAGTTTTTCACCTCAAAAAATTTTTTTCACCTCCATAATTTTACTTCAAAAGTTTTTTACATTATTTGTATCAAAAACAGTAGAAAACACTTTTTTTAGGATATTGGTGGAGGGTATTCAAAGATTCGGCACAGCCGAATTTAAGCCTTTTTTTACTTGTTAGATCTGAAAATATTTTTTGCGAGAAAAATTTTTTTTAGATGAATATACAGAGTGGGGCAAAAACCATCATCTGATTTGCTGTCGTTATAACTTTTGTTTTAAGTGAAAACTTATTTAGTTACTAACTGATTATATTTATTAACACTTAAAAATTTTATTTCGATTTATTGTGGCTGACAAATGGCCGCCGTCGGTGTTGATGCAAATTTGAGCTCTTAAGATTACACTTTGCATAACTGTGCGTAGTATTTTTGGTGTCACGTTGTTAATTTCGGCTCGAATGTTGTTCTTCAACTCCTTTGTTCGAGTATATCAACGACTTTAAATATCCCCAGAGCAAGAAGTTCGGGACAGTTAAATCGGGAGATCTAACTGGCCAAGTTAAATCAGCGAAACACGACATTACATACCCTGAAAGGGAATTCTTCAGGTGCAGTGTGATAAGTGGTCCCGTCCTGTTGGATTCAAATCCAGATAAGATCAATCCGGTCTGCATGACTTTATAGCGGTCGCCGTTCACCCTAATAGATTTACAGTCGGCTCCTTCGAATAAGTAAAATCCAATCACCTTTTGTAACATAACTGTACACCTTCTATACACGCTGACTTTGAGAGGATGTAATGCGTGGATTCTCCGTCCCCCAAAACCGAGAATTTCACATATTGATGTGAGATAAAAAAAGCGTGCTTTGCTGCTTATGATCACTTTTGATAAAAAAATTATTAACTTTGTCTTTGTTTTCAAACCCGTACGGCTTAGGGGTAGAGCAGTTCATTGCTAAGGTCCAACTTCAATTGGCATCAGTGACTTAAGCTCGGCATGGGTATGAAACGAAAATTCAAAATTTTTCAAAATTAAAAATTTTTATTTCCAAAAATCATTTTATACCAAAGCAAAACTTAAGTCAGTAAAGCCAATTGTAGTTGAAACTTTATTTACTATAAATTTAGCAAGTGTCTACTTTACGAATTTCAAAATCAAACTGACATACGATAACATTTGCCAAAATGGCAGAACTTTCCAGTGGGGTGATACTTACAGGGTGGCGCAAAAATAACCTTCCGATGTTTTTTGGCTGTAATTTAAAAAAAATGAAAAACTTTGATTCTTCTTCTGGATTATTTTTATTTGGTCTTTTAATTTTTTTACATCAAGTCGAGAATATGATGTCATGTAAATGGCCGCCGCCACAGTTGATTGTCATTTGAGCCCTTTTTATGGCATTATCCATCACTTTGGCCAAAACTTCCGGCGATAGGTCCTCACATTCTTGACGGATATTGTCTTTAAGAGCTGCAAGAGTCTGAGGCTTGTTGACATAAACCCGCGACTTCAAAAAGCCCCACAAAAAGAAGTCTGGAGCGGTCAAATCAGGCGATCTTGCTGGCCAGTGCAAATCGCCAAAACGGGAGATTAGGCGCCCGGGAAATGCATCCTTCAGCATATCGGTTGTGGCACGTGCAGTGTGTGGCGTTGCACTGTCCTGTTGGAACCACATGTTTTCCAATCCCAATTCATCAAGTTGCGGCAAAAAGAACTCGTTGATCATTGCTCTGTAGCGCTCACCATTCACAGTAACCGTTTGGCCCGCGACGTCTTCGAAGAAAAAAGGTCCGATGACTCCTTGAGCGAAAACAGCACACCATACAGTGACTTTGAGCGGGTGTAATGGCTCTTCGTGGGTTACACGCGGATTTTCAGTGCACCAGAAGTGTAAATTTTGCTTATTTACGTACCCGCTAAGATGGAAATGGGCCTCATCACTCATGATTATTTTTGATGAAAAATCATCTTCATTATTGCTCAAATAAATAGTCACCAATATTCCGCGTTCTGGAGCAGTGTAGCGTAACATTGTTTTGCGTGTGTTTACTACACAAATGTCAAAACAGAACTGACATTAGGGGCCAATCGCAAAATTTATAGCATTTTCTGATAGGAGGATTACTTTTGCGCCACCTTGTAGTGCCCTATTTTGTATATTTATCTTTGCATTGTATATAATATTTATTACTCATACGTTTGTACTTTTAAACACATATGAAATATTTTTAAACTCTAAAAGTAAATTCTTTTTTTTTTTAAATCAAAATTATTTTGGATTTAAAGGTTATAAAAAAATATAAGGTTTTTTTTTTAAATTTCCTGAAATACAGCTTTTGAAAACCTACTTTCCCATAGGGTGGTGCCTATTGACCCACCTTGTAAAATATTATTCACCTCTAGCTTCTGGTGAAAAAATACGACAAATGTTTTATTAGCCCGACTCTAATTTTAAATAGTACTAAAACATCCCAACTTGTATGGAAAATTAAGAAGTAACTTCAAATTTTCATTCATAAATTTTTTTATTGGCTCAAAATAGCCATTTCAACGGAAATTACTTGATCGTCTTAGAATGGATCATGAATTTATAAGCTTTATGGGGTCTTAGACCTATATTTTGGAAGTGTTTCCAACTGAATGAAAAATTGATACCCTCATCACATATGTGCAGAATATAAAAACTTTTTTTACTATTAGTTTCATTTAATTTCTAATGAATTATTCTTCTTATCTTTTTTAAAACTCTAAAATCCCCTTTTCATCTTTATTCAAATCTCATTTATTATTTGAACATCATTTTTACACCATTTGTTGTCATACAAATCATTTTTAGCATAGTCAAATAAATAGTTGCTGACATTTGTTGATACTCTCTCGTTTAGCACACAAGATGAAAAAAATTGTTGTTAATATATATTTTTGTTTGTCGCAACACAAATGCTACTGCAAACAAAAACTTCAATATAACACTCCCCCCCCCCCCCCCTGCTGTTTTTCACAATCTACAATATCGTATTTTTCATATTTTATTTTATTTTATCTACAAATAAACAAAATTTTCGTGAATTTTGTATTCTTGTCAGATTTTCATATTTTTCATTAATTTTTCTCTGGGGGGTTTTTACTTTAGTTTTGGTATTTATTTGAATATGACAAAGTGTTGATATATTTTCAAACATCTATGAATAAATAATATAATATTTCTTATTTAGCTGTATGACAAATATAACAATGTGTTGCTGCAATATGTCAAATAAAAAATGTTATTGATGGATTGAAAAAAAAGTTAAATTCTTGCTTTGGTTATGTTTTAGCAGGAGTCAGGTGGAGGATTTGAAACAACAGTTGTGGTGTTAATTTGTTTATTGGCAAATCTTAGTTAATATTAAATAAGATTAGAAGCATTTACAGGTTGGTTGAAAAGTTCCTGCGCTCGAAATGAAAGAGTACTGTTTTTGTTACGAAATATATTTTTTTATTCAATATAATCTCCTAAAAGCTCAATACACTTGTTTCAATGATCTTCCAATAATTTTGTCCCATTCTTATAATGGTTTTCCGGAAGCTCTGCAAAATAACCGTCTACGGCTGCTATGGCCTCTTCATTCAACGAAAAATGCTTTCCACGAAGAAATTGTTTGAGATTTCTGAAGAGATAGTAGTCACTGGGAGCCAAATCTGGTGAATACGGTGGATGTTCAAGCAATTCGTACTTTAATTCTTTGAATTTAGCCATCGTCAAAACACTTTTGTGAGCAGGTGCATTGTCTTGATGAAAAATGTGTTTTTTCCTTCTTTAAACCAGGTCTTTTCTCAGGAATTTTTTCATCCAGCTGATCCAAAAGGCTGCAATAATATTCAGAGTTGATTGTTTTACCTTTCTGAAGATAATCAATCATCAAAATTGCTTTTGCATCCTAAAAAACTGATGCCATAACCTTCTTTGCTGATCGTTGTGACTTCACCTGCTTTGGAGCTGAACAACCAGCTTCAGTCCACTGTAAACGTTCTTGTTTCAATTTAGGATCATGGTGGTAGATCCATAGTTATAAAACGACGCAAGAAGTCGGTTTTATTCGGCTTAAAACGCTCCAAATTACGCTGAGAAATTTGTTTTCGATCCAGTTTTTTGTTGAATTGTTAATGTGTGCGGCACTAACTTTCCAAACAGTTTTTTCATACGTAATTCTTCATGTAAAATATGGAGTACCCGTTCGTCTGAGATGCCTATGGCATTAGCAATTTCACGCTTAGTCAAACTTGGATCTTCACTAACCATATTATGTACCTACTCAATGATTTCTGCTGTGGTTGCAGTTTTTGGATTGTCTTTATGGCTGGTACGACCACGTTTAAATTCACCAGCCCAAAATTCAACGGTGCGTTTTAAAGGTGAGGACTCCTTATACACTTCTAATAAATGTTCATAAATTTCCTTTGCTTTTAAACCCTTTAAAACAAAGAATCTAATGACTGCACGATATTAAATTTTTTCCATATAAAAAAAAATCAATTACACGTCAACTTCAAATGGCTTGTAAACAAAGAAAGAATTGACAGAATGACTTGCAACTTTGCATGTGTTTTCAGGACAGTTATACGAACTTGAGAAAAAAAAAGTTTGGAGCTAGCAGTGTCATCTCTTGGTGAGCGCAGGAACTTTTCAACCAACCTGTAATATTGATGAAAACACAAAAGATCTAGAAAATTTAAAGCATAGTTTTAGGGGAGGTTTAAAAATAAAGCTTTGGTTATAAACAAAAGTAAAAGGTTATAACTTGACTTTAAGCATCAGCAAATTAAAAATAAATTGAAAAATTAATTCATCATTTCTATCTCACATCGTTTTTAAATTAAATCAAAATTAGCCCTTGATTTACATATTTTTTTTTTTTGTACAAATTGGATTTTAAAATTTTCTTTTCCTACATAAAACTTTTTATAAAATCATAAAATTTCATTTTATTTTCTAACTGATGACTGCAACATATATTCAACATTTTTTTTTTTTATTAATTTATTGTATATACAAAGCATCACCTGATGTTAGTGTGGTATTGTAGCATCAACATCAACTGTGTTCGACTTCTTTTTCATTTGATCGTCCCCCCTATTATATTTGATTGACATCTGTCACCATTCAAATGTCTGTTTGTTGTTGAGAAAAGTTTTCTTTTTTTTTCAACAAAATAGAGAACATGAAATTTTATTTTAATAGTAAATTGATTAAATTTGTATTCCAGCAGGTGAACAAATTTTATGCGGTCACTGGGTTTCAGTGGTTCTGTTTTAAAAGAAATTGAAATTTTTTGTGGTGTTACTGATGATGGTTTCTATTGATTTTAGTAGGAAAAATAAAAAAAATCATATTAAAAACAAAGTTTTCATTTATTACTTTTACCAATGTGTTGATAATGATTTTAAAATTGTGAACATAAGGTGCAAATATTTAATATTAGTTTTGTGACTGTATACAAATTGTAATTTAAAAGTCAAAATGTTATATGATATATTAAGTTAATGTTTATATGAATAAAATATATGGAAAAATTTTTATTTAAAATAAAAACATGTTAAAATTTTTTAAACCAATTTCCTTAAACCCGTCAGCTTTTCGCCTGATGTTAAAACATTTGCTTGAAAGATTTTAATATTTTATTAATAATGTAAAAATATAAATTTTTAAAAAATGGGGTCATTTTTAACAAAGCTTTTTTGTCTTTTAGAAATGAGATTTGCCAGTTAAAAAATATCGGTGTCTTATTATATGATTTAATATAAATTTTATAGCAATTGAATAGAACCCTCCCAGATCTGGTGCTTGTGAGACTAGAAGCAGATATAATTTTAAAGAAAACTAGAAAAGTAAAAGCATTTAACTCGGCTTTACAGATTTTTTTAAGCCCCTCCACAGTATTTTCATTCCACATAATAAAAAAATAAAAATTGAGAAAACACTGTCGAAGTGAAAATGAGATTGGCCAGTTAAAAAATATCGGTGTCTTAATATATGATTCAATATAAAATATCCTATAAAATTTGGATTTGGCAATCGAATCGAACCCTCCCAGATCTTCTTTGTTAAATTAAAAGCAAAAATAATTAAAAAAAAAAACAAGTAAAAGCATTAAATTCGACTTTACCGACATTTTTGTAAACCCTCCACATTGTTTTCGTTACAGATAAAAAAATAAAAATTGAGATAACATTGTCGAGGTGAAAAAAAAAAATGTTTGTGGTGAAAGACGTTTTCGATAAGAAAAACATTTAGTGGTGAAAATATTTTTTTAAGGTGAAAAATAATTTTAAGGTGAAAAAATTTTGGTGAAAGATGTTTGTGGTGAAAGACGTTTTTCGATATGAAAAATATTTAGTGGTGAAAAAATTTTGAGTTGAAAAATTTTGGAGTTGAAAATATATTTTGAGGTGAAAAAAATTTTGAGGTGAAAAAAATTTTGAGGTGAAAAAATTTTGGCGAAAGATGTTTGTGGTAAAAGACGCTTTTCGATATGAAAAATATTTAGTGGTGAAAATATTTTTTGAGGTGAAAAAAATTGAGGTGAGAAAATTTTGGATGAAAATATTTTTTGAGGTAAAAAAAAAATTTTTGAGGTGAAAAAAATTTTGGAGGTGAAAAAATGTTCGAGGTGAAACAATTTCGGAGGTAAAAAAGTTTTTGTTGAGGTGTATATAAATCATTATTCACCTCTAGGCGCCTGATGAAAAATATGACAATATTTTATATTCACCAGACTTTGATATAAAATCGTATTAAAATATAAAAATTTGTGTAAAAAATATAGAGGCACCCCTTCAAATTTTCATTCATAACATTTTTACCGCTGCATCGATTTTTTCATTTTAAAATTCAATCTTCTGAGTAACACTGAGCAACCCCAATTTCTCCTTCGCGCTATGATTGGTTGGTCGTCAGTCAGACGGATTAGATCGGCTTAGAATTAGATAAGTATCATAAATATATATGCTTTGCAGGGTTCTAGACCTATACTTCGATGTGTTACAAACGGCATGAGAAACTAATACATAACCTCATCTGAAATTTCGGAAAAATTTGTTTTTGTTGCTTACGACTTTTTGGCGGTTATGACTTCATATGCTGCAAGAGAAGTTAGCTTAGGTTTTTTTGAAAACGAAAACAAATTTTTATGAAAAAAATTTTATGCACTTAAAAATAAATAAATAATTAAAATTTGTCGATTTTTATAAATTTAATTATAACTCGAGAACGATTTGTTTTTTTTTTTAAGAAATCCAATATAATTATTTAATTACAAGGTGGGGAAATAAGTATTACCCTATCGGAAAGTTCTGCCATTTTGTAAATGTTATCGTATATCACTTTGGTTTTGACATTCAAAAAGTAGATGTGCGCGGAATTTATGGTGAATGACAGTAAATCGATATACGCCACAAGAAGGCTCGATTTTGAAGCTTAAAGACAATGTGGAGGATTTTCCACCAAAATTGGCTGGGGGACGGTTCTCGATTCTGGTGGATGGAAAATCTACGCATAATTCATGAAGCACTATTACACTCCCTCAATGAAACATTACACCCACTCAAAGCAGCCGACGGTAACGCTATTACGGTGATCGCAATAGAGCCATGCTTGCTGAATTGTTTTTTTTTTTGGAAATTGATTTTAATAATTGGTCTGTAAGGATTTTTGTAGAACTTAAATAAAAAAATGATGTGGATTTCTGGAGGACATGTGGTTTCAACAGGATGGAGCCACAAGATGCAAAGTGAATTTTAAAGAATGCCTTCTATGTGCGTTTCGCTGATTTGGCTTGGCCAGCCAGATCAACCGATCTGACTGTTCCCAAACTTCTTTCTCTGAGGATATTAAAGTCAATGGTGTGCGCGAACAAGCACCGTACCTTGAAAGAGTTAATGAACAATATTGGAGCCAAAATTGACAACGTGACACCACAAATTCTGCGCACAGTTATTCAAAATCTATGCAAAAGAGCCCAAATTTACATCAACGCCGTCGGCGGCCATTTTTGGGCATAATTTTCCACAATTAGTTCAAACAAAATTTTTAGGTGGGATTAAATATAATCAGTTAAAAACCGAATGAGTTTTTACTTAAACAAAAGTTATAGCGAAAGAAAATCAGATGATGGTTTTTGCCCCATTTGACTTGGCCTTCAAATTTTTGTAATAAAACATAAAACCATTTACAAAAGATGTGTTTGTAGTGTGTGTCAGAGAACTGCAAAATCAACATTTTTCTTGATTTAATCATACACAAAAATTCTTGTTCACATTTAATAATTCAACAAAATTCACTGTAGAATAAAATCAGCATCATGTTACTGAACGCCTAATTCGGATCAGTTTGAATCATATGTCGATTATGTCTACTGCAAATTTAATCACTCAACAAAAAGTCAGCGTTGAATAAATCAGAAAAAACAACAAACAACGCGTATGTATGAGTGTATTCATAATTAAAACAAAATAGAAACACATTTCATAAATGATATTGTTTACATTAGGGTGGGACTTAAATCCGCTTTTTTAGAATTTTTATTAGTAATAAAAATATTCTTCTTTGTGAAATATAAATATTTTTTTGGAAAAAAATTTAGGTCGATATCTTAGGCTTGCCTAATCCGGAAAAATTTAAATATTGTCTAAATTTTTTCTTTCCATCTATTTTGATTGGAAAATCAACCTAAATTAAAAAAAAAATTCACAAAGAACAATGTTTTTGGTGTTCATAATTAAAATTAAAAAAAAAAAAAAAAAGTATTTTAGACCCACCCTAATATACATATAACATTTATGAAATGTGTTTCTACAAAACCACCCCCTTTTTATAGATAAGAAACTATTTTGTTTTAATTAGGATTACACTCATACACGTTGTTTGTTGTTTTTTCTGATTTATTTTACATCAAAATAATAAATGTTGGCTCGAATGAACAGAATTAAATCAATGGTTTAACAACGACCGATGATTATAAATCAGTGACAAAACAATTTGCACGTCGTTTGATTGATTTAAAATCATAAACAAATATGTGTGTTGGAGTATATTCAGCGTTTGAACGCAAACACATATTTATTCTTGTGTTGATTGCGTATGAACGTTTAGCAATCAGCAAATGCAGTTCTCTGGTGTGTGTGCTACAGCTTGCTGATTAAAAAAGAAAACATAAAAATTTTACAAGCAAAAACAATTTCATATAAATGAATAATCATTAATTTTTACCACATCCGTAAGTAAAATTTATTTTTAACTAAATAATCATTTGTTTTTACTGACTTAATAAATAAAAACTATTTAAATTTAATGGAACATTAAGAGAACCGTTCTTAAATTAAATTTCACTTAATTCATATTGTATTTTGTGTTGTTTTAAAAATGCAAATTATTTTTAACCAATCACTAACACTCTTCCGAGATAATTCTCTCTGCGTAAGTTTTGCCTCTATGTTACATTAAAGGCAGGATCAAAGTAAGATTAAAGGGAAAATTTTCGTTATAATATATTTCTATGTTGCAAAGAATTAATAATATATTCAATTAATTATAAATTTTATTTATGTTTTTTTTTCTTCAGGCCTGGAAAAATTGTTGCCTTCTTATACTTAATACGACGTTCATATCAAAAATCCCAGCTGCTTTTAATATTTTAAATATTTCTTACTTACATTATTTACATTTTTTTATTTTAATATAAATGCAATTGATGCAAATTTTATTATTGAATTATCTTTTACTGTTTACCATTATTATTTTTGTTATGAACTTAACAAAATTCCATAAACATTTCAGTACTTTTTCTTTCTTTTTTACCCCAGCTATATTTCTGTTAAATAATATTCTTTATTTGATAGTGAAAATAAAAAATATAACAAGAAACCAGCCAATGAAGCAAATCAATTTAATTGTAATTTAATTTAGCAACTCAAAAGTGAGTTTTGTTGTGAAGCATGGTCTGAAGTTAACATATTTTGCCATAAATATACAAAAAAATATGTAGAATATATTATGGAGGTTTTTTTTTCTCTGCATATTTTCACAACTTTTACTCAGCTGTGAACAGCAGATTTTACTTTCATTATTTGTATACCCTATAATACACAAAGATGGAAAGTGTAATTGACTGGTAATAGTGTTTGTAACATAAAGTGTTTACAAAGTTACTAACGATGTTATTGAGAATTTTTGAATTAATTATTTTTCATAGAAATTGTTTTTTTCTTGGCGCCCAACGTGGGACCTGTATAAAATAAGTTGCAGACATTTATTTAAAAATATTATTCTGGTTGCAAATGTTAGTAATTTTCTAAATTTTAGTTTATTGTCTTAAGAATTGGCGCCCAACAGTGGGCCTTTTTATTTATATTCAAATTTTATATCTTGTAGTTATTTATGTAAACGTTATGCCAAAATTAGCGACCAACTTGGGATCTGTTAAAGATAATTGAAATTTAATTTGGTGATTTCTAGAGAATTATTTTTCAGTAGGGTTCTTTGAATTTCTTTCCAACCAACAATATTTTTTTTTTTACTGGTTTTTTATGTTGTGCGGAATTGTTGATGCCTTTAGGGTATTTTTTTTCCATGATTTAATAATTTTCTTTTTTTTCCCCCGTAATACTACTAGTAGTAGTAGTAGTAGTGGTGTTGGGGGTGGTAGTTTTTGTTGGTGTTGGTGGTGATAGCATAAACGCAATGATGATAATGCTGATGACTAACATGGTGTTGGTGAATGGATATTTATATAGTACTACAACTATAGAGAGTAAAATGAATTGTTGTTTCCTTTTAGTTTGTTATTCCGTGCTTTATTTATTTATTTTTTTTTTTTCGCTTAAGAGGCGAAGATAATTTATTGCGTTGTTTTGTTTCCGTTTGAGACGTGATGACGACACTATTTGACGCATTTGGCTCGTTATGAATTATTAAATTATACTTAAAATACGCTTGAGGTAGTTTTCAAATATTTTTGCATACTGATTTTTTTTTTCTTCTTTTTTTTTTTTTGAATTCATATTTATTTCCTAGTGTTTGTTCTTGTCATAAGAGATAAGCAAATTATCGTTTATAAATGTATTTTTTTTTCTTCGATTGTTTATCTTCATGTTGGATGTTGAAAAGAACATTAACCAAATTAAATGTTGATTTATTAGTTTTTTTTTTATAGAGAAAAGCTTTTAAAAAATATACATAATACTATTTTCGCCAAAGAAATATATCAAAATATTATATTATGTTAAAATCTTTATTTGATTTAATGCAAAATACTTTCAATAGCAGTGAATAAAACTAAGTGTATGATATACATTTGTCCCTAGATGACTGTTATCATAAAAGTGGATTTCCGCAGGCGCTTTACCACAAATATTTTAAAGCATCTCGAAGTTTTTTAACACAGTGTTTTTGTTTACCAAAGTAACTGTGTAATAAGAGGGAATGATGTATGTATTCTGTGTAAGGTACATTTAAAGAAGAATATTGTTAAATAATTTTTTAATATCTATAATGGAATATTTGAAGGAAAAAAAATCTTAAAATAAGTCTTATTCCTTTTTCTACAGTTGGGTAATCATCAATGCACCTTTCAAATTGTAATTCGACATGTAACATGTGTTAGTTGTGAAGGTACACCGAAAAAAAAATTGAGGAAAAATTTAAAACAAAATATTTGTAAGTTAAAATAAAAGCAAATACAATTTAAAAGAAATGATATTTCATTTAAAACCCGATCTTTTTACTTTTCATTTAAATCAAATGATTTTTTTTTATTTATTTTTAAATGTTGTTTAAACAGCTGGCAAATCAGTAAAAACGAATGATTAATCAAGTAAAAATAAATGTTAAAATTTTACCTGCCAACTCCGTAAAAAATAACTATTCATTTATTTGAAATTGTTTTCGATTTTTGTATTTTTGGACATGTGGTTTCTACAGGATGGAGCCACTTGTCAAACTGCACCCGACGCAAAGTGAATTTTAAAGGATGCCTTCTTCTTCTTTTATTTCATTTAAATCAAATGATTTTTGTTATTTATTTTTAAATGTTGTTTAAACAGCTGACAAATCAGTAAAAAAAAAAAACAAATGATCAATCAAATAAAAATAAATGCTAAAATTTTACCTGCCAATTGCGAAAAAAATAACTATTCATTTATTTAAAATTGTTCTCGATTTTTGTATTTTTTTTTTTGTTTGTTTTTTAATCTACAAAATTTATACTCACACAGTCTATAGACACATTTTGTGTGAATAACCATAAGTGTGTGTAATTTTGTATATAAACAAACAATTTGAATAAAAAACAAATTGGAATTTTTTTAATATTTTTAAACAGACACACAGAGAAAACAGATTCATTGTGATAACCAAATGTTTTGCCTACCGTATCGTTTAGTTTTATATATATTTGTTTTTGGCAACGAAAATTCGGTTAATACAACAGAAATTCAGTTAAAACAACACGATTTCAGTTAAAGCAAAATATTTCAATTGTGTTAGGATATATCTGATTACCACTACCATATAATTCAATTGCTACAACCAAAGTATTTAGACGGCAAGGAATTCGATCACAATAAATCAGTTTTAACTGTGCAGCAAACAAAATTTAAATTTGTAATAACTGAAACGGCCATAATAAATTTCAAAAAAATAAAACTGAAAAAAATCAGTAAATCGTTTTAAACAAATGTATAAAGAAGTTAAAATAAATATTTTTTTTTTTTTTAAATAAATGGATGTTTTTAACTGAACTGAAAACTTTTGTATTAAACTACAAACAGTAATATTCTGAGTGTACATTATTTTAGACAGTACTCATTCCATGAGGGAAAATAGCGGGTCCTACTTTGATTGAGTTTCTCATGAATGATTTTTGCAGACTTCTGAAATCCTAAAAGTTTGAAAAATTACGAATATTTTAGTGCTCTTTCGTGATTTTTTTCGTTGTCTGGTATAAAATTACTCTGAATACATCAAACCATTTCGGAAAATAGAAGTCGAGACCTAACTAATGCACAAAAAATCATCATCTTTTGGTCGCGCTGCATAGGGCCTTTCGATTGTTGAGAAATCGAAAAAAAAAACGTTTTAGAACTTGTAGGTGTATCCTACTGACTGATTTCTTTAGATTGCATTTTGATAACAAAATCCTGCATAATTTTGCCTAATTTCATTTTTAAGTCATGAAAGAGAGTTATTCTAATTGTAATTGAAAAAAAAAACAGATTTTGGAAAAATTGTCGCTTAAAACGTTATTCGCGGCTCCGTTTCAACTAATGGACTATTTTTTGAGCATTTGCAATTGGGCTTAAAATAAAAAAGTTAATTATATACAAGATGGGGTAATAAATATCACCCTATTTGAAAGTGCTGCCATTTTTGCAAATGACATCGCATGTCAGTATGGTTTTGACATTCGTGAAGTCGACTCGTGTAGAATTTATAACCACTAATAATAAATCGCTATCCGCGATAATTGTGGCAATTTGCGCGTGCAATAAGTGCGAAATTAATGTCTGGTCGAGAAAAGCTAATCAAGTTTCGTCTATTTCAAGATATTTTTTGATATTTTGTGTATTTTGCTACAATTTCATATTAGCGTCTGGTGAATATAATATTTTGTCATATTTGTTCACCAGACGCCTGGAGGTGAATAATATTTTATATTTACCTCAAATTTTTTTTCACCACAAAAATTGTTTTTCACCTCAAAACTAATGTTCTATATTCACCTCAATTTTGTGTATTATGCTACAATTTCATATTAGCGTCTGGTGAATATAACATTTTGTCATATTTGTTTACCAGACGCCTGGAGGTGAATAATATTTTATATTCACCTCAAATTTTTTTTCACCACAAAAATTGTTTTTCACCTCAAAAATAATATTTTATATTCACCTCAAATTTTTTTCACCTAATAATTTTTTTCACCTAAGAATTTCTTTACCTCAAATTTTTTTTTTATTTAAAAATTTTTTTCACCTAACAATTTTTTTTAACCTTATAATTTTTTTTTACCTCATAAATTTTTTTTATCTCAAAAATTTTTTTTACCTCAAAAATAATATTTTATATTCACCTCAAATTGTTTTCACCTAACAATTTTTTTACCTCAATTTTTTTTTTATCTAAAAATTTTTTTCACCTAATAATATTTTTTACCTCATAAATTTTTTTTACCTCAAAAATTTTTTTTACATCAAAAATAATGTTTTATATTCACCTCAAATTGTTTTCACCTAAAAATTTTTTTCACCTACCAATTTTTTCCACCTCAGAAATTGCTTTTCACCTCAAACATTTGTATTACACCACGACATTGTTTTCTCAATAACATTTTTTTTTTAATTTGTAACAAAAACACTGCAGAAAAAATTGGTTGAATTTGAATTTGATGCTTTGACTTATTTTTGTTAAATATTAAAGATTCTAAAATACGGTTGAAGACAGCCTTTTTCGTAAAAGAAACGAAATTGGAGTTTTTGTATAAAAATTTTGTTAGCATTATCTTTTCCCATTTATTTAATAATTTTCTTAAAATCTAAATGAACAAAAATAAAATTATATACCCCACAAATATTAATATCTTTAACTTAAAAACTAGTACCCAAAAAGGATTATTTTTTTTGTAATCTTTTTGTCATTTAAAGTATTTTTTTTCTATAAACTTTATTGTGTATATCATTCATTGACTGTTCATTGCCATACAAAATGTCTTTTTTTTTTTGTTACAAAAGAAAAACATTTTCTTCTTATTTGTTGTTTTGAAAAGCATTTAGTTAAAGTCAGTCATTGAATATTACAAATAAGGATATAAAAGACATAAATAGTTTTACTCAAATATGTACAAACTCTAGAAAACTTAAACTCAAACTTAACAAAAAAAAAACTGTGTGTACACTTTAATACAAAACTATAAGAGTTACTATTAGTCTCTATATATTTCAGAAGGTGGCACTTATGTAGATGGAAAGAATTTTTTTGTAACTTAAATGAGTTTACAAATTGAAGGCAAATTAATTTCTTTTTTATAAAATCTATTATAAACAACAATGTTTATAAAATTTTCTTTAATGAAATTCTCTCAAAAATAACTATTACCCTACTATAGAATGTCTTTTAGTTTAGTGTCCCAACATACCAAATGACTTGAGAAAAATATTATTATAAGCTTACAAACACAAGCCTTAAGCTTGAAAAAGACTTGAGAATATATTGAAAAAGGCTATCGTAACAATTGTAGAAAAATCAAAACGGAACCCTCGTGAAAATATTATGTGTATATAATTACTACAAGCTTATTCTTGCAATTGTAAAATAAGCTTACAAAAATAATAAATTATTAATAGTTGAAAAAGAGAAATCATAATTATTTTCTTTAATTTATTTTTTATTTTAATTTTAAAAATAAATAATATTAACTCATTTTAAATATAAAAAATAATAATTCATTTTAAATATAAATAATAATAATTAATTTTAACCATAAATAAAAATAATTAAATTTAATAGGCAATTGCACGTTCACTATATAAAATTTACAACTAAATGTTCACGCATAACACGTTTGACAAATTTAAAGAAAAAGTAATGGCACTTGTTGTATGCATTATAAGCGTAGAACAAAGACAAAAAGACTAGAATGTATTGAAAAATATTTCTATTTCAATCGTCATATTGCGTTGTTGTTGTATGTTGTTCATAAACATACTTGAGAAAAAGTTATGTATAATAATCTTTTCTCTAGCATTGTTAAATACTGCTTGTGAATTCACATTTTATAAATATTATAATAAGCGAAATTAAGAAAAGCTTAAAACACACTATTAATATAAGCTTATTCTCAAGTTGTATTGCAGTTTGATTGCTATATGGTATATTGGGGTGTCTTTTTACTATAATTTGTATCTGTATTTGTAGTCTGTGTTGTATGCTGACAAGTTATCAGGCAAAAATATTGCATGCTTTATTCAATGTTTCATAGTAGTGAGTATTTTTTTGTTTGTTTTGTTCCTTCTGTTGTTGTCAGTAGTTTTTAGCCATTGTTGTTGTTGTTGTTGTTGTTGAAGTTGGTGCTGGTAATGTTGTTACTACTGCTACCACTACTACTACCATCATTATTTGCTATTGCTGCTGCTGTTGCCGTTGTTGACTAATAACGGAAAGCAATTAGTCAACTCAACTTTGTCTAAATGGCATGAATGCCAGTTAATGTCAATTGTTCTACAACGTGATATGGTGGCATGAACACGTGATAAAATATTTACCACACGTGCAGCAGTAACTCAACTCAACTCATAGTCATAGAATATAGAGTCAATTTCAATTCGGTTCAACAACATTACAAAAAAAAAAAAAAATTAGCAGCAATAGAAGAGTAGTTGGCAAATTTTCTAAATTTAGAATAATCGAAAATAAAAAAACAAAAGAAATAGTTGCATGGCAAAAATCATCAGTCCAGGATAAATGTTTTAGATACAGTACGTATAATATATATTGACATAGGTAATGCTTTCAAATTGAAATTCTATTTTTTTTTCGATAACCTTAAAATTATTTTGGTAAATTAAAGGAGAGACAAACACGTTGCTAATTCGATTTAAAATACACACACTCATACAAAAAAAAGGCTCTTACAAATAGTTGACAATCATGGTCAGCTAAATGTTTGTAAGCTAAATTTTTGCCAATTGCTAAATAAATTTATTAGACCGATCAAATATATTTAGTTAAAATTTAAAAGTGTTTTCACTTTAAACAAAAGTTATAGCGTATAAAAATCAGATGATGGTTTTTGCCTCAGCCCTTCCCTCGTAGTTATATGAAATGCAACACTGCTCCCATCAAGTACCAACTGTTAATAGACTACTGTCAAATGTTGAGCAATTTCTTTGCGTTTAACAGCAGGATTTTTCGAGGTCCATAAAATAGGCGTTTGTTTGATCAATAACTTCATCGTTGGAGCTAAATTTCTTTCCACCGAGGCACTTCTTTAGGTTTGGAAATAGAAAATATACACACTAGGGGCTGAATCCGGAGAATAAGGCGAATGAGGGGGCCATTCGTAGTCTACTTCATGGATTTTTGCCATGAAAACTAAGCTGTCACACGATTCTGTTGGTGGTCGATTGTGAGCAAACGCGGCAGCCATCTTGCGGAAAGCTTTCTCATACCCAAGTGATCGTTCAAAACTGAAACCACTGAGCCATGTGAGATGCCTAGGTCTTCCACAATCTATCCCACATTCAGTCTCCGATCGGCCAACTCCATATCTTGATTTTTTTTTATTTTAGGTGTAGAGGCCTCAACTGGGCGCCCAGAACGTTCGGCATCTTCCTTGTATGTAAGGCCACAACGAAAGTCAGTAAACCACTTTTTTACCATTGAAATCGATGGTGCAGAGTCCCCATAGTATTTATCAAGCTTTTCCTTGGTTTGATTGATGAGCATTCGAAATTCACTTTTTTCCATTTAAAAAAAAATCCACGAGGTTGTATGTTTTGATCAGATGTTAAACGCAAAGTAAACGACGGAACTTGCTCAAAATTTGACTGGTCTAGTAAACGGTGATACTTGATAGGAGCAGTGTTGCATTGCATATAACTACGAGGGAAGTTCGAAAAGTCACAGGACTTATTGATCCACCCTCGAAACAACTTCTGCTGAAATTTTGCTTAAAATTTGGGATTTTCTTTTAATCAGGATCTGATATCACCCAGACAGTTTTAGTTTAATTTCAAATTAGAAGACAAAATTATATAAAAATGTTTAATTATATCAAAACATGTTTATTAGACTTTTGTACAAACTTTTTTCTATGAGTGCCAATTTAGGAAATTTATATTTTTTAGCATATACATTTTTTAGAAAGAGAACAGTAGATACAACTAAAATTGGCAAAAAGAAAAAAACTAGCTTGAAAACCCGATACGCTTACGAAGCGGTAGTTTTCAATTTTTGTAGAAGCAAGTTGAATTCTTTTATTTTTTTTTTATAAATTTATTTTAAAAAATTGGAAACTGATCTTTCAGTTTGAACTTTAAGATTTTTTCAATTACAGGGTTTTCAAAGGTCATTTAAAGCGGGAGACTTTCTCACATTTGTTCCTTTCCACCAAAATCGCAAAAAAATCCGTTTTATGAGAGGTCTGTTCCTGAGAAAGAACCTACGTGCCATATTTCAACTTCCTAGCTCAAGCCGATTAAGATGGTTGATCAATGGGGTCCCCGTTTATAGCATGTTCTGATTGGAAATTCCAAGAAAAAATTTTAATTTCAAGACGAAGATAGTCCGTTAAGGGGAGAATTTTTAAACATTGTACATCATCGCTTAAATTTCCCAAAAATTCCATCTTATGGAGGAGACGTTCTACAAGCCAAATTCCATGTTCTTAGATCCAACAGTTTGGCTAGGCGGGAGGGGGGGAGTGGGGTACTTTTTCCCCTATTAACCTCATTTTTACTACGTCTTTATGGGAAATTCTTAAAGTAAATTTGGCCAAAGAACACATATTTTAAACTTTAGATTTTTAGCCAAAAGGTTTTGTACAGGCCCTTAAGGGGGGCTTTTTTTCCTGTCGCTTCTCATCAATAAAATTTCCAAAAAAAATGCCATCCTATTAGTTAAACGGAGGAGAAAACTTAATGCTTAGATCCACTAGTTGGATACAATTGATTGGGGAGGGCATTGGCCATGTTGCCCTTCTGACCTCATTTTAAATATTTGTTTATTAAAAATTCCAACAATTATTTCTTTAGTAAATTATTCCATACATATTTAAAATTTCTGATTTCTAGCAAATAGGGTTTTGGACACGCCCTTAAAGGGTAAACTTTTCCTCCTTTTAGCCTCCATTTTTGAATGAGCCCATACATCACGCGGAACATATATTTTAAATTTATGCATTCTAGACAAAAGGGATTGGGCAGCGCGTTAAGGGTGGAACAAATTTTCAAAAAGAAAAATAATGTTTTACAAGGAAAGTACCCCAAACTATGATTTTGATGAAATTTGGATATGTAATGGAAAATAAATCTAAGATCGACCCGTTTTGGCATTTGGGACACCTTGGAATTTTCAGAGGTTAAAAAGGTGTTAAAAAATTTTCCATTTTGGTTGTTGTAGCTTTTTAAGGTATTTAAACTAAATAAAGCGTACACTTAGAAAACAGATTAATGCTGACAACCGAATTTGTAGCCAATCGAATGGTTCAGTTGTGGTAACCGCATTTCTGGGTTATGACTACCGAACTGTTATTGAGGCAACCGAAATACTGTTGTCATAATCAAATTACCCATGTCTCAATTGGTTTTCTGTTGTCACAACCGAAAAAATACCCGAACCATTCGATTGGCTTAAAATTCGGTTGTCAGCATAAATCTGTTTTCTCTGTGTATGTTATGCAAGTACAAAATCGTTTGCAGAAAATTTTTGAGGCACCTTATTTTTGGTATCGTTTTGCTTTTTTGAATTTGCTGATGTAAAATGTTCAAAAACTTATTTTATTACATATTAAATTTCAGCGAATATGTTTTTTTTCGTATTCGTGGAATTTTGGATTTTAACAAATTTTCGTGAATCTCTTAATATTTTTTTTATTTTTTTTTTTTAAACAACTTGACAAAGCTTCAAAACATAGAAGTTCTCATTTAACAAATATATAATTTTAATACAATTCTTATACAGAATTTGGAACGCTTCCGACATGTTGGCGAACAAAAAAAAAAAGTGCCAAGAAATGTCCTAATTTCTTTCCCCTATTTATATAGTACCTTTTTTCTGAGTGTATTTTTCCTAAAAATGTCCATAAGTTTTAAATACTTTTAATAATTTTTCTTGTTTGCTAATGTTAAACAATTTACAAAAGTTTTTTCAGGATAAATTCCAACAAAAGAAAAGTAAATAGTAACTAATAATTTAACACGCAGAAAAAATATATTGTTGAATATGTTAACAAGTAATTATATAAATGTTTAGAATCTACCATATGAGCACGTGTTTGAAATATGTTGCCAATAATTTTATTTTTATGGTTATTATACATACATATGTTCAAGGCAAACATTTGGTGAAATATTCCACCTAAACAGAGATATATTTAAAATTTTAATTTTATTGTTATTATGTTTGTGGAATACAATTATAATATTGTTAAATATTTGATCCCAATATATATATGTTTAAGGATGAACATAGAATATTTAGAGGCAAAACATATTAGAAGCACAGCAAAAATATTTTTACACTTTTTCTAAATATTGCTATATTAGCATTTACTTGCAGCAGGACATTTTTCAGCCTGTAAAATTGCATACAAAATTGAACACTAACGCACAGTCTTATCAATGACAAGTTTTGAGTAAATTTTTAAGAGAACTCTTTATAATATTTTTCTTTTTGTATGCAATTTTCTTTTTATAAGATCATAGTTTTAAGGTACTTTTTCCTTTAAAATTTTTTTTAAAAATATTTTTACGGTAATTTGTAACTTTTTATATACAAACGTAAGTATTGGACAACTTTGAATTTTCTTTTAAGTTATAAAGTTAAATATCATAAAAAAAAGTATTACGGAAGTTTACAAATAACTTGTCAATTCAAATTATTATTTATTTTAGTTAAATTGATACTTAAGACATTTATTTATAATAATTTTTTTCAAGCTATAAAGTTTATTTAATAGATTATAATTTATGGATTTTAATAATAACACCGGCCAGGAATTTTTTTATTTGAGTTTTAGTGAAGGAGATTAATGGGAATTCCCGAATTAAAATTCAGTGAAAAATTAAATTTCTGGGGCGGGCATTGTTCCCGCTGGATGAATAGTAAAGGGGAGTAGCCCTGGCTTCACAATATGGACCTTCAACGGTGAGCGATCATATTAGCGTTTGGTCATAGCACGTAGGAAAACCAAAAATTTGACGGAATCTGCGTGATTCCATATGGCATCACTGGCCGGCAATGTTTAATCCATTATTATTATAAAAATGTAATTCAAGTATTTTAATTATAAATATTTTTATAACCTTCACCACAGGTGAAAGGGTATATATAAGTTTGTCATTACGTTTGTAATTTCTACAATATTGATCTTAGACCCTATAAAGTATATATATTCTGGGTCCTTATGAAGAGCGAAGTTGATTTAACGATGTCCGTCTGTCCGTCTGTGTGTTGAAATGGGTTTTTCGAAGAACCCAGACATGATGAGGACTACATTGTTATTTTTTTCTGTTAAATGTGATCCATTTCTGTTAAAAATCAGCCAGATCGGTTAATAAATGGCTGAGATATTAGCAAAAAACCAGGACTACCTCTAATTTTTTCCGTAAAATCCCTTTGTTTAATATGTATGTAAAATTTTACGCATAACAAACACATCCATTTGTTAAAATTCTTTTCTTTCATCTCCACCTTTTATACACAAACAACAAACACATACAAAGATTTGTCATTTAAATAAAAACCAAACAAATCTCTAATGAACGAAGACTTTTTGTATATGTACCTCTATTAACGATGATTTTGTGTGAGCTTCAATAGCTCAGTTGTCTAGACGCTATGTCACAAATACTTTTTTTCTCTAAGGCCGCGGGTTCAAATCCCGGTCAATTCACTTTTTTTGTATATTTTTTTTTATTTTCTTAAGACTTTTTTTTTTGTTTATTTTTAGTTTTTTTTTTTTAACATTTAATAATTAATTTATATAAACATTTTTATTAATAATTAAATAATCCATAAATAGGCTAAAAACATCAAAATTTTTATAAAAACCCTCTGATACAAACAATATACAAACGGTTTTGTTTCTATTTTTTGCTCCGATTTAAAAGAATTTAGAAAAAGATTTTTAAACCATTTTATTTCTCATATATTAATTTTATACATAATTTCCCTTTGAGTGCAACTATTTTAGGTCATAAATTATAATAATTTATACCAAAAAATTTATAAACTATTTTCCTTCAAATTTTTAAAATTAAGCTAAAGAAATCAAAAATATTTTTTAATAAAAAAGCGAAATAAAATCCCAAATGCAAATTTGCCAGCTAAATCAAACGTTTTTGTAGAAATAAAACACATGCAGTTCTAGTGATTTCTTTTAACGATTTGTTGAAATTCTTTTCTTTCACCTCTTCACCTTTTATACACAAACAACAAACACTATTCTAGAGCTGTAATATGACCTATGGATACGTCTTATATAGCAAAAGATCGAAAATCTTTAGTATAACATATTTGCTGAAAAAACTCGGAAATATCGGTTCAGATACAAAAAAGTTATGCCCAAAACATAAATTTTTTTTAAATACCTATTTTCTGGAACCATCAATCTTCCCGAGTCCAAGTTTTATCACCAAACTAAATGGTTAATTTCCTCTTAAAAGCGTCCGTATATAAATCTGTCCATTCCATATATGTCCATATATACACTTCAGTTTTTTCGCAACCATGGTGAAGGGTATATAAGATTTGGTATAGCCGAATTTAGCCGCTCTTACTTGTTTTTTTTTTTTAATTAATTTCTAGTTAAAAGCAGTTGATGTAAATACAATTTTCTTCTTAATATTTTAAATAATGTTCACATTAGCAAAATTTATTTATATTAACTGCTTTCAACTATAATCTCTGAAATATACTGCATACATTTAGGATAATTTTATGTTACTATATAAAGTATACCACAAGGCATTTTAAAATATCAAAATATATATGTATGTACATAATTATAAAAGGCAGGTTTAATTTTCATTCTAAAATATAATAATTCAATGTATATGTACTTAACTTTTGGTTTATTATGTTTAAAACTTTTTTAATAACACAAACAATTTTTAATTGAAAAAATTCTAAAATTTTAATGAAATATCAAAAAATATTATTGGAAATTTTCTTTTGATTATTTTTGTTCTGCAGCATATTTTGCTAAACAACAAGAATAATTTTTAAAAATAAATTTTGAGATATCTACATTAGCTGTGTTTGAGCGGCCAGCTATTAACATTTGCTTATGTTACTCCCATATAAATTTGTTACAAGTAACGTTAAGAGTTAAGTCAAATTTATAAGGGAAGACTATAAGTCAACGTTGATAGTTTCACACACAAACACAGTAGAGGGACATGAAAAGTATTTAACAAATCTTTGTTAAATGTAACACATAAAATTTTAAAGTCAATATGTACAAACAATGTTGTTACGAAAATTTCCATAAACATTAAAAATTTAGAAAAATGTGAAACTGTATGTAAAACAAATTTTAATTGCTATTGAATTTTGGCCAAAATAAAAACGACAAAAATCTTAACATACTTTTATTATACACATAGACTTTATGGAATATAGAAAAACAAATAAACTGAATTGATTTTCATGCTGATACAACAATGTGTTTTTGTAAAATTGTAAATTTTCATACATATATAGTTCTTTTTAAGTTTTAATAAAATTGAACAGTGGATTGGTAGGAGTAAAAAACTTCCATAACAAATTGAAAAATTTTTATTGTAATAATTTATTTTAAGAAATGTAAGCTGACTATAACCGTCATACTTGTATGACAGACTTGTTTGATAAAAGTACCTCGAACGTATACTTATTATATTATTAATCATACGTTCGGGTGTCCCCAATATATGGAATGAAAATATTGATTTTTACACTCACAATATATTTTACGTTACCGACTGTACTTTATTTAAAAAGTAATACGTAGAGTTTGTTTTTAAATGAAGAATATTCAATTGAAATTCATAGAAATATATTTTTTAACTATTCAGAATCAGTCATTCAAAAAAAAAATATATATATAAAAATGGAGTTGATATTTTCTAAAAAAAAATCAAATAATTCCATTTTGGTTTTTTTTTTTATCAAATTAGTTTGTTTAAATACAAAATTTGTTCAATAAAACTACATGAAATTTTTTAAATATACATACACACATAGAAAACAAAAATATATACATCTGTGTGTGTGTTGTGTATTGTAAAATTACATACAAATAAAAAAAATTCGATTTAAAAAACAATTCAAAAAAATATATTTTTCTAACGTTTTGCCAGTTAAAAATTGCTGGTTATTTTTTAGCGAATTTTTATTGTTTCTACTATTTTTGTCGATTATGACAACAATGATTGAAAATAAACAACAAAAAGGGGTGAATATAATGAAAAGTCAGTAGTGCTCTTTTAATTGTATTCTCCATTAATTTAATATGAATTTTAGATTGCTTTTCAACAAATTTTTTCTATAAAATGAATCCGAGTAATGCTGAGTGTAGATTTAAAAGTTGCTCTATAAAAAGTGGATTAACTGCTGAGTTTTAGTGCTACATTTAGCAGTTTATTCACTAGATTAATTCTGCAGTGTAAGACTTTGTAAATAATGAGTTATCTTCAATATTATTCTAAAAATTCAGAAATAGTATTCGAAATGTGAATTGGAAAATTTATAGCCACAAAATTAGAAAAAAAACAATCTACTAATAACATTACTGACTGACATCGCCCAACTTGTGCTGGTGATGCTGGGAACGTAAAATTTGGCATATGAGTTTCACCTTCGGCGTGAAGATCCGCTAAGTAGGAATTTTTGTAAATTGTTACAGGGAGGGGCAATATGCAAAGTCTTCAGCATGAGAGGCATTGTAACAGGGAACGAGTGGAATTGAAACACTAGCTAATGGAACGAAATGAAACTGAACGAGAATTTAGTGAAATTGATACACCAGGCAAGGGAAATGCAGTGGAAACAATAATTACAGAAAAAGAAATGGCACGGAAGGGATAACAGATGGAATTGAAATACTAGCCAATGGGAACGAAATGAAATAGAACGGGCAACGATTGGAATTGAAACACTTAACACAAGGAAGGGAATACAATGAATTGAGATTCAGTTATATTTATCCATTTTAACATGTTTTTATATTTTTAATAATTTTTCTGCATTTTTACGTTTCCCGAAAAAATATCTGTCAATAGTAGTTACTTTTTTTTAAAATTAAGATGGGGTTTTTGGAAATTTTAACAAGTGGAGTAAAAAGGAAAAAATCTCTGCCTTAACATAATGCACCAATACATTGGACTTAAAATCAGACATTTAAAATATGTACCCAGAGCTTGTGCCCAAACCGGGGCTAGGATGTTGAAATTTCTGAGCTGATACTCCTGTGTAGAAATCCACCAAGATGGGGGTAGTGAACATTTTTATTGGAATGAAAAAATAGGGAAATAGTTTCTCCGTAACGTCTTGCCTAAACACCTTCTGCTGGAAATCTATAGTTTAAAAAATATAATTTTCCAAGGGATTTTTGTTAATTCAATGACATGTAGGTTCCTCCTACGGGACTTTATGCCAAAAAAACATAAGCTAAAAATCTGACATTCTAATATGTTGTCCCTAGGGAAAAAATATATTTCTTGGAATATTCAATTAAAGCGTGGTAAAAATGGTGTTAAAAATACGAAAAATGCCGGGTACGTTCGTAAATGCAGTAGTTGTGCAACACTGC
Source organism: Eustalomyia histrio (assembly GCA_949748255.1). Taxonomy (NCBI): domain Eukaryota; kingdom Metazoa; phylum Arthropoda; class Insecta; order Diptera; family Anthomyiidae; genus Eustalomyia; species Eustalomyia histrio. The sequence goes on from OX456527.1 coordinate 118,418,928, forward strand.
AGCATAATAAAAGTAAAACGTTCAAAAAAGCATCACTTGGCAGCACTAATTTACGTCAAACGTTTTTTTGTGCAAACAATTGGCAGTTCTGCCGCAAATTTTTGCAACTATGGCATCATTAAAATTTCTGATGCAATAGTTAGTGCGAAATCAGTCTTCTTCGTTTAATTGATTTTCTAAAAAGCAAACTGCGCAGTTGTTAAGCAGTAGCAAATCATCTGTAACAGATGATCATGCGTTAGCAACACAAATTGGCATAACTGCCGCAGTGATGCACAAATTTTCTGCATTTACGAACGTACCCGCCCTTAAATGATATTTTCAAACCCTTTAAGTAAAAAATCTATAACCTGAAATTGAAATATTCTCTACAAAAAAGATTAAACAAATTTATTTAAATAGCAAAATCCTTAAAAAATAATTCAATTGTATTCCTAATTATAACGATATTTAAAACAACTGATAACAAATTGTAAGTTCGCCGATATTTCACCCACTTTGGGAAAAGTCAAAAAATTGTTTCATGCTTAACTTTTTCCCGTAGCGGGGCAGTTGAAATGGAAAGCCTTATATGCCTGTTTAAAATAAAGAAAAAGTACCCAGTTTTTACACGAACTTTGGGGAAATCTGTGTGAAAATTTTTTTCAAATCTACCCGAAAATAGAAATTTTCCATTTAAAACATATTCTCAAACTACTGTATATCATTTAAGTTTATATTGTTGTTGTTGTTGTTGATTTTTTTCCATATCGCATAGACTAAAGGAGATAAATGTGTGTTGTTAGCATTTGCCTGCAATGTTGTTGAGTTCATTGTCTGCAACATTATACACACACTTACAAACAACAGCAAACACACACATACAGACAAACATACACCCAATATACCATATAGCAATCAAACTGCAATACAACTTGAGAATAAGCTTATATTAATAGTGTGTTTTAAGCTTTTCTTAATATCGCTTATTATAATATTTATAAAATGTGAAGCAGTAAAATCACAAGCAGTATTTAACAATGCTTGAGAAAAGATTATTATACATAACTTTTTCTAAAATATGCTATAAACAACATACACATATTGAACAACGCAATATGACGATTGAAATAGAAATATTTTTCAATACATTCTTGTCTTGTTGTCTTTGTTCTACGCTTATAATTCATACAACAAGTGCCATTACTTTTTCTTTAAATTTGTCAAACGTGTTTTGCGTGTACATTTAGTTGTAAATTTTATATAGTGAACGTGCAATTGCATATTAAATTTAATTATTTTTATTTATGGTTAAAATTAATTATTATTATTTATATTTAAAATGAATTATTATTTTTTATATTTAAAATAAGTTATTATTATTTATTTTTAAAATTAAAATAAAAAATAAATTAAATTAAAGAAAATAATTATGATTTCTCTTTTTCAACTATTAATAATATATTATTTTTGTAAGCTTATTCTACAATTGCAAGAATAAGCTTATAGTAATCATACACACATAATATTTTCACGAGGGTTCCGTTTTGATTTTTCTACAATTGTTACGATAGCCTTTTTCAATATATTTTCAAGTCTTTTTCAAGCTTAAGGCTTGTGTTTGTAAGCTTATAATAATATGTTTCTCAAGTCATTTGGTATGTTGGGCAGATTTAAACAAATACATACAATCCCATACATAGGGAAATATGGCATATTGTATTTGTTGGTTGCCATTTATTGCAAACTATGTGGCAACACAAGTGATATGCATAAATATGTAGAGAACAAGAGTTTTTAGCCAATTTTGTAGTAATAAATTTACCAATGACGTTTCCGTTTGTTTGAGTTTTTTTTTTTTGTTGTTGTTGTTGTGGTTGTTTGTGTCTTTCAATTCTTACTTCATGTTGTGTTCTTAACGTTCCTTTTATATAGTTTAAACATTTCTTTTTTTTTTTTGTATTTTGTAGATTTAAGGCATATTTTTGCTGTGTCAGTTATTTAAAAAAAATTTGCCTTTTGTTCAATACAAGTGGTTAAACCAAAAAGAAACTCTTAAAAAAGAAGAAATATTCTACAAGAAGCAGGGTTGGAAAAGGCTACCGAGTGAGCTAAAATTTAGCTCAATTAATTAAAAAATCTTCAAATGAGATTCTTCCAATATTAACCAGTTCCGGGGTAACAAAAAATCTGAGTTTTTCGAACGAGCAAGCTCAAAATACAAGAGCAGTTTGACCACTCCGTGACCTTTTGAACTTCCGTTATCTAAAATCTACACTGCTCCTGTGAATTACCGTCCGTTAAGAGACTACTATTAAATCTTAAGCTAGCTTCGCGGTTTAGTTTGTGTTTGACAGCCATTGGAAACAGGCAGCGTCGTGAATTTTGACGAAAATGGAAAAGTGAATTTCGTGAAGCTTTGCTTAAAAAGACCTTCGCCGAGGCCAAGGAAAGGCTTAATAAATACTATGGGGACTCTGTCCCATTAACTTTAATGGTTAAGAAGTGCTTTACGGAATTTCGTTGTGGTCGTATCAGTAAAAATTACGCCGAACGTTCAGGTTGCCAAAAAGGGGTCTTCACACCAGAAATCGTCGATAAAAACCCATGACTGATATTGGACATTTGGAAAATGAATGTGCATGAGGTGGCTGAGGCTGTAGGCATCTAAACTGAGCCGAGAACATTACAGTTTTCATGAAGGAGTGGCAAAAATTAATACGTGGCAGCAGGCCACATCCACCATAATTTCTAGATTTAGCACCTAGCGACAATTTCCTATTTCCAAGCTTGAAGGAATTTGTTTTAATTCCAGTCGTTCCCCGTTCCGTACCATTTCGTTGCCTGTGTTTTGTGTTTCAATTCTATTTGTTGCCCGTTCCATACCATTTTGTTCCCTGTGTTTTGTGTTTCAATTCCACTCGTTGCCAGTTTTATTTCATGTCGTTCCCCTTGCCTAGTGTTTCAATTCCAGTCGTTCCCTATTCAGTTCCAATTTCCTATTTCCAAACTTAAAGGAATTCGTTTCAATTCCACTAATTTTTTCTTTTCCATTTCGTTCACCTTGCTTAGTGTTCCAATTCCAGTCGTTTCCCGTTCCGTACCATTTCGCTTCCTGTGTTTTGTGTTTTAATTCCATTCGTTGCCCGTTCTATTTCATTACATTCACCTTGCCTTGTGTTTCTATTGCACTCATTACCCGTTCAATTTCATTACGTTCCCATTGCCAAGTGTTTCAATTCATTTTCGGTTACAATCCCTTTCGTCCCCCTTTCTCTAATACTTTATTTCCCCTCGTTCCATTCCATTCCATTTCATTCTCCCTGCATATTTTTTCAATACTACTCCTTTCCCGTTCCTTTCCATTTCGGTCCCCTTATCCAGTGTTCCAATTCCACTAGTTCCCCTTGTCATTCCATGTGACAATTTTAGTGTTTTAATTTCACTCGTTCTTCAAAGTCATTATGGTTTGAGCAGGCCGTTGAGGGCGGCATTTTTCACTACTATTTTAAGAACTTTGAGAAAACCTATAATTTAAAAGGAATATATCGAGCAAAGAGTATACTGTGTTGAGAAATAAAACTCTATTTTGCCGAGATTAGTTAAAATTTTGGTCTCTGAATTATAAGTTTGACTCGCTCTTTTAAAATACAGACAATACGAAATGGGAATACAAAAAAAAATATGTCACCCTGTGGCTTTAACATAAAATGGTATCTCTTCACACAACGAAATGGAATGGAATTGGAACACTTAATGCAGGAAATTAAACTAAAGGGAACGAAAAATGAAAGTTTTTTGATCGGTTGTTGTTTTATGAAAAGTTGGTAATAAAATAACTAAGCCCACAGGGTGGCTGGTTAATAACAATTATGATAATTCCATCCCTGCTAGGAAGTATGAGTATTTGTAATTGTAGTCGAGTCAAAACTATAAAATTGTTCAGATTTTTCTTGTTTTTCTTTACATTGAAAACAAATCAATGATGTGTAAGTGTATAATATAAAGTCTCTTTAACCAAAAACAAGTGATGTATGTTAAGGAGAAGAAGAGGAAGTATAGATTTTGGCCTTAACTGTCATTTTAATGGTCTACAAGTTGACCTTATTTTTATTTTATGACTATTTTGCACAAATTTAAATTTAAAATAGAAATTTTCTTTTAAAAAATAACAATTTTATTTAAATCTTGTTATAGATTTAACTTTAAATTTCGTTTTTCAAATAAAATTATTTAGTTTACAAAATTATTCCTTTTAAAAATGTTATCCTTTTAAAAATTGGATATTTTGTTCTTGTTTGGCTTTGTTCTTCTGAAACTGTGAAACTTTTAACGCTAATTACTGCTTGATCTCAATTAGTGTTTGTTGTTAACCATAACATAAACGTTTACTTTGTTGTTACATTAAGTAGTTGTAAAACAACTTAAACAAGAGAAATTGCAACAAAAAAAAATTAAGATGAAAATAACTATAAACTGTCAACTTAACTTTAGTAATGCCACTAACGACGCTTTTAGTATGGGAAGTATACCAACAAGGAGGATAGTATTCCAAGCTTTGTTCTGTCGATTGAATGAAATAAAAACTTATTTGAGAAGTGAAGTCGGGGAAAGAACCCACCTCCCCGATATTTGTTTAAATTAACTTTTTTGATAATTTCGTTCAGATTTAAATCTATATTTTTCGCTTTGTTCATAAAAGAGGAATTAGGAACCTAGGTTGAGACTCTAGCCGAAATATTTTGTGGTGAAATCCCCAAAAGAAAAGGGAAATTAAATCCAGAATTAGCGTAATAATCTCTACAATTTTTCAAATTCTGTATAATTATCATCGACTGATTTGATAAATATTGGTGTTGTCGTTGGTCGCACTTATTTCTCTTCGCTGATGGTGGCCCCCTTCGGGATAAAGCTAAAGCTTTTCTATATATAAATACAATATAATAAATAATATATCTTACATAATCCATATACACGGTGGTAAAACCTATTTGTATTAAGATTTCAGGAGTATAGGATAAGTCATTGATGAGGCTTGGAAATTTCACCAGGAAGGTAGTAAAATGGGGATTACAAAGATGGAAAAGTCTCTCTATCAATGATTTGCCCAAATCCCTTTAATTATAAAACATAAAATTAAAATTAATGTTCGCTGGAGTATAGGAAAGTTTTCCCCTTAACGTGCTACAAGTCTCCAACTAAATGACCTGGACCAACAGCTTTGGCTTTAAATCTGAATTCTAAAATATTTGTTCCATTCAATGCGTTGTCAACATATTTCAATGATACGTTTTAATTTTACCACGGTAACGGCATTTTAATGATAACGATATTACGCTTGATTCGGTGTCGTTATTTAAGCGTTAACGCTATTTTATATTATTCCGATAACGATTTTTTTCAGTTATTTCGGTAACGTTATTTTAGGGATAACGATAGTCAGTTGAAAGGATATTGAATCGATAACGGTATTTTAGCAGTATTGCCTGACAACCCTGAATTTTATTGAAGCGACACTTTTTAGAATTTCGTATTAAAACGTGGTAAAAATGTGGTTGAAATAGGGGAAAAATGTCTCCTTAATTCCCTGGTTCAACCCACTGTAGCTATGAACTTGATATTTGCCGTATAGGTTCTTAAAGCGGCATAAATGAACGAGATTTTTAAATATTTTTTAGGGGTTAGGGAAAGGGACAACAGGGAAAAGTCTACGTTGGGGTAAAACTCGTAAAACCTTTTACATTAACAAATTTTTTACACCGCCATTGCTTTGATGCAACACCTGCTTTTAAGGTCCGATAATTTTAGACAACAGAGCGATATACAGGTTGGTTGAAAAGTTCCTGCGCTCACCAAGAGATGTCACTGCTAGCTCCAAACTTTTTTTTTCTCAAGTTGGTATAACTGTCCTGAGAACACATGCAAAGTTGCAAGTCATTCTGTCAATTCTTTCTTTGTTTACAAGCCATTTGAACTTGACGTGACATTAATTTTTTTAATATGGAAAAAATTGAATATCATGCAGTCATTAGTTTATTTGTTTTGAAGAGTTTAAAAGCAAAGGAAATTTATGAACAATTGTTAGAAGTGTATAAGGAGTCCTCACCTTCAAAACGCACCGTTCAATTTTGGGCTGGTGAATTTAAACGTGGTTGTACCACCCTTTAACACGATCCACGCGAAGGACGACCAAAAACTGCAACCGCAGCAGAAATCATTGAGCAGGTACATAATATGGTTGGTGAAGATTGAAGTTTGACTAAGCATGAAATTGCTAATGCCATAGGCATCTCAGACGAACGAGTACTCCATATTTTACATGCAGAATTACGTATGAAAAAACTGTTTGGAAAGTTAGTGCCGCACACATTAACAATTAAACAAAAACTGGATCGAAAACAAATTTCTCAGCGTAATTTGGAGCGTTTTAAGCTGAATAAAACCCACTTCTTGCGTCGTTTTATAACTATGGATGAGACTTGGATCTACCACTATGATCCTAAATTGAAACAAGAACGTTTACAGTGGACTGAAGCTGTTTGTTCAGCTCCAAAGCAGGTGAAGTCACAACGATCAGCAAAGAAGGTTATGGCATCAGTTTTTTGGGATGCAAAAGGAATTTTGTTGATTGATTATCTTCAGAAAGGTAAAACAATCAACTCTGAATATTATTGCAGTCTTTTGGATCAGCTGGATGAAAAAATTCGTGAGAAAAGACCTGGTTTAAAGAAGAAAAAAATCATTTTTCATCAAGACAATGTACCTGCTCACAAAAGTGTTTTGACGATGGCTAAATTCAAAGAATTAAAGTACGAATTGCTTGAACATCCACCGTATTCACCAGATTTGGCTCCCAGTGACTACTATCTCTTCAGAAATCTCAAACAATTCCTTCGTGTAAAGCATTTTTCGTCGAATGAAGAGATCATAGCAGCCGTAGACGGATATTTTGCAAAGCTTCCGGAAAACTATTATAAGGATGGGATAAATTATTGGAAGATCATTGGAACAAGTGTATTTAGCTTCTAGGAGATTATATTGAATAAAAAAATATATTTCATAACAAAAAGAGTATTCTTTCATTTCGAGCGCAAGAACTTTTCAACCAGCTTGTAACAATGCATGTGATAGCTTAAAGTCTTGGCTTCATTAAATTTACTATTTCAGAGTTGCCATATTATGGTTCAAAAAAACAATTTTACACATTTTGTTTATCAGATATTTTTTTGGAAAATTTATTTATACCAAACGGATATTTTTGGTTACTTTTTTTGTTTGGAAGCATGTCGGAAACGTTAGAAATTCTATATTAAATTAATATTAAACATTCCCTAAATGAGGAGATTCTAGCAAAGGGTTATCAATTTGTTATAAAAAGTACCAAAAGAGAGCTTCGGTAAACAATTTGTTAAATTCCAAAATGCCTAAATATCTAAAAGAGAAAAAACACGTGTCCGCCGAAATTTTATGGGGAATAAAGTACCTATCATTTTTTAAATTTTTACAAAAAAAAATTAAAAAAAGCAAAAAGGTACCAAAAAAAGGTACCACTAAGCAGCTCTCAAAAATCAATCTTTTACGAAAGGTTCCTTTAGAAGCTAAAAAAAAAAAAAACAAAAATACCAATTATAAGGCCTTTTTTGACTCTTTAAAATTCTAGATAACCCAAAAGATTTACTCTTTCTTTCACTTATCCAAATTTTCTTTAAAATCGTGGTGTTCAGGTTGGGTTTCTTTCCTACATATTTGAATTTAAATTAAATTTAAAAATATTTAAATTAAAAAATGCCTAAAAGTAGACTCTATATATTTGATTTATTTAAACTGGGTGACCCTTCCCCTCTCCCGCTCCCCTTGCCAAACAACCACAGCTAATAAGTACAATTTATATTTATAACGTTGCTAAAGGTTAGTATTTCTTGGCCTCCCATGTTTGCCGTTTCTTCTTCCCAAGACTATTTATAACTTTGCAATGTCTAATGTAGTTGTTGTTGTCGTTATTTTCATTTTAAATTGTTTGTGTTCTTTTCTGTGCTGGAACTGATACAAATACTTACATTACAAGTCATTAACAACTTTTAATGTTCTTTAGTTAAGCTAACATGTTTGCTGTTGTTACAAAGCAAAACATTTACAACAGTGGTAACTTGCAACTAACTGCATTAAACATTAGCTTTAAGTTACAGCCCCAACAACACCAACAAATATGATGACAACGCATTGAATGAACAACGCGAACATACACATACACATGACAGAAATAGTTCATTTAAGTTTTTTTTCTGTTCAAATTTTTTAACAAGCCACAAGTATTCATGCTTGCGTGTCAATATGTATGTTGTTGTACAGGAGTGGCAAGAATTTTTTTCTTGTGTGCCAAAATTGGACAAATTTTTTTATTTTTTTTTTTTTTTGAATTCGTTTTGTGTTTCAAATCCTGTAAAATACTTAATTTTTTAACCGAATTTTGTTGATTTAGTATTTAATATAAAGGGTGGTTAAATTTTAAGGGCCAATGTTAAATGAGAACCACACCTAAACGTCAAGTTTTTTCTGCATTTCATTTGACATTTCTCAAATTCATTTGACATTTCTCAACTCAATTTGAACCATGGAAAGATACACAATCGAGCAAAGCGTTAAAGTTATTCAGACTTATTATGAAAATTGGCGTTCAAATCAAAATGCACTTTGTGATTTTTTTGATCAGCATAATCGACCAAATATGTCCACAATCGGTATAATTGTGCACATATTTCTGCAAATCGGGTCTGTAGGAAATGAGAAAACACCTGTGCATGCTCGCCAAATTCGTTTTGCGAAAAACATTGCTGTTGTTCGCGATAGTGTGGCAGAATAGCCGTCAACCTCGACTCGCTGTTGGTGTTCGCTATCGCGTGATCATAACGGAATTCTTCAAGCCAGAAATTGAGGATATGGATGTGCACCATATGTGATTAGAACAGGTCGGTGCACTTGCCACACAGCTAACGAAACAATGGCTCTTTTGCGCGACAAATTCAATGGCGGTGTTATCTCACGTGGTGGCGATGTCAATTGGCCGCCAAGATCATGTGATTTGACAACGTTGGACTTCTTTCTTTGGGGTTGTTTGAAAGAAAAGGTGAACGTCGATAAACCAGCAACAATTCAAGAGCTAAAAGATGAGATAATTCGCACATTATCGGCATAGAACCTCAATTATGCCTCAGCGCCATCGAAAATTTGGACAATCCGATGGAGGTGTGCCGCCGAGGTCGCGTCAGCCATTTGGCCGATATTTTGTTCCATACATAATTGAACCATACCATATTATCATAATAAAAATAAATGACAATAATTTCCTAAATAATTTGTGTTTTATTCAAAATCAACATCGGCCCTTAAAATTTAACCACCCTTTAGTTTCGTCCGTTTTTTGAGACCTTTTCCAATTAAATTCTATCAGTCTAAAATTCTTATAAGGAAATTATTCCAACCTTAAAACTCTAATTTAATGAAACTTGGTTTAGAAATAGCAAAGAAAATCAAACATCGACAAGTCTCGAGTTTTGCGACATTTTGGGATTTTAAGCGTTATAAATAGGGTTTAAAAATCAGGGCTTAGTCTTTTCTGAATTTAGTTTTTTTTTCCTATATTTTATCAAAAAAAAAAAAAAAAATCATATAAAATTGTGGTAAAGTTGAATAGGAATTTTAAAGGGATTTTCATTGGTATAATTTTTGGGTACTTTTTTTTTTGCATTTGCTGTTGCAAAAATATATAAATAAAAACTACTACTACTCTGATTTTTTAATTCATATATTTTATTTCTTATTTAATTCACTATTATTATGCAATTTCATTTTGAAAATTGTAAGGTCTTATCATACTTTAAAAAAAAAAAAAAAGTACCACAAAAGACATATTTTATTCCCCCATTTTATGTCCTTAAACCTCAAGGTGGTCGCAAAAATGACACAGGTTGCTCTTACAATTAACATACTGCAACATAAATAATCCAATTCTGATGAAATTTTAATATTTGATAGAAAAAATAAACTTAAGATCGACTTGTCTGGACCATTGGCAAAACTGGCAACATTAAGGTGGCAAAAAGTGGTTAAAAATTTAGTACATTTTTAGCTTTACAGAGACTAAAGTAAAGGAACCTCGCAAAAGAGAAAATGCCAACATTCCGTTGGAAGATTTTTTTCAGGATTCTTACTGGCACTTTATTTTTTGGTACTTTTTTTTTGGTACTTTTTTTGTTGTAAAATGTTTTGGTACTTATATAGAAAATTATACTGATATGGCTGCTATATTAATTCATTTTTAAATTTTAGCGGATATGTATTTTTGCTTTAAATATTCGTGAATATTAAAAAAAAAAATCGCTAGACCCATTTTGGTACTTTTTGGAAAAATTTAACAATCATATGCTAAAACAAAAGTATATCAGACTTTCTCATTTGACAAATATATTATTTTAATTGTTTATATTAGTGGGGATTCAATCCAAGCGCATGAACTTGGACTGACACTCATTTTGTTTTGTCTAGAGATTCCCTTCAAGCACTTGTTACTTGAAAGTAGGTATTTGAATAAACAGTATTAATTTGTTTTAACTGATAAAATTATTCTTTATTGCTCACTTATTTATACAAAAATTATGCTTACTTTCCTAAATTACACTGACTTACAATTTATGGCCTTTTAGCCAATAGGAAACAAGAATGCTAAAACTTGCTGAGTTACCATAATTGCAATTAATGGAATTTAATATTCATGGGACAATTTTAGTTCCCACGTGTAATCTGAACCACTTAATATTAAGGTGGCTCACACAATGAAGGTAAATATTGGGATAACTCAATTACCACAAGTCTGAACATTAATGTAGTTTTTATATAGAATTTGGAATGTTTGCGACATGCTGCCGAAAATGTTCAATCTTCCTTCCCCTAGCTGCCGAGGTGTCCGTAAAAGTGAGACAGATTGTTCTTGGATTTCTTTGGCTTGAGGTACTTTGCCTGTTAGCTTTTTTTCACAGAGTTTTTGGTGCCATGTTTTGTTTTGGCGAATTTTTAATTATTTACCATACTATTCCAAGCCTTCCGCCTAATTTTTTTTTAATGAAAGTAACTTTTTTAAAATATTTAACAAAACGTCACATGCCATCAAAATTATACTCATGTGCCATAGTTTTGCCAGCCCTTTTATAGTACATAAATACATGTATTTTTTTAAAAGGCTTAAATTAGTTTTAACGGAACAAACATTTTTAAAGCATACTTTTGGGGGGTATTATATAAAAATTGTTTAAAAAGTTATTTATTTATTTTTTTGTTGGTATACACACATCCATTAGTTTGATTACATTCTTTTTGAAAAATGTATTTATAAAGCGTCATTTAATAATAAACAAAAGCATTTGGTGGATGTTTTAATGGAGAACATACTTATAATGAACAAAAATAAATAGTGGACTTTTATTTCGACATACAAACGAAAGTTGGTATTAGCATGTCCCAAAAATAAAACAAATAATAACACTAAAGAAACACTAATAATGGAATTTTGATCTTGCCCCAAAAAAGCCAATGGGGTTCATCATATTTATCTAAAATGAATTCCGATAAGGCGTGATATAAAATTATTTCCTATAAACGCAGTTAAGTAGTGAAGGATGTAAAAAAAAACTTTAAAAAATACGTACATTTATTAGGGACATTCTTTTCTTTTGAACTTAAAAAAAAAAGAAATTTCATAAAATGTTTATACTTATAAAGAAAATTGGCATGGTAACATAATACATTGTCAGAGCCGTACCACTTAAATGGCGAGTACAAAAGATAAAGGCGTGCATGCCGAATATAGAGCAAGAAAAAGTTATTTTTGATTTTTAGTTTTTGAGCATTAATAAAAGTTATTTTTGAAAGAAATGTTACGTGTTATAATAATTTAGTTGTGACTTGTCACATTTTTATATACTATTCTAAATACTTCTAAGGTTTTCCCGTTATTTTTAATAGGTCGAATACATAACAACTCTATTTGTAGTTAAATCAAAATTGCTTACAAGTTTTTTGAAGCACTTAATTCTTGTTAAAAATAGAGAAAGATTTGTAATAATTTTGTTCGCCCAATCAAATCTCGTATTTTTTAAAACATTGTCATATTTTCTTTTTACAAATAATTGTAAATGTTTCGTATATATTACAAAACATTTAATTGAAATAAAATTGATAAAACTTTTTCTATGAAGCTTTTTGCAACATATTGATTGAAGTGAAAAATCCACCAATTTTTCCAGTTTATAATCCGGTTGAAGAACTGGTTTGAGTTATAAACCGTATGCAAAAATACAGTTTTTTTTCAAAAATACTGGTTTTAGCAAAATACCGGTTTTGTACAATATATCGGTTTGCAAAAACACCGGTTTTGTACAATATACCGGTTTGAAAAAATACCGGTTTTGCAAAACACTGTTTTTTTCAAAATACTGGCTTTGTATAATACCAGTTTTTACAAAATACTGGTTTCGTATAATACCAGTTTTTACGAAATACCAGTTTCGTTTAACTGTTTTTTTAAATAACAGTTTTTAAAATATCGATTTTGTTTGTTAAAAACTGTTTTTTGATTTTTGTAAAACACCGGTTATTGTAAAAGAATCGGTTATTGTAAAAGAATCGGTTATTGCAAAAGAATCGGTTATTGTAAAAGAATCGGTTTTTGTAAAAGAATCGGTTTTTGTAAAATAACGGTTTTTGTAAAAATACCGGTTTTTGTAAAAATACCGGTTTTTGTAAAAATACCGGTTTTTGTAAAAATACCGGTTTTTGTAAAAATACCGGTTTTTGTAAAAATACCGGTTTTTATAAAATACCGGTTTTATAAAATACCGGTTCTTATAAAATACTAATTTTTATAAAATACCGGTTTTTATAAAAATACCGGTTTTTATAAAAATACCGGTTTTTATAAAAATACCGGTTTTTATAAAAATACCGGTTTTTTATAAAAATACCGGTTTTTTTTTATAAAAATACCGGTTTTTATAAAATACCGGTTTTTGTAAAATACTGGTTTTTGTAAAAATACTGGTTTTTGTGAAATACTGGTTTACAAAAACCAGTATTTACAAAACCAGTATTTACAAAACCGGTATTTAATACCGGTTTTTGTAAAAATACTGGTTTTTGTAAAAATACTGGTTTTTGTAAAAATACTGGTTTTTGTAAAAATACTGGTTTTTGTAAAAAATACTGGTTTTTGTAAAAATACTGGTTTTTGTAAAATACTGGTTTTTGTAAAAATACTGGTTTTTGTAAAAATACTGGTTTTTGTAAAATGCTGGTTTTTGTGAAAATACCGGTTTTTCATTAAAAATACCGGTTTTTGTGAAATACCGGTTATTATAAAAATACCGGTTTTTATTTAAAATACCAGTTTTTGTGAAATACCGGTTTTTATAAAAATATCGGTTTTTGTGAAATACTGGTTTTTTTGTAAAATACCGGTTTTTTTAAATACCGGTTTTTGTAATATACCGGTTTTGATAAAAACAATGGTTTTTGTAAAATAGCGGGTTTTTAAAAAGGTGGTTTAAAACCGGTTATTATTCAAACCTCTTAACCCTCTTAAATTTAAGCCAGAAAGGTGAATTTTGGAAGTGACATTTAAATCAGAATTACTAAAAAGATTTTTGTAAAAATACCAGTTTTTGTAAAAATGCTGTTTTTCGTAAAAATGCTGGTTTTTTAAAATATTGTTTTTTTTGTAAAAATACCGGTTTTTGTACAAATACTGTTTTTTTTTTGTAAAAATACCGGTTTTTGTAAAAATACCGGTTTTTGTAAAAATACCGGTTTTTGTAAAAATACCGTTTTTTGTAAAAATAACGGTTTTGTAAAAACCGGTGTTTGTAAAAATACCGATTTTTGTAAAAATACTGCTTTTTGTACAATAGAAGTTTTTGAAAAAGGGGGGTTTTAAACCGGTTTATAATTCAAACCTCTTTTTAATTTAAGTCCGCAAAAACCGATTTTCCAGAAGGTGAATTTTGGAAGTATGACAGTTAAATCAAAATTACTTAAAAGTTTTTTCAAACACTAAATTCTGTTTCATAATAAACCAGTATTTTCTCAATACTTCCAATAAATCTTTTCTAGTATAATTAGAAGTAATTAGAATATTAATAAAAATGCGAGAAATCACAAAAATTTTGAGAAATCAAAAAATGTTAGAGATTACTTATGCACATTAAAATAAATATATTAAGTCAACTAACATTTCTTTAGAAAACAACTTCTCTTCTTGTTCGAAAAAATAAAAACCAAAAAAGAACTGTTATTTTTGCACGAACAAATAATAATCAAAATTTTAAAAAGCAATATTTTTTATCATAAACTAGTTCTTAAGAATGAATATGGTACGATATATTAGAATCAGTTTTCTGACATTTACTTCACAAATATAAAACAACTTCCACGTTTGAAAAAAAAAATCAAAGTCTAAACTATTTTTTAGAAATATATCAAGTTATATAAAATTATAACAAATTATGTATAGCTGGATCAAATTAGATAAACAGTTTTTGCATCAAAATTATATAAAATACGATAAGATCTCGTGTTTACTTTTCCAAATTTTCTGTTTCTAATTAAATTTAACCATTCTTTTAATTATTAAAATTAATAACCAACGACAAAATTGTAGAGATTTTAATAGAGTTCCAAACAAATAATTTCTTTTGTCAATTTTTTTGCGCTCCTTCCTTTTATGGCCTTCCCTGTATTTCATTAATATGTTGTATACCTACATTTATGCAGTATACTCTCCTTCATTTAAACTAAAGTATTTTTTAATTAAAAAAATTTACAAAAACGAAAAAAAAGAGTCATTATTTTAAAACTTAACTAATTCTAAAGAGAAAATTGAAAACTTAAAAGGAAAAAATATAATTATTAATTATATTTAAAGCAAACAATTTTTTTAAATGTAATTTTTTTAATAATGTGAAATAGCGAAAAACCATCAAAATATAAAAACAAATTTATTTTTTTATAATTTACGCTTGGCTGGAAAATTAAACAAGAAAAACCCCGCTACATTTTAAGAAAAACATTAAATGTAGAAAAAAAGATGGGACAATGCTAAGTATGGCTTACAAAAAGAAAATAAATTTATACTCTAAGGTTGGATTGCTATCTACAATTTGACATAATAATAATAATTTATTTAATATAAAAAATATGCTCTGAAATAACACCCAAACAAAGAAATTAAATAACCCGCAATAAAATAAGAGCAAAAAAAAATTATATAAGTCCTAAGAGTAGAAATGAAATAATACCCAAATGGAATGAAATTATAGCCAAAAGTGAAAATGAAATAACCAGCGCTATGAGTAAACCTCTAATGAAATAACACCCAACTGAAGAAATCGCCCCAATTCAACCTAGGACCAAAAAAAAATAATTAAGTCCCAAGAGAAGAAATAAAAAAAAATAACTTAAATTAATGAATTTATCTCCCAAAGCAGAAATCCCCAATGAAATAACACCAAAATTTAAAAATGAACAAACCTGCAATGAATTAAATTGCTTAAAATTAAATATGCTCTAAGAAAAACAAATAAAATAGCAATACCCAAATGAAATTGGCGCAGTAAATTAATCCCCAAAAAAAACTTAATAACTGTCAAAAAATATTCACATTAATTGGGAGTTATTTCATTATGGGAGTTATTTCATAACAACTCCCAAATCTTGGTGCTTTTTTATTATTTCGGAAATTATTTAATTTTTCCTAATTGGGTGTTATTTCATTATGAATTAACTTTGAATTTACGTGAATGAAATAACTCCAAAATAACATGGGAAAAATACGTTTTACAAATGCTTGTGTATTTTTCATTCGAGTTTTAGAAATTTATAAAGATTTTAACAGAAAGCACCAAGAAATCTTTTTTTTTTTAAATACTGGTTTTACAAAAATACTAGTTTTTGATTAAAATACGGTTTTTTTAAAATACCGGTTTTTGATTAGGCGAAAAAACATTTGCAAAAAAAAAACGGTATTTTTTTTACAAAAAAAGGGGGTTTCAACCGGTTTATAATTCAAACCTCTTTTTAAATAAAACCCGCAAAACCGGTTTTTTAGAAAGGTGAATTTTGAAAGTAGTTACAAAATACCGGGTTTTACAAAATACTAATTATTTTGCGAAAACCGGTATTTTACAAAAAAAGTATTTTTTTAAAGACAGTTTTTTTTTACAAAAACAGTTTTATTTACAAAATACCGGGTTTTACAAAATACCGGGTTTAACAAAATGACAATTTTTCTAAAAATACCGTTTTCTGTAAAAATACCGGTTTTTGTAAAAATACCGGTTTTTGTAAATAAAACTGTTTTTGTTAAAAAAAATGTTTTTGTTAAAAAAATGTTTTTGTAAAAAAACTGTTTTTGTAACAAAAACTGTGGAAAAAAATACTGTTTTTGTAAAAAAAAAACTGCTTTTTTTGTAAAATACCGGTTTTCGCAAAATGCAAGTTTAATAAAATATCGGTTTTTGCATAATCAAAATTACTAAAAACTTTTTTAAGCACTAAATTCTTTTTCATATTAACCCGGTTTTATTCTATTAGGAGTATTTAGAATAGTATATAAAAATGTGAGAAATCACAAAAATGTGATCATCATCATAAAGAAGAAAATCGACACTCCGCCAGCGATATATGTCCTGTATTGTAAGAGAATTTAAAAAAATTTTACTTCACACAGCAAAAAAAAAAAATGGTTGTAACATGATTAATGCTAATAAATTATACTCGCTGCTACCATAATTTTTATAGTTACTCTCTCTCTCTCTCTCTCGCTCTCTGTTCGTCTATCATACAAAAATATTTGGTTGTTAATGGTATAATTTTGCAAAATCAAGCATGAGCTCAAAAATAAATTTTAGCAAATTTAATTGGAAGGAAAAAGGAAAATCTTATAATTTTAGAACCTTGGAAATTATGTAAAAATCATACTTGGGATAAAATCATTGAGTTATTACTTTCTTCATTTACATGTACAAATTTTAATGCCTCCAAATTTTCTTTCTTTTCTTCAAGTACAATGAAAAGTGAAATCTATTCAAAAATATATATAAAAAATTATATATTTTCTATGAAAATTTGTCTTTGCAATCATTCAACATCATCATCTTTCATTATTATTATTATCATTCATCTTCAAGTGCATCTTAGAAAATAATTTGGTTTGGCTGAAGTATCATATTAAACCTCCATGGATAAAAAAAAAATAAAAATAAATAAACCACTTGTAAAGGACCTCGCGTTTTTAAGTATGTTCGTGCTTGTGATGTAAATCAAAAAATATTCTAAATACTTTTGGGTGTATAAATATAATAAACTCAAGATATTTGCCAAAGATATTTGTTAAGCTGCCACTGATGACAATAACGCCAAGATTACAGTTGTTGTAGTGTAAAGTTAGGACATTATAAGTTCAAGTATCATCATTGGTATAGTCATTGAAAGAAATTACTTGCGAATTATTTTAATTAAAACAACTTTATAATTTTTAATGCCTTTTAATTTTGCAACAACAATTTATAACCTATTACCCCTAAGGATTAAATTAGCTAATAATATATTAATTTTATACATTATAAACTATTTATGGGATTAATTAACATATTTTATAAAGCATTTGTAATCTAAATATTTTTAGCATATTTTTGTAATATCTGTTTAAAGTATTTATACTTAGAGCATACTCCAAGGAGTGATTCTTCCTTATGACAAAGCTTTTAATTCAAAAATTTCAAATTCAACTTGAGTACAAATTTATATAGAATTTATTTTAACCAATTATTTAAAGCATACTTTTGGGAGTGTCATTCTAAATTTTATATAAAATTTAATTATGATAATTTTCTTTAATTATTGATTTTATATAAATCAAATGATATGCTTTTGCTTACAACAATATTGTAGGCTGCAATAAAATTCTCCACCTCCTCTTCTATCAATAACCGAAAACAATTTGATGCCAAATAACCAAAATACAAAATAAAAGAAAAGAAAAAAAATAAATAAACTGCTAGGAAATTCTCTCATTACCAAAATGTAAATATGCATTCCTGGCTCTATTTCTCTATATAAAATTTATATCTGTGGTTTATTCATTAGGTTTGAACCCGCAAACAAATAAAATGCCACAATAACTACTGCTACATACTAGTACGAGCAGCACTATCAAGTAAGTCTACTTTGGATACGAGTACAATGTACCACCAGTGAGTGCTGCAGTTTAAGGATTACAAAATAAACAGTATAAAATGTTAAAACCACTGACATAAGCAATTCCCCAATTGCTAAATACACAAAGAAGAATTGGGAAGTATTTTAAGTTGGCCGCCTGCTAGGAAAGTTTGAGTTTTGTTGAACAACAAGCCTATAAAATAAGGAAATAACTACAATTGAGATGAACGCATTCTACAATTACAAAAATAACTAAAATCGAACCAAAATAGCCAACATCCACAATAACAAACAACAACAACAGCAACTAAAAGAAGAACTTACATTTACCCAACATACCAAATGACTTGAGAAAAATATTATTATAAGCTTACAAACACTAGCCTTAAGCTTGAAAAAGACTTGAGAATATATTGAAAAAGGCTATCGTAACATTTGTAAAAAAATCAAAACGGAACCCTCGTGAAAATATTATGTGTGTATGATTACTATAAGCTTATTCTTGCAATTGTAGAATAAGCTTACAAAAATAATATTTTATTAACTTGGGTAGAGAAAAGCTTATTTGACTCAATATATTTATAAGCTTTTTTACATAATTTTTTATATTTAAAATTAATAATAATTAATTTTAAATATAAAAAAAAAAATAATTCATTTTAAATATAAATAATAACAATTAATTTTAACCATAAATAAAAATTATTATAAAAATAATTAAATTTAATATGCAATTGCACCAAGTGTACACGCAAAACATGTTTGACAAATTTAGAAAAAAGTAACGGCACTTGTTGTATGCATTATAAGCGTAGAACAAAGACAACAAGACTAGAATGTATTCATAAATATTTTTATTTCAATAGTCATACTGCGTTGTTTATAAGCATATTTTAGGAAAATTAATGTATAATAATGTTTTCTCAAGCATTGTTAAATAATGCTTGTGAATTCACATTTTATAAACATTATAATAAACGAAGTTAAGAAAAGCTTAAAACACACTATTTATATAAGCTTATTCTCAAGTTGTATTGCAGTTTGATTGCTATATGGTATATTGGGTACAATCTATTGGTTGTGTGCTTGTATTAGAGGCGTCCACGGATGTATGGAAAAAGTTTGAAAAAATTATGAAAATATTATGTAAATTTTTTATTCTAAAAATAGCTTCATAAAAACATCAAGTTTGTAGCCATAGCGGTTTGAATAGGTGGTTAAGGGAGAGAGCTTTACGTTTGGAATCTCCATTTTAATCAAGTTCCTGGCAAAAATTCCCTCAAAAATAGCCTCAACCGTGAATTATTCCATATGCTTAAAGTATTTTATTAAAATAACAGAAAATACCATTTAAAAGAAATGATATTTCATTTAAAAACCGGTTTACTTATTTTTCATTTAAATCAAATGGTTTTTGTTATTCATTTTTAAATGGTGTTTAAACATCGGGCACATCAGTAAAAACAAATGATTAAACAGTTAAAAATAAATGTTAAAAATTTTTCCTATCAATTCCGTAAAAATAAATGTTAAAAATTGTATCTATCAATTCCGTAGAAATAAATGAAATGATAAATTTTTTTAAAATTGTAGGCTCACACAGTCTTTAAACACATGTTGTGTAAATGGCCTTATGTGTGTGTGTGTGTATATGAAGTATTTAAAATTCGAATTGAAATAATTTTGTATATAAACAAATAATTGAAATATAAAACAAAATTTAAAATTTTTTAATATTGTTTTTTTAATGGACAGCAAATAACATTTATATTTGCAATAACTGTCGAGGAAACAAACTGTTAATTTCCGTTTTGTGGGTAATTTTTTTTTTTTATTAAATTTCTAACAATTGAAAAAAATAAATGAAACTGAAAAAGAAAAATCGTTCAATAACAGTAAATCATTTTGAACAAATGTATAAAAAAAGTTAAAATAAATTATGTTTCTTTATTTTTAACTAATCTAAGTTTTATTAAACTACATAATATCCTAAGTGTATAAATACGAATTTTCTGTTACAGTTAATATTTTGTTCTTGTTTATTAATTATTAAATTAATATTTTCATTTGATATTTGTTAGAGAAATGTTTTTTTTATTTAAAAAAAAATAAGGGCCGTTTCTTTTTACAGATTTGTGGTTAATTTTTAGTAAATTAAAATAAGGAAAATATCATTTATTTTTACGGATTTTGTAGTTAATGTTTTGACAGTTAAAAAATAACATAATAATGGAAAAAATCATTACTTCTAACGGATTTTGTAGTTAACTAGTTGACAGTTGACCCTTTCACTACAATACTGTTTTAGCAATTCTTAGTTATTTTTTTGTAATAATCATAAATTCAGGAAAAAAATTTAATAATTTTAGTATCCTTCAGAAGGAATATATTTCTTAAGAGATATGATTTTTTTAAATTTTGTTTGGGATGCATGGGGACCCCATGGAAGTGTAAGAGTTAAAAGAAATAAATAATGAAATTATCATTTGTTTTTACGGATTTTGTTAACAGTTAATATAAATGAAAAATCGTTTCTTATTCTAAGTTATTTTTTCGTAATAATCATAAATTCAGATAAAAAAATTGAATAATTCTAGTATCCTTTAGAAAGAAAATATTTCTTAAAAGAGTTATGATTTTTTTTTTTTAATTGTGTTTGGGATGCATGGGGACCCCATGGAAGCGTAAGAGTTAAAAGAAATAAATAAAGAAATTATCATTTGTTTTTACGGATTTTGTTAACAGTTAAAATAAATAAAAAATCGTTTCTTATTTAATTATTTAATTTAATATTATTTAAAAATGAAAAGTTCTTTTGATTTAAATGAAAAGTTAGTAGACCGAATTTCAAGTGATTTTAAATTACATTTTCAGTTAATTTAAACTACAAAATGTATTTTAATATTTTTATAAACTGATGTTACCGTTGCTGGGGGTTGTACAATCAATCTTCTGTGTAATATTCCAAAGCCCTACACCATAACGCCTCCTTATGATCTTGCCTATAATAATCTTTATTTAACCTTAAAGTGCAATTCTCAAATATTTAATTTTTATACAAAAGAATTTGAAAAATTTTAAATCAGAGTTGTGAAATGTCTTTAAGAAAAATAAATATCTTTGGCCAAGAGTGGAATTAAGTTAGGATTTTCTTTAGAGAGAAAGAAGTGGAATTTAACGCATTTATTGCATGTCGATTTTTAATTATTTATTGATTTTTTCTTTTTAGAAGGAAAATTAAGTGTAACTAACAATTCTGAAATCATAAAGTGTAAACAAATATTTAGTTACATTTTTTAACAAACTAAAAAAAAATCAGATTTCGCTTTCCCATGCAAAATCGCTTAAAACCATTAAATGATTCTAAAAAAAAGATCAAAATTAATTTTACCCCAATCCGATTTTTTAAAATTTTTTTTGATCACCTCTACTAAGTATTTACCAAGGCAATGGTAGGCATTTAAGTAAGTATCATCACCATATGAAGCTATAGAAAACTGACATATCTGCTGTTTTTTTTGCAGTAAGTAGTAGTAATAGTTTTAAGGCACTATGGGTTTAAAAATCCTTTATAAAAAACAAAATTCTTTAAATATTAGGAGCAACTTAAGATTTGGTACATACACGCAGAAAAAAAACATGGTTGCAATATGATCACTGCTACTATATTGTACTTGCTGCAATCGGGTATGGTCGTCACAACCATAGTATTGGTTTTCTAACCATCAAAATGGTCTCTACCATCATTATTTAGTAAATATTTTACTATTTTATATCATGATTGGCTGTAACCATACTGTGATAACAAAGATTCTGACTATGAAAAAAATATGATAATTATGCAACGATAAAATGCTGGCAACAATCAATAAATACTTAAACTATTAAAGAAATAAAAGTTCTTAAAGTCGTATGATTTTTTCCTTAACAATTTTTCTTCAAAAAGTCCTTAATATTGATTTTTTTTTTTAGAAAAAACATTTCTAAAGGAAATATTCTTAAATTTAAAGAGCTTTTTCATAGTTTCTAAGAACTTTTCCTTTAAGAAATTTTCTTAGATTATGGATCATATAATGATAATCCAGGAATCATAATATAGTTATGAGGAACCATAATATTATAAAATTTTGATTATATTATGATGACGTGCGATCATATAATGATAAATTCATTATAACATGTTTATTTAGGACAATAATATGGTAATTTTTGAATTAATAATATAACTGTAGGGACCATATAATGCTAAAAATATGGTTATTTTATTATCATAATGTGATAACCCTAATATAGTACGATTATGGTTGGCACAACCATAAACCTAAAAATATATGATGCTCTTCGAATATAATTGACCCAATTATGTTTTTTCTTTGCGTGTAAACAAAATTTATTGAATATCTGTTAAAATTTCGTATTTTAACTAATTTTAAACAGAAAAAAAATTTAATTTCCATAGATATAATTTAAAAAGCAAAAACGAGCAGCAATATCTGTTACATAACAAATTTTCTATGTTATTTCACCCCATAGACAATCGAAATGACTCAAAAAACCGCCACACAGCGATTTTTAAAGTTTTTTTTCCAAACTTTTTGCTTAAAATAAATTTTTTTATTCATCATATATTTTCCAAATCATGACCCATAATATATTGTCAAGAGTAATAAAACAACAACAATTTTTCTTAAATATATTTGTTTGTTGTTGTTGCACTTCAAATTACATTTAGTTTGTAACCATATCTATGGCAATTGCCAATACTTATACGTTTACAGTAACTATACAATACACTACGGATATACGACATTGTCTTATGCCAATTTATGTAACACTGGCATATGTGATTACAATCAAATTAGATACCGAAACTTCATCAATTATTAAAAAGACAGCAAATAGTATTATGTTTTGAGGTTGAGTATTACAAAAACAACAGCAGCAACAGAATAAGAATAAGAGAAAAAAAACAGAGAAATAGAAAATAAGGATAAACTGCATATTTAGATATGCAGTGTCAAAGAGTTTTATGTTTATGGTAAAACAGATGCTAATGTTCTATGTATGTATGAGCCGTATGGACTGGTATTGTAACTGATTGTATGTTGTAGTTTTTTGTTTGTTTTATAATATACTACTTATAAAGTATTGTATAATAATCAGAAAGATTCTTTTTTTGCTGTAATCTGTGACAGTTAAAGACAATAAGGAAGTATTTTATAAGTATTGCATAAAAATACATACATAAGAAACATTAAAAAAAACATAATTAATTATTGAGATTTTTTAAAATAGATTAAAAATTGATAGATAAAGATTGATTTTTATAAATTAAAAACAAAAGACAACAAATTGACAGAAATACACTCAAAATATGTAGGATGCTTGAAATAATGTGATTTAAAAATCTGTTTTTCGGCTTAAAATAAAATTAGGTAAATTATAATATTTCACTTATTGTAAAAACAAGTCAAAAATTAAAATTCGGCTTTACCTTCGTAACAGTAAAAAAAAAATAAATAAATTGAGAAAATATTGTTAAGGTGAAAAAAATTTTTGAGGTGAATATAAAATATTGTTCACCTCCAGTCGTCTGGTGAAAAATTGTTAAAATGTCGTATTCACCAGACGCTAAATGTATTTTTTTTTAACCGAAGCAATACTCTGGGATTGAAGTGAAGGGAGTGATATAAGTTAAATGTCTTCAAATATGGCAACACTGCGAAATGGTAATGGAGAGTTGCTGAAATGGTTGAAGCTTATTTTAGTTCTTAGCCCTGTTTTGTTATTTAACTTCGATGCAGTTTAGTTCTTAGTTCTTAGCCCTGTTTTGTTATTTAACTTCGATGCAGTTAAATGCTATGGGAACATCGGAAGAGAATGTTGTGATATGTATGAGGGATATAAAATGCATTCACTCATAACTTTTTCTAAATTGATGTCGTCATCGCTGAGAATTGAACCCACAACACTCACAGACGCTAATATGATTTTTTTAAGTGAAGCTACACTTAGGAAATTTTGCCTATATTTAATGTATTGTTTTCTTTTGGAAATGGATAGAGGAGGAATGAAATGGGGTGAAAGATGAAGGGCTTTAAATATGAAAAATGAAGGGCTTCGTATTGTATTAAAATACACAAACTTGTATGAAAAATTTAGAGGTACCTTTACATTTATATTCATAACTTTTTTTTATCGCTCGACTGATTTTGCTCACTTGCAAACAATCTGGATGAAAACTATCAACCCCGCTTTCACTTGCGCAGCGTGATCGCCAGAGCGGCAGAATTACATAACAATAACCAATATTTTTGCATTATAGGGTCTTAAACCCATAATTCGATGTGCTACAGACATAATGACACACTGATATATTCCCTCTCCTATATGTAAAGTAGGAAAATCAATTGAAGATTTCTGTCTCAAGGTTACTCATTTCGCTGCCTTTTATTTTTAAACTAATTTGAGCTTAATCTGAAATTCCAGGGTTAAACAGCAGATGCAATAAAACTCTTAAAAAGCAAACTTTTTTAAAGGATTTGCCGAGGGTCTTGGACCTCTAAAAATGCGTATCTGAGAAAATAAAGACGTCTTATGTAGCGTCTTTTACTTCTTGGTAGTATTATACTACGTCTTATACTACGTCTTATTACTACGTCTTATACTACATCTTATACTACGTCTTATATTCCGTCTTATACTCCGTCTTATACTACGTCTTATAATACGTCTTATAATACGTCTTTTACTACGTCTTATACTTCGTCTTATACTACGTCTTATACTACGTCTTATGTTACATCTTATGCTACGTCTTATACTGCGTCTTATACTACGTCTTATACTAAGTCTTATACTGCGTCTTATACTACGTCTTATACTACGTCGTATACTAGGTCTTATACTGCGTCTTATACTACGTCTTATACTGCGTCTTATACTACGTCTTATACTACGTCTTATACTACGTCTTATACTACGTCTTATTACTACGTCTTATACTACATCTTGTACTACGTCTTATACTACGTCTTATATTCCGTCTTATACTCCGTCTTATACTACGTCTTATAATACGTCTTATACTACGTCTTATAATACGTCTTATACTACGTCTTATACTACGTTTTATACTACGTCTTATGTTACATCTTATGCTACGTCTTATACGACGTCTTATATTACGTCTTATACTACATCTTATACTGCATCTTTTACAATATTATATACAATCACTTATACTACTCGTATATCTTCAACTAACTAGTACATTTATTCATACACACATACGAAAGTCTTCTGCTATTTAAAATTTTCCTTAGTCTTTCCATTTAAAAGACAATATCCAATTCAAAGGCTCTTGATAAAGTTTTTGCCGCTATAGACATTTTGATTGAAAAGCAACTCTAACAAAATTTTCTTTCTTTTTTTTTCTTTTCTTTTCCTTAACTCTGCAATTTTCTTATAAAACAACTATAGCAGCATATTTTTAGGATATTTTTTAAAATTATTTTTGTTTTCTCAGTTTATTGACTTATATTATTTTGCTTTATTTAATTTAATACCATTTTTCCTTCTATTCATATTCTTCCATTAAAAACTCTTCAAAAGTTTTGTCTTCCTTCCCTTGTCGTGTTTTTACTGTTGTTTGCTTCTTTTTGTGATTAACCACAAAAAATAGTTTGTTAGCTACAAATTTTTACAGTAAAACAAAGTCCTAGTGGTAGTAGTTTTTTTTTTGTACAATTTTTTAACATTTCCTTTTGCATTGATGCGGAAAATCAAACATTTTTCAAAGCTTGGTATGATAAGTATACATACTATATTTAACATTTTTTTTTTCATTCACTATGATTTTTAAATAGCAAAAGTTTTGATTGGTATTGCATTGAGTTTACCCACTTCATTGCTTACTGGTACTACTTACTACTCATAGTTACTACTTGATGTTATAGTAACTCTATGACTAAAAAACAGTTTATTACGTGAGTGCTTGCACAAATAATAATAAAAAAAATATGATTAAAAATCGCCAATAACTATTAGCAGAGAACAAATAACAAAATAGAAAATAGAAAAAAATATGCTGGTTTTTTTATAGGAAAAAAAAAAGTTATAGAAAAAATTAACCACACAAAAATATATAGAAAGAAAGTTTTAATAAAATTATATAGCATACTTTTTTGGGGTGGTTATGAAAGAAATGGAATGAAAAAGATTAATTATATGGAAAATTATAACAAGATTGTAAATATTTGATAATTATTAAGTTTGTAAGATTTCAATATTAAGTACACTATTTTAAAGCATACTTCTAGGGATGTGTTAAT
This sequence comes from Eustalomyia histrio, assembly GCA_949748255.1. Lineage (NCBI taxonomy): Eukaryota > Metazoa > Arthropoda > Insecta > Diptera > Anthomyiidae > Eustalomyia > Eustalomyia histrio. The sequence continues at coordinate 118,445,501 of OX456527.1, forward strand.
ATAATGAATTATTGTTTACTTTAAGGGGCAATAAAATATTTGGCAGTTTTGTTTAGTATTGATGAATTTTACTACTTTTGAGCAGAAACCGCGGGGAATAGAAGAAATTGAAAAAAAATCTATTCATTTAGCCCACATTTATGAATCTACATGTTTGTAATATAATTTTCAAAAACATCACTTTTTTTCTAAAAATGTATGTTTGGTAGCTTTAATCATTATCGCAAAATAATAATCCTTTTAACTTATCTAACCTTAAGGGCTTCTGGTAACCAATATACTAAATCTCAATTGTTAGCTTTATAACATTATCGTTAATAAACTTGTGTTTAAATTTTTTTCTTCTCCCAAAACAATGTCTTCGATGAGAGTATCTTAAGAAAATTATCTGCACATAAAACTGAAAAAAAAACATTCAATAACGCAATAAACTATAAACTACCAAATAAATACCACTCATATATCTCATGTAGCTTAATCTCAATATGATCATCACTACAGTTCGTTTTTAAAGAAGAAAAGGAAGTTGTTACTTTTTTAACCACCTTTTAAGCGATAAACCTTAAGAAGAATTTCAGTTTAAGAAAGTTATTTTGGCATTGTTTTATTTTTTAATAGTGTATTTTTTTTCTTGTCTTAAACAAGTAGCCAAGGTAGGTGACTTCCAACTCCTACCAGTGGCTGTTTTATGGCTTAGCCTTTTTGTACATTTAGAGCTGTGGTTTATGGGGAGAGCTTAAGCTCTTGGCTCTCTCATTGTGATGGCTTGTTGTTGCTGAGATGTTATCACTATCTTTCTGCTAGGGTAATTTATTAACTGAGAATCATATTATCGGTTTAAATGTCGAGTTTGTAAGTTTATTTGTTTAAATCTGCCATAAAAAAATATAATGGCAAATTAAAAGCAAAGAAAACGAGTACAAGAGTTAAAGTCGGGCATGCCAACCATAAAATTCCCTACAACAATCTGCTTGAAGGTTAACAAGTGTTTGGGAGCCAATTTTTAATGAATTTAAATTGACTTGTACAGAAATATTTTTTTTTTATTTTGACTTTACCTGATGCTAGGTAAATTTTGTAAGAGAATCAGAAATAGGCTTTTTAATGTACTTTATTTTACATAAAGTTTTATACTTCGTCTTATATTACGTCTTATAATACGTATTTAACTACGTCGTATACTGTGTCTTATACAACGTCTTATACTTCGTTTTAAACTACGTCTTATACTGCGTCTTATACTACGTCTTACACCAAGTCTTCTACTATGTCTTATACTACATCTTATACTACGTTTAATACTACACCTTATACTACGTCTTATATTACGTCTTATACTGCGTCTTATACTACGTCTTATACCAAGTCTTATACTACGTCTTATACTACGTCTTATACTACGTCTTATACTACGTCTTATACTACGTCTTATACTACGTCTTATACTACGTCTTATACTACGTCTTATACTACGTCTTATACTACGTCTTATACTACGTCTTATACTACGTCTTATACTACGTCTTATACTACGTCTTATACTACGTCTTATACTACGTCTTATACTACGTCTTATACTTCGTCTTATACTAAGACTTATACTACGTCTTATACTACGTCTTATACTACGTCTTATACTACGTCTTATACTACGTATTATACTACGTCTTATACTACGTCTTATACTACGTCTTATACTACGTCTTATACTACGTCTTATACTACGTCTTATACTACGTCTTATACTACGTCTTATACTACGTCTTATACTACGTCTTATACTACGTCTTATACTACGTCTTATACTACGTCTTATACTACGTTTTATACTACGTCTTATACTACATCTTATACTACGTCTAATACTACGTCTAATACTACGTCTTATACTACGTCTTATATTACGTCTTAGATTACGTCTTATACTACGTATTATACTACTTCTTATAATTCGTATTATACCACGTCTTGTAATACTTCCTATCTTTCGTCTCATAGTACATCTTACACTACGTCTTAAACTTCGTCTAATACCACATCTTATACTACGTCTTATACCTCGTCTTATACCTCGTTTTATACCACGTCTTATACCATATATTATCCTACCTCTTATACTAAATTCATTTACTCGAATGCGAAATATAAAATAAAAAAAATTGACTGCAACTATTTTGTGAACGGTAAATAAACTGTTTTTTATTTTTTTTTATAAAAATAATCCATGTTTAACATGATTTTATTTATTTTTATTAAAAAAAAACATCCTGATTAAACAATAAAAAAAAAAAGCAAAGCTTTTGTTTATTATATTTTGCTGTTGGTTTTTTGTTTGACTTGGTCAACTACTACTGCTCTCTCAGTTTGAGTAGAATACTACACCCATAAAACAGTCATATACTATAAAATTGTACATATATCCTCCAGTAGCAGGAACCCTGGAAAATTTTACCACATACTATTTTTTGTCTTTTGTAGTTATTTTTTTAGACCTGCAACTGGTATGTTAGCGGCAAAGCTTTTTTGTGTCAATTAAATGTTGGTTGTGTGTTTTTTTATTTGTTATACAGAAGGGGCTTAAAAAAACATTACAAAAACATAGTTGTAGTAACATCATCAACATGTGTGTATATAAACAAATACATATAAACAAAATATTGTGGCATATAGAAAAAAAGGGTTCCTTATTTAACAGAAAAAAAGTCAATGCCTTATTTAAACTCGTAACTCTTTTGACTAACAAATAACAGAAAAAAAAACTTAAAAATAACAAAATACTGTTACTGTCTTTGTGGCTTTAAAAAAAAAGTGTACGTACTCTCAGCGTACAGATACAGATTGTGATGAGATGATGCTGCTGATGATGCTAAACATATTTCTACACAGCCACCGACCACAGCAGTCTCAGCTCATATTAACAATTTTATCTTTTGGCCACATCTGAACCAAATAAAATAATTGAAAGTAGCGATAAGAATCGCCGCAGTTTTTTTTTTTTTGCCTTCTTCATTTTCTTTACTTATAATCGCATATAAGTATGTTTGAAGAGTTTTGCCAAAGTTAACTAACTTTACTTTTTTTTCATTTAACTTCTGCAACCAAAAAACGACAGGCCAAAAAGATGTTGTAAGAATTTATAGTTAATGTAACCAAAAGAGAATATATAGTAAGCATTAGCAGCAAACAGCAATTGCAGGCTGCTGCATACGTAGTAACCAACAACTAGAGGTGGTTATTGTTGTTGCATGTGGTAGTACATTTTGGTAGCTGTCAATATTGTATTGTTTGGTTAAGAGTAGAGGCCAGACCTTAAATTACCTTTAAAACAAGTAATGTCATGTTTTAAGTCAAAGTGGAAGAAACTCCAAGTCTATTTAAATGTAGTGGAAAATACAAATGTGAGAAAAAAAGAAGAAAAGTCAGAAAATGAAGAAAACAAATTTGTAGAAATATTTACGAGAAAAGCATTTTAAAACATTTATTTTAAACTTATAATGAGCGAAATACTCCTAAAGCTATGCTATAAAAATTATTATTTTTTCCCTTTTCCTAATTTACCCTTTTAAATGATATAAACACGCAGAGAAAAAACATGGTTGGGACAATCATATTCAAAGAGCATTATATATTTTTGGGATTATAATTGTGCGATACAAAGTCGTACTATAATATGGTTATCATGTTATGATAATAAAATAATCATATTTTTACCATAATATAGTTATATTATGATTCAAAAATTATCATATTATGATTCTAAATAAACCTATTATGATGTCGAATTTATCATAATATGATTGCATGTAAACATAGTATGCTCAAAATTTTATCATATTATGGTCCCCAAAATAATATTATAATTCCTGAATTATCATTATGTGATCCCTAGAATATGATATGAATGTGATCCTTCTTATTATATTATGATTAATAAGTATATTATGATTCTCATATATACAGTGGTGGAAAAATTAATAGGAACGATGAATTTTTGTTTAAAAAATAGTTGTAGAAATTTTCTTTAATAACCTATTTGTTTGGTGAAGACTGTGAAATGGAGCAAAATATAACGGTATTATAATATACAATTGGTTTCTTTATGATTTCCCTTACAATCAAAATTTATTTGCTAGAGAGTGGGAAAAGGTAAGGAAAAGCATAGAAAAATTATTAAGAACGTTTGCACCAACACTATCTTTGAGCCAATGTAGATTATGTCAGAGTTTGAACATTTACTCAAAAGAGACTTAATTGACAAAAATTAACTGTAAATATAAAATTTTACTATATAAAGTAAACTTTCACATGCATTTGTTCGGTATTTGCTGTCGAAAATGGGTGGCGGAATTCATTGTACTCTGGTTGAAAAAGATATTATTCTCAGATTAAAAAGTGATGGAAAATCGAAGGGAAAAATTGCTGAATTAATGACATGTTCCCACACAAAGTTTTTTAATGCAATTCATGCTAAAGTTTAACCTAAAACGAGAGGTAGAAAGCGTAAAATAAAGTAAATTTGTTTGGTTCTGATGGCAAAACGTATGTAAGAGACCCAAAAACCAGGAATTCGATCCCAAATATACAAAGAAGACTGTCAAACACGGAGGAGGATCGCTGATGACATGGGGCTGTTTTTCATCATTTGGTGTCGGTCCAATTATTTGGATAAAAAAAATGTGCGCTATAGATTACGTTTACATTCTGCAAAATTAAATGATACCATTTGCAGAAGATGAAATGCCGCTGAAGTGGGAATTTATGCAGGTTTAGAAAGTTTCAAAAAGGAAATTTCTTAGATACTATGAAAAAGTTCTTTAAATTCAAGAATTTTTCCAAGAATTGTTTTTCCTAAAGGACTTTTTGAAGAAAAAATGTTAAGGAAAAAATCATAGATTCTAAGAACTTTCCTTTCAAGAAAATTTTGATTCTGTGGACTTTTTTTTAAAGAAAAATACTTACATTTTTTTTTCAATTCTAACGACATTATTAAGATTTTTTTTAGAAAGTATTTAGAAATTATTCTTTCAGGAAAAGTCCTTAGAATCTTCGAATATTTTTACTAGAAAAAGTTCTTACAATCAAAGTATTTTCATGATGAAAAGTCCTTAGAATCTATGAATTTTTCTTTCAATGAAAGGCCTTCGAATCTTAGTTTTTTTAGGAATATATGAATTTTTATCTAACAAACAGTATACAGAATCTGAGAATTTTAATTTAAGGAAAAGTACATAGAATCTAAAAATTTTTTTATCAGACAAATTTCTAAATATTTAGTATTTTTTGTAAGAAACATTTCCGTACAAAAAAAATCTAAGGTTCTACAGACTTTTTCTTATAAACAAATATTTTATTAATATTATAAGATTTTTTTACAAGAAATTTATTAATAAATATATTTTTTTTAGGAAATATTTCTTATTGTTTTTATTCAAACGAATAAAAAAATATAAAATCTTTATATAGAATCTTTTTGACAATGAATATAAGAAATTTTCGAAAAAAATTCTTTAAAAAAAATCTTCCAAGTTAAAAAAAAAATTAACTGGATCTTAATGGGCAAATTGATGAAATGTTTAAATGCCACATGAAAGGTATTTTCTAAACATCTGATTTTGAAGTAAAAACAAACTGACTGAACTGATAAAATTTTGATTTTTATGAAAAGAAGACAATATTATGATTATATATTTCAAAATCATGTCTTATTTTATGTATAATTATTTATTGATTGTTGCCAGCATATTATGTTTGCATAATTATCATATTTTTTCATAGTCAGAATTTTTGTTACCACAGTATGGTTACAGCCATACTGTGGTAACAAAATCATAAAATAGTAAAATATTTTTTTTTTAAATCTTTATTTACATAACCGAGCCATTGGGGCCTTATGTGGTTAATTAAAGCCACTATCCAAATAACAAACTTCTAGATAAATCATATGATTACAAATTTTATCCTAAATCCCTAACCGAGCACTTAGAAACAAAGACTATCGGCTCGTTGTAGCGAAAACAAACCAGAGCCTCTGGTGGGAATTGAACCCACGACCCACGACTATAATAATGAGCGACCATGTTGATGGTTAAAAACCAATAGTATGGTTGTGACAACAATACCAGATTGCAGCAAGCTTAATATAGTAGCAGTGATCATGTTGCATCCATGTTTTTTTCTCTGCGTGAAGTTGTCCTGTTTTGAGATAATTTTTTCGCTTTTTAATAAATCTGAGAGTATTTTTGTTACAAAGTTTGTAAGATTTTTATTGAGTAATTTTTACAGGACTTGACTGTGAAAAGAACTCGAACGGAGCTTACAATACCCGAAGAATTTTGAACTGCTGCAATCTAAAGGTACTCTGTGAGAAAAACGCAATCAATTTAAGTTCGAACACCTGTTTTGTGACCGGTCTGAAAGGACCTATCCTGTGACCAGACTAGTGTCGGGTGTAAACAGGACTGAGCTGAAAGTACCTACCCCGTGACTGGTCACAAAAGACCGATCTAGAAGTATCCTCTCTGTGACCCGTCCAGCGACCGGTGAAAAAGAGACCAGTCTTAAAGAATTTACCGTATTATACTTTGGTCGAAATTTTAGTGCTTTTGGTAAATTTACTCAGGCTTGAACACATTTGAAAAAAAAAAATAATGAAACTCACTTACTCTTTACGAATTCTTTATTGAATTTTTTGTACAATATACACTGATAAAAATCCATTCATAAAAAAAAACGAAAATATGTTAAAATAACAAAATTTGTTTGTGTTAAATATACACTCACAACATTATTTCGTTAAAAATAATCTAAAAAACATATTAAATTAATCGAAAATACAATCAAAAAGAGGACTACTGATTTTTCATTATATTCAGACCATTTTGTTGTTTATTTTCAAGCATTGTTTTAAAATCGACAAAAGTAGTAAAATCAATCGATTAAAATAACCATCAATTTTTAACTGACAAAACGTTGAAAACCCATTTTTTGTAGATTGTTTTTCAAATTGAATTTTTTTTTTTTTGCATGAAATTGTACAAATTACAACACACACTGATGTATATATATTTATTTTCTATGTGTGTATGTATATTCAAATAATTTCTTGTGATTTTTATTCAAATATTTTTGTATTTAAAAAAACTATTTTGGGGAAAAAAAACAAAAAGGAATTACATATATATTTCTATTTTTAGAAACAGAAAACATTAAATTTTACATTTAACAGAAAATATCAACTCCTACTGAATGTCTGTAAATTTTTATGGTTTGTTTTTTGAATGACTGATTGAAATAGTTGAAAAATATATTTCTATAAATTTGAATTGATTTTTCATTTAAAAACAAACTCTAGGTATTACCTTTTAAATAAACTACAGTCGGTAACGAAAATTGGTTAATTTTACTAAAGTTTTCAAATTTTTGAAAATGCTTTCGAATTTTAATGCACGAAATATTATGAGCGCCCTGGGAGGCTAATTAGTAGCATGCTGGCTTATCAGTGCGAGGGTTGTGGGTTCGATTCCCACCAGAACCGATAGCCTTCATTGCTAGTGCTCGGTATAAGGATATAATATGTAATGATATGATTAATATAAATAAACAAATATTATGAGTAAATAGAAAACAAAAACGATCGATATAAAAATGTTGAAATTTTTTTTTTACTGAAGTACAAATTCCCCTTAATTTATATAATTCAAAAAAAGTTAACAAAAATCAGAAATATCATATTTTAAATTTACCTTTATCTTATATATAATAAGATAAATATAATTCCTTTAGTAAAATAAATCATTTCATTTGTCAAAATCCTCCTATCATAATCATACTTATCTCATATGCATCTACTACAAGTAAAATCAACAATGCCAAGAAAAAAATCTTACTTTAATCTCTTTGACTCCACAATACAACACAGAAGAAACAACAACATAAAATAGCATCTGTATAACCCAAAGCTATTTGTAATGTCAACTCAGCATTACAAAACAAATGAATGAATGAATTGCTGGAACAAAGTTATATAAAACTTCAAAAATCACTACTGCCAAAAATATCAACTGATAACACAACACTGAACAAACAATAAAGTTTTCTTATTCTTCTGCTGTGATGCATTCACAAAAGCTTATCATGATTTTCAACTTCTTTTTACAACATTTTAACCATATTGATGAGATGACTAAAATCAATAAATGCTGTTTGGCTGCTTACTTTTTGAGTTTGTCTTCATCTCAAACAACGTTTTGATGTTTTTGTTTGTTTTGAGAGGTTTTAAGTTTATAGCTTTAGATTATTGAAACGCGGTTGGTAATCCTTATATTTTGTTGTTTTCTGATAATGCTTAAGCTCAGGCAAAAATCCCAAACAAAAAAAAAAAAATGCTATATAACATTTTGCTACCATTTCTCAGGAAACTAAAATATTTCTCATGTTAAATTTCATTTTTTTTTTATTTTTGGGGGAATATTTTTTTAAGGTTCCTTGATTTTTTGCTAAAGATGTAAGTTTTGTTGTTTTTTTTTTGCTTTCTTTAAACAGCATTGATGCTCACCACTATGATGATGGTTTTGGCATCTTGATGGTTATAAAACCAAGCAAATATATTGTGCATTTACAAATCCTTTAAGGGAATAAAAAAAAGGAGATTTTTGCTTGACTGATATGAACCCAAAATAATAATATTACTTAAATAATGTAAAGTGAAAATCTTGTAAAACTTTTGACATAATTTTCTTTTGTGGTCATCGATAATAAAATGAATGAAAGATTTAATATAAATCCTTAAGAAAAAAAAAAAATATTATAAAGAACAAATTTGTTTGATGTCTGATAATAAAAATGTATAACAAGGAAGGTATTTCAATGAATGAATACAAAAAGATTAAGATGGAAATTTTGGATTAATGCTAATAATTTCTTTTATTTTTTTCTTTCACATGTTCCAATTTTCGTTAAGACCGATGTGCTAAGTTTATCGATGAAAAACTAAAAATTACCAAATATCTATTTTTGATTTAATTTCCCTTACAGTCGAGAGAGAGCCATCAGCAGTTTTATACCTGTGAGGAAAACTGATCAGTTGAAGCGCTTGTCCCGGAACCGGTGCAAAAAGGACTGGTCTGAAAGTACCTATCCTGTGACCTGTCCCGTGACAGGCTGTTAGCCGAAGTATACTCGAACTCCAGCTGGATCCTAGTTCGCCCTTTTTGCCTCTAAACTTTGACACTATATGTAATAAATTTTACCGACTTAATGAGAATTACTAGAATAGAATGTTGGTTATGGGCATCAGTAACTGTATTAGGTATATGAATAAGTAGGTTATTTGTAAAGTCACGTTACATTCCCCCATAATTTGTAAAAAAAAAAAAATTGTTTGTTTTTTTTTCCAAAAAACTTTTTGTTGCTCCATGCGAGTTTCGATCTTACGATCTGCACTACCCGAAGGTAATTTTTACCGAACTTTAAAAAGCTTCGGCTTGATTTGTGTGCAAAATCCCCAGTTGGCCCAAAAAAAAAAAACAGCTCCTCATCACCTCTTAAATCATGTTATGTTTTATTATCAAAAATGTTTTTTTTTTACACTTCATTGTTCTGCCTGTAGTGGAAACACCTTCTTTTTGCCCATACTGCGCAGTCGCACTACTCCGTTCTTCACAACCACCTCCACCTTGAGCCTATGCTGTCGGCTGAACACCCACCTTCTCATCTTGCGCGTTCCCGGATCACGTATTACAATCCCCTCGAAGGGGTCGATTTCCTCTTCCACACTATAGACCGTTTCGCATAAACTAAGGACATCGTTCTTTCGGTCTTCCTCCGCCCAACTTAGTTTAGGGGTTGACATTGGCTGCTGGTACAGGGAGTGTCGCAGTTCGCGATAATGGAGCGAGCGGCGGTGGATCCGCGCGAGGGGTCACTGGTACTGCATCCTGTTGTTAAGTAAAGGGGATCAACCTTCTGCCTTCACCAGATTTCGCCAGCGATTTTGTCGATTTCCTTATCGCCAGAACACCCTGCCGGGGCTCTCAACATTACTCTTAACTCGTGCTTTAAACGGTGGACGATAAGTCGCCATTTCTCTAGGTATACACGTTTGGCGTAGGTATTCATTTAGTTTGCCTGGCGCAATCGGTCTTGTAGGCTTGCGAATCATTTTTCAACTGAACTTTATTGCTGATTGATTTTAAATTCCACTTTACAAACAGTTTACTAAAATTTAGTAAGGGCTACTAATTTCTTCTACTAATTTCATTGTACTACTCGTCAGTAGACATGTGTTGCTCAGATTAGCAAAAAAATACCGTTGGGCTTAAATTAGCAAAATTTTTTGTAATAACAGCAAAATTTTCAGTTGCCATTACAGACTTTTTTTGACGAGTGTAGACAGAAATTTCCAAGGGAGGCAAACATAATAATGATAAATATGTATATTTATATTTGCAGGAAAACATATATATTTTTTTTTTGCCCTGAATACATTTCTAATGTAAATGTTTACAGGCAAAAATATTATAATTGCAGGGAAACATTATATTATTTTAAAGAGGTTCCAAACAAATTTATATTGGCAGTAAAATTATAATAAAACAATAATTATAAAATTATATGTGTATATTTTTTTTTAAATATATAATATAAACAATTGAGCATAACTGTTCATGTCTTGTATACCAAAAGATAGGTCCTTCAAATACCTAGTTTTTATTCCGTTCTTCAAACTCTGACACTGGACCGCTAAAACTACGATTTTATTAATTTCCCTCGCCTCTATCATCTATTGAAATTTCAGCGAAATCCGCTGTGAGCTAGCGATATATTTTTTATGACTACAACTTTACAAACATTTTAATTGGTTTTCCAGTCAACTATTTTAATGTTCCCTACGTGGTAAGTAGTACACAGTAGTAGTTTTCAAATATTATAGTTTTATTGTTACTTTTATGAATATTTGTAGTAGAAATTACAATTAAAGTTTTTCTATATTTATTTTTTTTTTTTTAATTTTATTATAAAGTTAAAAGAAAAACAATAAAACTTTAGGGTAAAAAATAACTATACAGAAAACGTGACTATAAACTTTAGAGACTGCTGTTTGCATACTGTTGGCAATAATTTGCCATACTTTGTAATCATTATTAAATACCCTTAAGTTCTTTGAAAAACTTTTATTAAGAAAAAAGAAAAATATTTTTGTTAAAAATTATTGAAAAAATTATTTTTTTTTTTGTTTTTGTTTCTTTTGTCAATTAAATTAAATAATTTAAGTAATAGATCAAACATTTAAGTTACCTTAAGCTATTAGTTTTTAATTGGTTTAAAAGATTTTTTTTTTTTTAAAATGTTCTTGAATGAAGTTCAATTGAAATTGTTGTTTTAAAATTAAATTATTGATTATCTGATGATATAAAAAAATGTTAATGCAAAAAAAAAAATTGATTAAGTCAAGTGTCAAATTGTTAAGAAAATCTTAACATCTTAAGGGGTATTTTTAATATAATAAAATGTGTAATTGTACTTTTTATTGTAAAATATTGTTGCTCTTGTTAAAGGAATAAAAAAATATTCCATTTGTTTTTGAAGTTTTTATTTAATTTAATTTTACTTTGTTATTTTGAAATGTTGAAAATGATACAAAAAAACCTAAAGGGATTTAGTTAAAACAGTGGCAACTCAATGTTATTATTTATTTTGTTATCTAAAAGTATGCAGCATTATTATGTTATTGTTAATGCCTTAAAGTATGCTTTGATCTTATAACAAAACAACAGAAATGCTTGTAAGCTGATAATTTACACTCTGAAAAAAAAAGTAAGTAGAAAAATTTGTAAACGGTTTTCAATCGCACTTTACTATTTTTGTACTGATTTTTAGTAAAAAAATTATTATTTAGCAAATCTTTTTGCTATTAACATTTTACAAATTATAGAATTTTCACAGAATATTTACAAATTTTTGTTGCTAATTTTAAAAAACATTTTACAAATTTTTGAAAACCGATTTGCTAAAATTAGCAAAAAATTTTACTAATTTTAAAAAAGTGGATATTGAAGGAAATGTTATTTCAAATTAAAACTTACACCTACAAACTTAAATTTCCTTGAAAATGTTACATATATTAAAAAAGGGATCGGAATTGAAGATACCGACTCATGTCTAAAAAGAGGACATCCACTAAAAATATCACTAAAAAGGGTTTTTAGTTTTAAAAATCCGCCCTAAAAACAATTAAAAATTTAACCTTAAAAGTAAAAAAAAAAATTGACCAAAATATTTTTCAAAACAGAAATTACCAAATTAAAACAAAATGATTAATTCGTTTTTTAAAAAATATAATCAAAATTTTTGATGCTCGATAGAAAAATAAATTCTGATTTTTGCAAAAAGATTTTAAATTCCACTTTACAAAAAGTCTAGTAAAATTTAGTAGCGGCTACTAATTTTTTTTCTACTAATTTCATTGTAATACACGTCAGCAGACATGTGTTGCTAAGATTAGCAAAAAATACCGCTGGGCTCAAATTAGCAGAATTTCCCGTAATAACAGCAAAATTTTCAGTTGCCATTACAGACTTTTTTTGGTGAGTGTACTTTAAAAAAAAAAAACATAACAAAAAGTTTTCAAAAAGTGTAATATCCAATTCAAAAACAAGGTTGAGCTTATAAATGCCTATTTTTGGTACTTTTTAGAAATTCTAAAAAGAATTAACATAAAAATTATGTATTAAATTTTTCTTACGATTTTATTAATTTTGTGAGCTTTGAAACTAACAAGGCTACTATTTAGAAAATGAAAACTTTTACAACAGGTTACGGGCCCAACTATTTGTGATTACTCTGTATCGATAAAAATCAAAACATTCTTAGTGTTTTTTCCCCCATGAAAGCTTTCAATAATTTAACTCAATTATTCTATTAGTGTATAAAGAAAACCATACATTGTAGTCATACAATAATAACAGTAAATTTTATTTTAATATTCTTTTCCAAGTACTAAATTTCTTTTACCAATAGTAAACATTCTTCAATCATATATTAACCTCTAAAACCTATCATTCATCCTTGTTTATATATATCCATATAAATCGGAAGAGAGAGAGAGAGGAAGAGAGAGATAAAAAAGAATAGTAATATGTATTACCCACAAATATCAACTTGTAATCGTTCTTTACTTTTTTTTTATATTTTTTTTTTACTACTCCTAAAACACTCCTTCTTTTCTTATTTTGACATATTTATGGCAATTTTATCAAAGACCATATAACTTGTCTTTCACATACGGACCAAATACACGTAGAATGCAGCAGGATCTTGTTGTACGTTCAGTTGTTATACAGTTGAACATTCTTATACTGTGTTACATGTCATTTGATGGTTACAATATTTTGATATATTGATTTAAAATTGATGTACGATGCTTTTACGCACTTTAAACATAATGTAAGGCACTCAAAACAAGAGGTATGGAAAAAATTGAAAGAAAGAAAAAAAAAATAAAAAACAAAATCTTAAAGAAAGACGTTACATATAAAACAAACAAGTTACCTTTAAAATGTAGTATGAAAAGTAGTTTTAAAAGACTTTAAGCTTAAGAGGATAAAAAAAAGTATCGAAGACTTGCAGAGCAAAGAACAAAAAAAAAAAAAAAAACACGAGATGTAAATAAAGTATTGAATGCGTGTAATTTGAAGGTAAAGGATTTATAATAAATTACACAAGATATGAATTTTATGAATGACGGAAGTTAAAATTTTAAAGTTTTATTAATAATTTTGAAATTTTTAACATTTAGGAATTTTGTTTTAGGAAATGTACACTCTAATAAATTTCTGTTGAAATTTACCCAACTTTTAGTAGGAAACTGTACTCCTACTATAAATGGGGTAAATTTACTCTGTGTGCGTAAACGAAAAAAAGTACACACATTATGCGTAAGTTGGTACACACATAATGGGTAATTTTACTTTAATAGTGCGTAAAAATTAAATAAAATTTTAAAAGTAATTCGAAAATTTACTAAAATTGTGCGTAAAAAATTTATTTGAATAGTAAATATACACATTAAAAGCCTAAAAATGCAATTCTATATGCGTAATTATATAAAAAAATGCGTATATTTACCAACGCATGGTTTAAATTAAACTGCAGAAATTTTTTTTTTTTTTTGAAAGAATAAATTTATTTCATGTATGTATGTTTTAATAATATTGAATTATCAATATAATACATAATATATTCTGAATGGGTATGTGCTGTCATGATGGTCATCTTAAATTTAAATTCACAATATTTACAAATATTATATTTATAAATTTGTGAATAATTAATTTTCGTTTTTAGCTTTTTTTATTTATTTAATATTTTTCAATTTCCAAATGTCAAAATATTTATTACCATTCAGAGTTAGTATATTTACAAAATTTGTGCGTAAAATTTTAATTTAAGAAAATAATATTAATTTAAGGCACAAAGTGTTTAATTTTAAGCACATTATGTCTAAAAATATTTTTGTGTGTATTATTGTATATGAAAGTGTGTACAAAACATTTTTAGGCATTTTTTGTTTATATTTACCGAATTTTTGTAATATTACATAAAACTTTACCCATTTTAATGTAGTACATTTACAAACATTTTTTAGAGTGTATAAATAGTTATAAAAGCTTCATTATATTTACAAAAAAAAAAAAATCCCCTGAAGAAGTCACCCAATGTGGTGACGATATATTAGGATAAATAAATATTTATAATTAATTTTTATAAACAAAAAAAATCTTAAGCTCAATTTAAACTTATATACAAATCAAGAAGATCGAAGAAAACTAACAAAATTTTATAATTTTTTTTTTTTATGTGTGTTGGCACTGACAAAAAATATTTGTTTAAAATTCCTTCAATTAAAAATGTTGTTAAATTACAATGGTTATAATCAATTAATTTTGAAATTGATTCAATTAAAAAAATTTATCAATATTAACACTTTTATACAAAATTAATTGATTATGGCCTTGTTATTTAACAAAAAATTTAATTGCATAAATATAAGAGCTATTTTTTCTGACTGCAGTTGCTTTATAAATCTTAATTTAAGAGATTGATTAAAAAAAATAGTTAATAAAATTTCGTATAAAATTTTATTTTTAGTCGAAAATATTGATGATTTCAAATTAAAATCCTTACGGAATAACAGATCGATTTAAATAAAAAAATGAATATATATTTTCTTTGGTAATTGAAAATAAAAATTACTACAACTTAAGCTACAGAATTTTGTATACTAAATAAATATACAGGGTGGGGCAATAACCATCATCTAATTTGCTATCGCTATAACTTTTGTTTAAATTGAAACCTCCGCCCCCTTTGGTTTTTAACTATTTATGTTTATTCCCACTTGTAAATTTTGTTTCAATTAATTGTTGAAAATTATATCCGACAACTGGCCGATGTCGGTGGTGATGCAAATTTTGGGCTCATTTGATTTAATTTCGGCCAACTGTGCGCAGCACTTTTTGGTGTCACATTGTCGAATTCGGCTCGAAGGTTGTTCTTTAACTTCTCCCAGGTCTGAGGCCGCTGAGATAAAATTTAGCCTCGTCGCTAATAATTAATTTTTTTGAAAAATCCATTCACTTTACCGTTGAGTTCCAAAATCGCGCGTTCTTGAGGCGTGTAGCGAGTCATTGTTATTTAGTATAAATTTCACATGTATCTACTTCCCGAATATTAAAACCAAACTGCCATACGATGACATTTGGAAAAATAGCAGCACTTTCCGGTAGAGTGATACTTATTGCCCCGTATTGTATTGTATTTAAATATTTCAATAAAATTTTATATAAAACTAGCTGACCCGGCAAACGTTGTTCTGCCTAGGAATAGGATTACATTATTATCTAGGTAGCTCGCACAAAGTTTGAATATTCTCACAATAATAGTACCCCAGATATGCAATAATAAATTTGTACTTCGTATGGGAGGTGCCACGCCCATTGCTTGGATCCCCCATATTTTTTGGAAGATTATGAATATTATTATCAAAGAAGCTCACACAAAGTTTGAAGACTCCCACTTTAATAGTACCCCAGATATGCAATAATGAATGTTTTCTTCGTATGGGAGGTGCCACGCCCATTGCTTGGATGGCACTCATTTTTTTGGGAGATTATGAGTATTATTATAAAAAAAGCTCACACAAAGTTTGAAGACTCCCACTGTAACAGTACTCCAGATATACAAAAATACATTTTTACTTCGTATGGGAGGTGCCACGCCCATTGTACCCATATAGGTCAATTGTGAATCTAAACCATTCAGGGATCAAATAAAACAGACACAACAAATTTCATCGAAATCGGCCCAGCCGTTAAGGAGGAGTGCAGTCACTAACACACGTACAGGAGAATTATATATATAAAGATTATATTTGTTATAGAAAATATAAATAATTTTAAATTAGGCTCCTAATGCGCTATTTTTCCAAATAAAACAATTTTAAAAATTTGTAGCACACTCATAGAAATAAATCTGTACAAATAGCATAAAATTAGTTACAGAGGACTGTGCCGAAAAACCTGCGGAAATCAGCAAACTGTTTTTGCTAAATAAAAGTAATAACAGCTAAAATAAAATTGTACAAAATTTTGTTTAAAATTTAGTTTAATTTTAGTCAGTTTAAAAAGTTAATATACCCTGTTAAAATCAGCAGAAAAAGTGTTGCTAAATTTTTCTTGACATTAAAAAAAAAAAAATATATAGTTATTTTAAAGTTAAATGGAAATAACGACTGTCCTGCGAAAATCAACAGAAATATTTGCTAAAAAATAGTGTGCTGCTTATTTCCAAAAGGCATATTGTTAATCACGTAAAAAAAACCTAAAAAATGTTTAGTTTTTTTCTAAAACCTAAAAAATGTTTAACAATTTTTCTTGCAATTTTTTTAGCCTACTAATATTCAGCAAAATATTTTGCTAATAATAGCAGGATAAATTGTGATTTTCACTTAGTATACCAATTTGAATGAAAATTGGCCCCACAGGATCCCAAGGAAAAAACCCTTTTGAAATTGATTAGAATCCGCCAAAATTCAGACCTTTCTCCCATAGAGAGGTCCTTTCTAAATTGAGCTTAAATGGTGTTTAGATACACAAAACTATAGATATCTGTTTAAAATATTATTTGGGTTAAAAAATCATGCTTAAAAATTTTAAGAAAATCGGACCGAATTTAGATCTAGTCCCCATAAAAAAAACACCTTCCCGGTCCCTTTGCCAGAATTTTAACCGCTTTACTAATTTTTCTCTACATTTTATTCCTCGACTATATTAAATAACAGTTGGGTTCTATGTGGAATTTAAACCGCTTTGCAGAATATGAGGAATCAATTAAATTCTGTATCCGGTATCATGTAGTCGGCATTGCCGACTTAAATTTTTTGTACTAGTCTCTATTACTGTATAATTTCAAACCTGAGGATAAGCAATTAAACCGTGCAATTATGATGATATAAAGTAATTTCACTCATAAAAATTATTTTAATTCAGCTGAGATAAAAACGCGGAAAAACTATGATAAATTGAAATATTTTCTAAACATGTGTGGTCCTTAATTATTTCCAAAAAATAAAGTTTCCGAAAAAAATTGTTGTTTAAATATATTTTTTTTAAAACTTGAAATTCAACATTAGTTTACTTAATATCCATAATACTTAATAAAATTCCCCAAAGCTTATAAAATAACAGTAACAACAACTTATCAACATTGATGATGACGTTTCATATGACATGGTATGACAGTCCATGTGTGGTGTTGTTGTGAGGCGTTGAAATTATGACACAAACCCACATCAAAAAAAATATTTTTTGTAGTGTTTGCATGAAAACTAAAAAACCAACAACATTTCATAAGAAAAAAAAAAAAAGAATCACACGCGTTTGTTCTTTTACCCGCCAAGTATGCATATAAGGAAACTACAGAATGTACGGCACTGAAAGAGGTGTATGGTAAAAAGGTGTGGGCTTTTTTTTTGCCAAAAATGGGTAGAAAAAAAAAACACTTTCACAAAGAGTTTTTAAGGTTGTATTTGAACGCATTTCTTAACTTTTTCGAAACTTTTCGCTTATCAAAGTTCTCAAGAGATTCCTTTAACGTCATATGGGAATATTATTATGAATATGTAACAGCAAAGTCTGTACCACAACTATAAGATACAATTGTGAAAATATTTGAAGGCAATTTGAAAATATAAATACAAATTCCTTGAATTTTCATTAATTATTAAATGATTATCAGAGGTCATATTATTTGTTGCAACAACAGAAAATCATGATATCTCAACTGTTGCCCTAGAAGATTTGGGACAGATGTTGTATCTTGAAAATGTTGTAAGTGTTGTGATTGTATGTTGTTGCTTATATTCACATTTATATTTACAATAATCGTATAAGAAGTTTTAATAATTTTTATGTTTTTTTTTTTTGCCAATATTGATGTCAACATGTTTTAACTGTATGAAAATTTATGCGCAATATATTTTCTTCTGTGTTAAATTTAAATTTGCTGTATTATGTTTTGGACATATTACCCTATATCTTGTATATTCATTGTTGCAACAAGAAGATTGTTTGGGGGAAAAATTTCAATTGAAATGTGAGACAATGTAAAAATTTTAATTTGACTCATATTTTCACTAATTTTTGGGTGAGTTACAAACAATTGATTTGATCCTACAAAACTTTAAAAGTTTTTTAAACTTTTTCTTGTATTTTAAATTTGGGAAAAACCTAATATTCTCAGAATTTGGAAATATTTTTATAACAACAATTCTTTAGAATCTCAATCATAAAATAAATACTACAAAAGAGCATTAGACCTGTTATTCAGCAACTTCAACAGAAACAAGTTTCAATTTCACCACACCAACAACCATTTAAAAACAAACATAATTGTTTGTGTCGAAGAGAACTTGAGAGGAATTTCAATCTCCAAGGTGTTTTTCATACAAATAATATTAAAAAAAAATAGATGTGATACAAAAAATTTTTAAGTGAAAAAAAATTATTTTGAGATGAAAAACTCTTTTGGGTGTAAAAACAATTTTTGTAATGACAAAAAGCTAGTTTTGAGGTGAAAAATATTTTTTTGTGGTAAAAAATATTTTTTGTGGTGAAAAATATTTTTAAAAAATATTTTTTGAGGTGAAAATATTTTTTGTGGTGAAAAATATTTTTAAGAAATATTTTTTGTGGTGTAAAATATTTTTAAAAATTATTTTTAAAAATATTTAATGTGGTGAAAAATATTTTTTGAGGTGAAAAATATTTTTTGTGGTGAAAAATATTTTTCAAAAATATTTTTTGAGGTGAAAATAGTTTTTGTGATGAAAAATATTTTTAAGAAATATTTTTTGTGGTGTAAAATATTTTTATTTTTAAAAAATATTTTTAAAAATATTTTTTGTGGTGAAAAATATTTTTTGAGGTGAAAAATATATTTTTTGTGGTGAAAAATATTTTTTGTGGTGAAAAATATGTTTTGTGGTAAAAAAAATTTCGGGTGAATATAAAAACTGATTCACCTCTAACCATATAGTGAAAGAAAATATTGAGGTGAATATAAAATATTATTCACCTCTCTACTATGAAATTGTACCTTCACATTTTTACTCATAACTTTTTAAATGCTGAACCGATTTTGCTCATTTTCAATACAAAACTGCTGGGAATGTGTATTATTTGCAGTAAAAATGTGCAACCCCGCTATAGTCTTCGTGCCGTAATCACCATTTCAACAAACGGACAGACACACAGAAGGACGTACATCTCTAGATTGCTTTGGAATAGCATAAGCATCAGGAGTATGTACTTAATAGCAGACTTAACATACACCTATATACAGGGTGTCCACCGTGAAGGTACACTACTTTGTTTTGCCGCCATTTTGGTAAACATTAGTCTTGACAGTTCATATTTGGCAGTCGTGAAGTAGACACGTGGCAAATTTATTATGGAAAAATATTCGATAAACACACGATAAACCAACGTGTTACAGCTCGCCCATGACAACCGGATTTTCGTGAAAAAATCATAATGAGTGACGAGGCACATTTTCATTTGAATGGATATGTGAATAAACAGAATAGTCGCTTCTGGGCAATGGAAAACCCTCAAATTATTCATCGGTCACCTTTGCATCCATTAAAAGTGACAGTCTGGTGTGCAATTTGGCCAGGAGGAACCATTGGACCTTATTTCTTTGAAAATGAAAACGGCGTAACGGTAACTGTGAATGGGGAGCGATATCGTGATATGATTGAAAACTTTTTAACGCCACAACTGCATGCTTTGGGCTTGATTAACATATGGTATCAACAAGATGGTGCCACATCGCATACAGCCAGGATTAAAATGGAATTAATGCGAGACCTCTTTCCACAACAAGTTATTTCAAGAAATAGTGATGTTGTTTGGCCTCCACGGTTGCCTGATTTGACTGCTTTGGATTTCTTTTGTGGGGATATCTAAAAAGCAAGGTTTATGCAAACAAACCCGAAACCCTTGAGCAACTCAAACCAAATATTCGTGATGGAATTAATGAAATACCGCGTGAAATGTGTGAGAATGTAATGAAAAATGTGCTCAAAAGGGCTCGCATTTGTGAGGCTAACAGAGGCGGACATTTATCTGATATTTTAATCCATACATAATTTCCAACATTAAATAAAACATAAATCAATATAAGATCCATTCTCTTTTATTTAATCAAAAATTATAAACAAACAAAGTAGTATACCTTCCCGGCGGACACCCTGTATATGATCATTCATGACGTATTTAGTCCATGCATAGTGCAATATATGATCATACCTGATCGCATATATTTTCAAATACAGGTTGGTTGAAAAGTTCCTGCGCTCGAAATGAAAGAATACTGTTTTTTTACGAAATAAATTTTTTATTCAATATAATTTCCTAGAAGTTCAATACACTTGTTTCAATAATCTTCCAATAATTTTATACCATTCTTATAATGGTTTTCCGGAAGCTCTGCAAAATAACCGTCTACGGCTGCTATGGCCTCTCCATTCGACGAAAAATGCTTTCCACGATGGAATTGTTTGAGATTTCTGAAGAGATAGTAGTCACTGGGAGCCAAATCTGGTGAATACGTTGGATGTTGTTGGATGCCATAACCTTCTTTGCTGATCGTTGTGACTTCACCTGCTTTGGAGCTGAACAACCAGCTTCAGTCCACTGTAAACGTTCTTGTTTCAATTAAGGATCATGATGGTAGATCCAAGTCTCATCCATAGTTATAAAACGACGCAAGAAGTCGGTTTTATTCGGCTTTAAACGCTGCAAATTACGCTGAGATATTTGTTTTCGATCCAGTTTTTGTTGAATTGTTAATGTGTGCGGCACTAACTTTCCAAACAGTTTTTTCATACGTAATTCTTCATGTAAAATATGGAGTACTCGTTCGTCTGAGATGCCTATGGCATTAGCAATTTCACGCTTAGTCAAACCTCGATCTTCACTAACCATATTATGTACCTGCTCAATGATTTCTGCTGTGGTTACAGTTTTTGGTCGTCCTTCGCGTGGATCGCCTTCAAGGCTGGTACGACCACGTTTAAATTCACCAGTCCAAAATTCAAAGGTGCGTTTTGAAGGTGAGGACTCCTTATACACTTCTAATAATTGTTCATAAATTTCCTTTGCTTTTAAACCCTTCAAAACAAAGAATCTAATCACTGCACGATATTCAATTTTTTCCATATTAAAAAAAATCAATGACACGTCAACTTCAAATGGCTTGTAAACAAAGAAAGAATTGACAGAATGACTTGCAACTTTGCATGTGTTCTCAGGACAGTTATACCAACTTGAGAAAAAAAAGTTTGGAGCTAGCAGTGCCATCTCTTGGTGAGCGCAGGAACTTTTCAACCAACCTGTATACTTAGATCAGAAATTTGTGGGTACATGGCCATATTAGGTTATATATGATCATATAAACTCATAATAATTCTTATAATACCATATGTCCTAAGATTTCGGATCCAAAGATATATGAAAATACATGAGATCATATATGGTCATATATATAACTATGCATGGGCTTATATACCCGTGTATGATCATGTATGTTAGTATATTATTCAATTTTTACCTGGAAAATTTATAAAACAAAAATCAAAGAATGAACTTAAATAATTATTTTTGAAAGTAGGGTATTTAATGATTGTTCTAAACATTTCATTCTTTAAAATTTCTCAATTTCATATTCTTTAAATTAAAATAAAAATTTAAAAATATTTTGATATGCAATGCGTGTTGCATTACATTACTTGGAACTTGAAAATCTTATTTCTTATACGTGTTTGCTGCAAAACAAAACCAACTTTCTTTCCATTTTGGCTAAATGTTAAAGTGTTCTTATCATAATATTTTTTTTTATTTTTATTTTTGTTTAAAGTTTTTGATTTTTTTTTATACTACAAGTGGCAATATACAGCCTAAATTGTGAAACATTTTTTTTTCTTGTAGCTTTTTATTACAGATAAGCACGTGCAGAAGTTAAGTTGTTCTTTCTGTGCGCACCAGTTAAAGTTAAAGGGTTTCCTTTTTATATTCTTTAAGCGCATTGTATTTTGTTTTATAAACATTTTTTGACATTGATTTAAATTACATGTTGTTGTTCATTTTAATATTACGAGTTCTTTTGCAAAAAAAAAAACAAAAAAAAAACCTTCAAGTTTAAAAAAAATAAAACTCTTGTGCCATTTATCTCTCCCAAAAATAAAAAATAAAAAAAAAACTACAAAAGAAATATAAATAAATGTTTGAGTTTTATACTTTTCGATTTTTTGAAGGTGCTAACGTAAATTGGTATGTCAAAATAAAAGATAAAAATTGTTATCAGTTTTCTCATTTTTAATGAGATTTCAATAATTTAAACGGACAGCAATCATGGCAGGTTCATTTTCATTTTATTTTAACTAATTAGAATTTTTAAAGATACATTGCAATTTTTCTTGTTATTAACTTACAAAGTGATTGGATTTCTTTTTAATACAATTTCAATAAGGTTTGTGAAAATAAGAACAGCATGGTGTTAAAATTGCAAAACGTTTAATGGTTTTATTGGTGCTACGTGTTATTGCTACTAAAATGGTGGGGGCATCTTATACCATACACCGATTTTAATAAAACTGGGAAATGAAAAAAGGGTATTTTCTTGCTAAAAACTAGATCAGAAAATGAATAATTTTTTACACACAAAATGTGCGTAAACTTATGGCGCCCAACGTGGGACTTAAAAGAAATATTTTCAAAACGATTGTTGTCTTTAACTTTAAATTAGTTTAAATATGAATTTTACATTTAAAAAACCTCATTTTAAAAATTAATGTAGCATTTTTTTGCCAGGCAAGAAATTTTATGATCTTTTCCCAGTAACTTTATGACCATCAGTTAAAATAATTGAATGTTTTAATATTTATTTTATTAAATGTTATATTCTTTTTAATATGTTTCACTTGACTGCCTGCTGTGATGTGTTAACTTAAAGTCTTCTACTTTTATATTTTTTTTTTTTATATTTTACACCTGGTAGGTGTAATTGTAAAGTATACATTAGTGGCTGGCCAGTTAATAAATTGTTTAAAACAATAATAATGTTAAAAATGGCAGGAAAATACTTGTTATAAAATTGTTGTAATAAAAATAAATGATTTTTACTTTTTTTTAAAGATTTTTAAATTTAAAGCTTTAATCTTTTAATTTGTTAACAAATTTACAATACAAAAAAAAATATTTTAACAAAACATTTTTCTTAGAGTCTACATTGTTTAATCTTTTTTACAATAGAAAAAATTTTCCCTATAAAAAATGACAATTTATAATTACACTCAAAATTGTTTGTAGTTTAAATTATCTAAAAATGTAATTTAAAATAAATGAAAAAATTACTTAAAATTCGGTGTAACAATTTTTTATTTAAATCAAAATAATTTATCATTTATTTTTAAATTTTAATAAATTAACTTTTAATATCCTTAAAAAAAATAATTGATTTTTCATTTATTTAAACTGTTAAGAAACTAATCACAAGCCCGTAAAAATAAATGAGTTATTTTGTAACTAACTAAAACTTATTAACTACGTTATTCGTAATCAGTAATAATTTTACCTTTATTTCGGTATTTTTTTTTAATCATAAACAAAATAACTACAATATCAGTAAAAATAAATTAAATTTCGTTTATTTCGTTAACCACAAAGTCTGTAAAAAATTACTTTTCATTCATTTTATTTACACTCAGAATATTATGTAGTTAACTGTTTGTAGTTTAAAAAAAAAGTTTTCCGTTAACTGTTTTGTAGTTAACTGTTTGTAGTTTAAAAAAAAAAAGTTTTCCGTTTCATTTAAAAATAAAGGAAGATACATTAATTTTTCAAACAAATATCTATAATAACTTTTTTATACATTTATTCGAAATAATTTACTATCATTTACCGATTTTTTTCAGTTTCATTTATTTTTTTTTCATTTGTTTGAAATTTAAAAAAAATTTACCCACAAAACGAAAACTTGTGGTTTATTTGTGTCCGTAACAGTTATTACAAATTTAAATTTTGTTTGCTGTCTGTTTCAAAAAAAATATTCAAAATATTTCAATTTGTTTTTTTATTTAAATTGGTTGTATATATACAAAATTTTTCAATACAAATTACAAGAACTTCATAAACACACATACATACACAAATAAATTCACACAAAAAGTGTTTATAGCTTCATATGCATACATACATTTTGTATTGTACGAGTATATTAAAAAAAAAAACAAAAAATACAAAAACGGAAATATTTTCAAATAAATGAAAAAAAACAGTTATTTTTTAATGATTGGTAGGTAAAATTTTGACATTTATTTGAACTGATTATATCATTTGTTTCTTACGGATGTGTCAGTTGATTAATCAACATTTAAAAATAAATAACAAAAGGTATTTAATTTAAATGAAAATTAAGTAGACCGGTTTTTAAATGAAATATCATTTCTTTTAAATGATATTTTCAGTTATTTTAACTTACAAACTTTTTTAAGTGTATTTTAACTATCAGAAAATGTTAACTATAATAAAAAAAATAAAAAACCAATTTTTTCAACAAATTATTTTAAATGAAAATATTAACTGTAACAGGGAATCCGTATTTGTATGTAAGACATTCTATAAATAATTTTAAAAAGAAGTTGAAAATATATTTCTTATCTATTTAACCATATAAAAACAAATGTACGGTTAATTTTTAAATAAACTACAGTCAGTAACTGTAAAAATATATATTGAGTGTAGGGCAAGGAAATTCAAGCCTTGATTAAAATTCAAAAAATATGTATTAATTTAATTAATTTAATATATTTGATATAATTTATTTGCAGTTTCACTAAATCTGACCCTTAACTGAATTTAGAACACTACAAAAAAATAAGATATGGCCAATTTTGTGTACAAAAAAAAAACAACTATCTTATAACAACCCATGTAAAAATCGAAATATTTATAAATATACATGATTATACATGGGCTTGTATATGGTCATATATGGGCATATATGACTTTATATACATTTTCGAATCCGAAATTTGAGGGTGTACGCCCGTATATGGATACAGCCCTGTAGGAAGCCTGGGGTCAAGTGTCTACAAGTCACCACTTTTGTCGACTATTTTGGTGACATGTCCACAAAGCGTCTATACTTTTTTCATTCCTTTTTTGCAGCTGCAATGCTGTGCTTGTTCCTGATTTTTAATTGTTTTTTTCTTGTTGAAAATACATGTGCATAGCTGCATGCAAAATTAAAGTTTTTAATAAAAATATAAAGAAAAATTAATTTAAAAGTTAAATTTACAAATGTGCAGTTTTTCGAAGATTTGTCTACTCCAAAATTAAATTTGCACGAATTTTTTTTTTACTTTAATGATTTTTATAAAAAATTTTTTTTTAATAAAATATCTAAGTTAACAAAATAAATGCACCTGTTTAATCTTATTTCTTTCCTAGTGTGGAAATCAAGTAAAAAGTTCCAAAAGTGTAGACTAGAGTTACTAAAATGTACAAGTGAATCTCTGGTTCCAATGTCAACACCTAGTCAATAGTTGTGTAGATTCGCAATGACACGCACATGTTAAATGTTTACAGCAGATAGTGTTGGCTGGGGCATAATTAGTCAATAGTACTGGTGACAAAGTCAATAGTGAATCAGTACAGTTTCACTATCGACATTTCCTACAGGGATATGATCATATAATATTCATGTATGGTTTAATGTATCATCATACATAATCTCATATATGTCCATGTATCTTCGGATCCAAAATTTAAGGGTGTATGGCCATGCATGCTTGCATTATTCATGTATGCTCATATACGGCCATATACCCTCAAATTCTGGATCCAAAAAGATATATGGCCATATATGATATTAAACCATATATGATATTAAACCATACATGAACATATATGACTATGTTTACCCATGTATGAGCATATATACAAGCCCATGTATCATCATGTATGTTCATATATATTTAGATTTTTACATGGAAACTGAAACCTGCCTGGTTTGAGACTTGATCTTCAGTAAAATTCTTCACTACCGATACCTATTTCACAACTTAAGCTTACCCAAAAATTAAATTATTAGTCCTACTGATAAGGAAATTATTGCATGATAAAATTTTCGTTTTATATAAATTTTGATATATTAAATTAACAAATAATAAATTCAAGACTTACCGCCATAGCTCTTTGTTAATTTAGGAGCTGAAATAGAAGAGAAAAAAAAAATTTAATAAATTTGTGACACTTTTTTGCTGGGGATCATATGTTGAAAATGTAAGAAACAAAAACTGTTAAAAGGGGTTAAGATCCGAACAAGCATGAATGTCGAAATATAAAAAAAATAAACTGATTTTTCAACACATTTTTTAACACCACCGATGGCCCAAACCCAAAAAGGGTTTATTTGAGAATTTTTTTCTCGTTAAAATTGAACGAGTTTATTTTGGAATATATTTTTATTGTATTTATATAGCCTACTGTTTAAAGTTCAATGGAAAAAGTTTTCAGTTCAGTTAAAAATAAAGAAAAATACATTTCAAAGAAATATTTATTTTAGTTTTTTATACATTTATTCAAAATGATTTACTGCCATTTACTGATTTTTTCAGTTTCATTTATTTTTTTAATTTTTTTTTTTTGATATTTAATAAAAATTTACCAATTGTTTCAAAAAAATATTTAAAAAATTCCAATTATGTTTTTTATTTAAATTGTTTGTGTACATACAAAATTATTTCAATTCAAATTACAAGAACTTTGTAAACACACACACACACATAAGGCCATTAACACAAAATGTATCTATGACTGTGTGAGTATACATTTTGTATTTTAAAAAACAAACAAAAATAAGGGAAACGGAAACAAATTTAAATAACTAAATAAATCAGTTACTTTTGACGTATGGACACTCACAATATTATTTCGTTACAAATAATCTAAAATACATATTAAATTAATCGAAAATACCTTAAAAAAGGGGTCTACTGACTTTTCATTATATTCAGCCTATTTTGTTGCTTATTTTCAATCATTTTTTAATAATCGACAAAATTAGTAAAAACAATCAAAACTCGTTTAAAATAACCATCAATTTTTAACTGACAAAAAATTAGAAAAAAAAACTACTTTTGTGGTTTATTTTTCAAATTGAAATTTTTTTATTTGTATGTTATTTTACAAAACACAACACACATAGGTGTATATATTTTTATTTTCTATGTGTGTAAGTATGTTTAAATAATTTCTTGTAATTTTTATTAAAATAATTTTGTATATAAAAAAACTATTTTGGTAAAAAAAAACAAAAAGGAATTATCTGAATTTCTATTTTTAGAAAGAGAAAACATAAAATTTTACATTTAACAGAAAAAAACCAACTCCTACTGAATGTCTGTAAATTTTTATGGTTTGTTTTTTGAATTACTGATTCAAATAGTTAAAAAATATATTTCTATGAATTTTAATTGATTCTTAATTTAAAAACAAACTTTACGTATTACTTTTTAAATAAACTACAGTCGGTAACGGAAAATATATTGTGAGTTTAGGTAAAATTTTAACATTTACTTTTAAATTATTATGAATCATTTGTTTTTTTTACTGTTAAATCAGTTGTTTAAACCACATTTAAAAATAAATAACAAAAATCATTTGATTTAAATAAAAAGTAAGAAGATCGGTTTTGAAATGAATTATCATTTCTTTGAAATTATATTTTCTGTTATATTAACTAACAAATTATTTTAAGTCCAGTTAAAATATGGCAACAAAAAAATTAGAAATTATTTTAGATTTAAGTCAAATTGGACAGCACTGTTTTTTTTATTAACTACGAGCTTTCTTCATTTAAATCCAATAGTCTTAAGTTAATATCGAGCTTTTATAAAAAAAAATATATATAACGTTTATATAAAATGTTGTTTGGCCCCGAGCTTTTTTCAATTTCCTTCCTCAAATCGATTAAATTCTATTTTCTTAAAAAATTTAATATGTTTATAAAAAGAAAAAAAAAAAACACTTGTTGCTTTTATTTCAGCAACAAGTTATTTTTAACCTTTCACAATCAAATTGAACAAAAAATAAAACTTTACTGACACATGTTATATTGAAACAGCTGAAAGCATACCTTTTGACATATATTAACCTTCACTAAATGTAATACGTTATTTAAGAGCTCATCCAGAACTCTGACCATTTTTTTGATGTTGCTGTTATTGTTTGCTTCAACCCTATTCAAAAGACAAAACATTCATATACACTTGATGTTACAGGTACACCTCGAAGTATTCAATTAAAAACAAATTTTGTTTGATTATAACAGAGAAAATTAAAAAAAAATATAGAATTAATTCTATTAAGTTTTAAAATATTGGTTTCGGATTAAAAGAGGTCCAATAGTCCCACCCTATTTTAAAGAGAGAGTACATTTTTGATTTCTTTTTTTGTGTGTGTTGCCTTTAAATAATTTGACATGATTTTAATTTACATCACTTCCACTCTATTGCATTATTTTAGGGTCACCTGTATATTTCTTGACATGTTACAGCAAAACAAAAAACCAAAACGTAACATAAGAAATAATTTTTCCTAAGAAATATAACCAAATACCAGGCCAACATATGAAAAATCAAGACCAACACTACTTTTATGTTAACTACTACACATTATTCGTACTTTGGACACATACACTCTACCCAACATACCAAATGACTTGAGAAAAATATTATTATAAGCTTACAAACACAAGCCTTAAGCTTGAAAAAGACTTGAGAATATATTAAAAAAGGCTATCGTAACAATTGTAGAAAAATCAAAACGGAACCCCCGTGAAAATATTATGTGTGTATGATTACTATAAGCTTATTATGGCAATTGTAGAATAAGCTTACAAAAATAATATATTATTAATAGTTGAAAAAGAGAAATCATAATTATTTCCTTTAATTTAATTTATTTTGTATTTTAATTTTAAAAATAAATAATAACTCATTTTAAATATAAAAAATAATTTATTTTATATATAAATAATAATAATTAATTTTAACCATAAATAAAAATAATTAAATTTAATATGCAATTGCACGTTCACTATATAAAATTTACAACTAAATGTACACGCAAAATACGTTTGACAAATTTAAAGAAAAAGTAATGGCACTTGTTGTATGCATTATAAGCGTAGAACAAAGACAACAAGACTAGAATGTATTGAAAAATATTTCTATTTCAATCGTCTTATTGCGTTGTTGTTGTATGTTGTTCATAAGCATACTTGAGAAAAAGTTATGTATAATAATCTTTTCTCTAGCATTGTTAAATACTGCTTGTGAATTCAAATTTTATAAATATTATAATAAGCGAAATTAAGAAAAGCTTAAAACACACTATTAATATAAGCTTATTCTCAATTTGTATTGCAGTTTGATTGCTATATGGTATATTGGGTAAATGCAATAGAGTTTAAGCGATTTTTGTGTTCCGTTTATGTAGTTTTGCTTAGCATAGCAATATTCATATGCCATTATGTGGCGCAATTTTCTGCAATACAAAAGTGACAATTTGATTTATCACCACACTTTGGTTTTATTGCGGCATTTTCAGTAACAACAGCAGCAGCAGCACCAGCATCAGCATCACCGTCATCAGCAGCAATACACTGTAGACATTTATAGTTGTACTCGGATGTATGTAAATGGACAATTGTCCGAATATCCCAGAGTGAGCGTACATAAATGTTGAGTAACAGATGCTGCCAATGCATAAGGCAAAATCCTTAATAACGCGTCTTTTCTTTTAACTTTTTTTTTATTATTTTTTTTTTTTTTTCACTCTCTTCAATATTGCATGTATCATTTTAATGGTATTTATAGTTATACACTGTTACCACCATCATCATCATCATCATCATCTTCTGGGTTTTGGTAGAATACAAAAAAAAAAAGAAAAAGGAAATCAATGCAAAGTGCCATTGGCTTATTCTCAATATAAAATTTACAACTAAATGGTTTTAGTCAGAGAATTCAACTAAATTCAAAAAAGAACGGATATTGATGCAACAAAAACTAAAAAAAAAAAAAAAAAACTGTCGCGTCTTATGACTGTTGCTGACTGTTGCATTATTCTTAAAACTCCATTCTAAATGTCGTCTAATGTCTGAGTTTATAGTTTTATAGACGAAGTACAAACCTACATATGCTTTTGGGAATAACTTAAAAGATTTATATGCTTTACAAATAATTTTTACATATGTACAAACAAAAAAATATAGATGGCACTTATAAGTAAAAATTATACTAAGCCCAATTTTTTGATGGGAAGTCACAAATCCAAATCCCATAAAAATCAGAATAATAATTTTGCCTGATTTTTATGAAACAGACATTGTGCCCACTCGTGAAGTAACGGGGGAAGGAGAGCCTGCCTATTAAACATTTTTTTGGTCCCTGTCTCAAAGAAAATCAACCTACAATCGGATCCGAACATGTAGTGCGTGTATTCATAGCACCCTTCCGAACTAAACATTTCGCGGAATCGGCTTGATGTCATATGACATCATTGGTTGGATTAAAATTTGAAATCTAAAGGATCCTATTATTTTTTCAACAGGAAATGATGTGACAAAAAATACCTTTGTTGGGAATCAATTGAAATTTTGGGCGCTATGACATATTTCCCATTGCAATAACACCCACAGTAAAATAAAGTCCAAAGAATTAATTCCAAGATAAAAACAAGTAAATAAAGGCTTAAATTCGACTGTGCTGAATCTTTGAATACCCTCCGCCAATGTCCTAAAAAATGTTCTTACTGTTTTTGACATAAATAATGTAAAAAAGACTTCCCAGCAAAAACATGGCATCAACTACTTACCAGGCTATTTACTTGCTTAATTACTTTTGTTCGCGATGTTCAAAAAGTAATGGGTACTCATTATTTTTTAGCTGTTCGTAAGCGAGAGGGTAATTACCACCCATTACTTTGTGTTTTTTGTAAGCAAGAAGATAATGACCATTCATTACTTTTGGGACATCGCGAACAAAAGTAATTAAGCGAGTAAATAGCCTGGTAAGTACTTGATGCCATGCACTGCATTAGTAGGGGACATCCCCTGAGTGTTAGTCTAACGTAAAACAAAAAATAATGAAGATAAAAAAAATTTTTTAAGTTGAAAAACATTTTTAAATGTGAAAACAAATCTTGTGGTTGGAAAATAATTTTGAAGTGAAAATATTTTTTGAGGTGAAAAAAAATTTTGGCGGTGAAAAAAAATTTTAGAGGTGACAAAAATTTTTTGAGGACAATATAAAACATTATTGAATTCTAAGGGACTGTTTCAAAAACAAGAAAAAATATTTTACTTGCCAGTCGCTACTATACAATTTTTCTAAAATACGTCAATTTGTATGGATCACGAATATATATAGGACGGCGGATCAAGAAGCCCATGACTTTTCGAACTTCCCTCGTGGTTATATGAAATGCTCCCATCAAGTACCACCTTTTAATAGACTTCAAATTTTGAGCAAGTTCCGTCATTTACTTTGCATTTACCAGCTGTTCAAAACATACAATCTCGTGGATTTTTTTTAAATGGGGAAAAAAGTGAATTTCGAGTGCTCATTAAACATTTTTTTTTGTGAAAAAAAACGTCAATCAAACCATGCAAAAGCTTGATAAATACTATGGGGACTCTACACCATCAATTTCAATGAAAAAAAATGGTTTACTGACTTTCAATGTGGTCGCACAAGTAAAAATTACGCTGAACGTTCTGGACGGCCAATTGTGGTCAATACACTCGAAAATGTCGAAAAAATCCATGATATGGCATTGGCCGATCGAACAGTAAAAGTGCGTGAGATTGTTAATGCCATAGGCATTTCATATGGCAGTGTGGTTTCGATTTTAAATGATCAGTTGGATTTAAGAAAACTGTCTGCAAGATGGGTGCCGCGTTCGCTCACAATCGACCACAAACGCAATCGTGTGACAACTTAGTTTCTATGTCAAAATTCCCTGAGTTGGGCTACGAATTGGAACCTCATCCACCATATTCTCCGGATTTAGCCCCCAGTGAATATTTCCTATTTCCAAACCTAAAGAAATATCTCAGTGGAAAGAGATACAAAAATTGGAGAAATTGGAAATTGAGCTTAAACCTATATTTCGACATGTTACAAACGAAATGACAAACTGATATTTACCCTTTCACCATATATGGTGGAGGGTATAATGAAATTATACCCAAAAGAAATGAAATAATAGCCAAAAGGTAATGAAGAGAAAATTCAAGAAACATCTTAAGTTCGGGGTTTGTTTCATGAAATTAAATTATTGCCAAAGAGGAAATAAAATAATTCCCCATGAAAAATAGTACTACAAAAATTGAAATAAGTCCCAAATAATTGTTTATTTTAATTATGTATGTGATATGTTACTCTCTCAGCGAGATCAAATTGAAACTAACATCCGAATTATTTCTTATTAATTGCCTTTCGCAAGAGAAACTTTTCAAACTGAAATAAAATTTTTTATGCTCAAATCCGGAATACGATATTTAAATTTACTAATTTTAACTCGTTAATAAGAAAATAAAAGAGAATTGTTTTATTACAATTTTTTACCATAGATTTTTTATATTTAAAATTTAGAAATTAGTTAAAAAAGAGCCACAGGTGAAAATTTGGTTTTGTTTTAAAACATTGCACGCAAAATCGAACAGTATAAACACTATTCTTAAAACCTCTTATATTGCAAAAGAATTAACTTTTGACAGCAACCAAAAAATTAAATATTTCAAAAAAAAATTAATAAATAAATAAAAATTAAATAATCTTTAAACAAGGTTTTTTCCAAAATAAAGAAATAAAAATTAAATAATATTTAAACAACGTTTTTTTTATACCCTTCACCATAGGTGGAAGGGTATATATGTTTGTCATTCCGTTTGTAATTTCTACAATATTGATCTTAGACCCTATAAAGTATATAATATCTGGGTCCTTATGAAGAGCGAAGTTGATTTAACGATGTCCGTCTGTCCGTCTATCCGTCTGTGTGTTGAAATGGGTTTTCCGAAGAACCCAGACATGAAGAGGACTTGATTGTTTTTTATTTCTGTTACATGTGATCCATTTCTGTTTGCTTTTAAAAATCAGACAGATCGGTTACGCATAAAAAACATCCATGTGTTAAAATTCTTTTCTTTCATCTCCACCTTTTATACACAAACAACACACATACAAAGATTTGTCATTTAAATAAAAACTAAACAAATCTCTAATGAACGAAGACTTTTTATATATGTACCTCTATTGACGATGATTTTGTGTGAGCTTCAATAGCTCAGTTGTCTAGACGCTATGTCAGAAATACTTTTTTTTCTCTAAGGCCGCGGGTTCGAATCCCAGTCAATTCACTTTTTTTGTAAATTTTTTTATTATTTTCTTAAGACTTTTTTTTATTTTTGTTTTTTTTTTAACATTTAATAATTAATTTATATAAAATTTTATATTAATAATTAAATAATCCATAAATAGGCTAAAAACATCAAAATTTTTATAAAAACCCTCTGATACAAACAAAATACAAACGGTTTTGTTTCTATTTTTTGCTCCGATTTAAAAGAATTAATAAAAAGATTTTTAAACCATTTTATTTCTCATATATTAAGAAAATTTTATACATAATTTCCCTTTGAGTGCAACTATTTTAGGTCATAACTTATAATAGTTTATAAAAAAAAAAATTATAAACTATTTTCCTTCAAATTTTTAAAATTAAGCTAAAGAAATTACAAATATTTTTAATTAAAAAGCGAAATAAAATCCCAAATGCAAATTTGGCAGCTAAATCAAACGTTTTTGTAGAAATAAAACACATGCAGTTCTAGTGGTTTCTTTTAACGATTTGTTGAAATTCTTTTCTTTCACCTCTTAACCTTTTATACACAAACAACAAACACTATTCTAGAGCTGTATTATGACCTATGGATACGTCTTATATAGCAAAAGATCGAAAATCTTTAGTATAACATATTTGCTGAAAAACTCGGAAATATCGGTTCAGATACAAAAAAGTTATGCCCAAAACATAAATTTTTTTTAAATACCTATTTTCTGGAACCATAAATCTTCCCGAGTCCAAGTTTTATCACCAAACTAAATGGTTAACTTCCTCTTAAAGGCGTCCGTATATAAATCTGTCCATTCCATATATGTCCATGTATAAACTTCAGTTTTTTCCCAACCATGGTGAAGGGTATATAAGATTCGGCATAGCCGAATTTAAAATAAACGAAATTTTTTTGTAAAAGAACGAAAAATATTTTTATGACAAAATTTTTAATATTTTGACATATTTTCGTATTTTCAGCCAAAACATTACTTTAATTAAATTTACTTTCTAAACCAAACGATACCGGAATCAGAATTTTACACTTTATTATCTTGAAAAAAAGGTATAAAAGTTAAAATCGTTTGGGAAATATCCAGGCCATTAATACGTCAGTGTTATTAAAATTTTGGGTCAATTTGGCTCCAAGTGCAGTTAAGGGTAAAATTCAGATGTTTCTTTAAAAGTATAATTTTTAGAATTGGAACAACAAGAAAATAGTTTTATCAGAATCAAGGGAATCTCGTTTCGTCCCATCCAAGGATTCGTCAGTGATTTTTATGTGTCAATTGATCACAGAATCTCTATATGATCTCAATATGTAGTTTTTTTTTCTACAATGTGTATGAAGCGATCCGGAATCGAACTGGCAACCCTCTACAGTTTAATTCCTGGTCAGGGCATTTTCATAAAAAGACAAACAATAAAAAACACTGATAAATTGTCACATAAACTAACCACCGATGAGTTCTTTGATGGAACAAAACTGCGTTTGTCTGGTGTTTCCCTGCTCAATAAAAATATTTTCTTCTTCAAGTAAATGATTTCCTTGGAAAAATCTTTTTTTGTTTACACTCAAAGCTGTTTCAAATATTAAAATAAATACCACCCTAATCCACAATCTACTAGTGTTTATGACTTAAGAATTGATAACAATATAGAACTTTTAAATATAGCCATTAGCAAATAGAAAAACCTTAAAACTTTTCTATACAATTTTCTAAAAAGCATCAACAACAACAAGAAAACTTCAAATTTTATCTAAAGGACATAAAGTAAAAAAAACAAACAGAAACATTAAAATGTTAATTCTAGATCACTAAACACAGCTACAGAAAACTATCGATCTTGTTTTGCTGCCCTTCATTCTACCTCGTCTTGTGGTTGTTATCCTTTCTCACATTTATGACTAAGCTTGTAAATTTGCACATTCTTTCTATTCTTAAATCATCCATCATTTTTTATGGCTCCGTTTCCAAACTCTCATTATCCTTATTTTACCTTTCGTGCAGGTTTTGTGTTTTGTGTTTTTTTTTTTAATTGAAATTAGTGTATGGTGGCGTCTTATGATTACATCGTAGTCATACATTACAACCATCATTCATTTTGAGTGTGTACTATCATGGATTTAAAGTACTCCTCTAAGTATGTAGTTCGCACTGCAACGTGTAGTCAGTAAGTAATATGAGTCACAGCTGCTGCAAAAATTGCTAAATAATTCTTTTATATGACTTCAATTAAGTTTCAACGGAACTGGTTCAAAAAAATATATGCATGTGTTTTTGTTATTTAGCTTAAAAGTTGCGTATGCAAATTCTAAACTTTTATTTTGTCTGCATAAATGTTTCAGTTTTAGTTTTGTGATTATTTATGGGTTCGACTGTCGTATGTGCTGTTTTTCTTACGCACATATTTTGTTTGATTCCATCTGTTGGATGCTGGTGGTGAGATAAGAATTTTGTGATGGGTTATTTGCTTTTTGAGATTGAAAGAGAATAATTGCATATGATGATTTCATTTAAATGGAATGTTAATAAAAGTTTTAAAAATCTGATATTTTCTTTGCAACGACACCAAATTAGTTAAAAATTACAAGGCTAAGTAAGCATTTTAAATAAACAGCCCATAAACTTAAAACTTTTGAAAGAAAATTTAAAATTTTATTTTTACATTTTTAGATGCTACTGTGAAATGTGATATTTACAATTTAAAAATTTAATTGAAATATTTTACATTTATTTTTTTCATTTTGTATTTTGTAAAACATTTGTTTTATTAGCTTTCTTTATTTTTCTATTTCAATTACTCCATAACATCGTACGTATGAGCAATAAATAATAATAATAAATATTACTCATACGTACCGTATCCAACAATTAAATAAAAATATTAAGTATACGCAACCGTAGCATTAAATCTATATAAAGATTTTGAAAACTACTGTAAGCAGTTCCCGATTTGTGGACTTTTGTCGGATACGTATTAGAGGAAAGAAAAATAATGAAAACGTCTCGCGTTGTAAGATGAGTTTAAAGGACACACCCGCGGATGACTTTAAATGGAAATGGTAGGAGCCTAAGACCACAAAAAAAACTTTTTACTAATTTAATGATATGCTCTCTGGTGACCGGACACAAAATAGGTCCTTTGAAGTCAATCGACTCATCATTCCCCAAAAAAAAAAATTTTAAAAAAAACATATGAGAATTGTAATAAAAAATTGTTTTAAACTTAAGAAAACATTTTTAAAATGTAGAAACACAAAAAAAAAGTGAATTCAAATATACAAAATTACATTAAAAAATAAAAGAGATACTATAAATAAAATTAAAAAAAAATCAATCTAAATAAAAAATTTTAATTAAATGAAATTTGAGTTAAAATAAAAAAAATATAAAATCAGTCATTTTTTTATTAAATTTTAATATTACAATACATTTATAGTGAAAATACATATTTTCATATTTTCAAGTTTTTAATTTAAAATTTGTATGGAGTTTAAAAGAAAAACAAAACAGACGCATTTTAGGGTATGTAAGTTGCATAGTATATGTGAAATCTTAAAATATCAACAATTATTAAAAAACAGAGTTAGTTTTGTATTTTAATAAATTTATTAATTACAGGCAGACTAGTAAAGTTGATGTTATCTTAAGCCTATTTGTAATACCTCACAGATATGTGCTGGATCTGTCTTGTTTTTACCAGTTTCAGGGTAGGTTTTCCAGCCTGGTCCAAAAAAAAAAACGAGTTTATCTCCAAATTCTTAATATATAAATCAATTATATCTTCTTCAATATTTGTTAAATATACATACTTTGCATAAAAATAATATATTTTATGTTATTTATGCCACTATGGTTGATAGAGGGTATTGCAATTGAAAAATTCAAATATTTCTTGGCTGATAGAGGTTATTGCACAGTAAAAAAATATGATATAATATGCCTTATAACTAAATAAAATTAAATAAAAAATACTTTGATTACATTGAACTAAATTGTCATTAAAGAAATAATATTCTGGCTGAATTGAAAGTTAACAAGTATGTAGGGGTTTTGCTTCAAAATATTCTGTTTATTCTTTAATTCGTTTGGGTAAGTTATTATATTTTTCAATCAAATTCACTTTAAATTTAACATCAGCATTTAGTAAATACTTTAAAAGATATTAATTGCTAAACTATTCGATAATTTTTAGCTTGACCTGGTCTAATACAACTTTATCGAATAAAATTAAGCAAGTATATTGATTGATTTTAAAATAACAGGATACCCAATGCCCAATATCCCCATTTATTAAATGATTTTCAATGATTTTCTTTCAACATTTTCCCGCAGTAAATTTGTAACTCTGTAAATTTTAATATGAATTTCACAAACAAATTTCTCTACAAAGCACGTCAAATTCTATTGATTGAATGATATTTCAGAGCGCCCTGGTAGGCTAGTTGGTAGCGTGCTAGCTTATCTGTGCGGGGGTCGTGTCCTGTTTTCGCTACAACGAGCCGATGGCCTTTGTTGCTAGTGCTCGGTTAGGGTTTTAGGATATAATTTGTAATTATATGATTAATATAAATAAAAATAAATAAATTAATGATATTTTATTATAAGTCCGGAAAACGTACTTTACGGGACACACTAATAAAAAAACATTTAAATGACTTATATTTTAAGTACAGTTGTAGGATATAACTTCGAGTAATACATGTTGTGATGATACATTCTGAATAAGTCGATAACCTTAATGTGGTAGATAGAGGGTATTGCATTCAAAAATTATTCTTATAATTGATGGAGAAATAGCAAAATCCATTGATTGCATGTTGTTTTTTTAAGAATCTGGAAAACGTATTTTAGGGGACACACTAATAAAAATTTAAATCTCACAATTCTATTTCTCTCCAATGCATGTCAATAATTGAAATGCTATTTCTTTAAGAATCCGGAAAACGTATTTTTGGGAACACGCTAATAAACAGTTAAAATACTTATATTTTAAGTACAGTTGTAGGAAACAACTTCGTTTAATATATGTGATAATAATAATACATTTTAAATATGTCGAAAACCTTAATGTGGTTGATAGTGGGTATTGCATTCAAAAATTATTCTTACGGTTGATGGAGAAGTAGCAAAATCTATTGATTGCATGCTATTTCTTTAAGAATCCGGAAAAGGTATTTTAGGGGACACACTAAGAAACAAAAATTTAAATTACCTTGATATGTTTAGTACAGTTGTAGAAAACAACTTCGTTTAATATATATAGTAATAAAACATTTTTAATATATCAATAACCATAATGTGGTTGATAGAGGGTATTGCATTCAAAAAATAAATCTTATGGTTTATAGAGAAATAACAAATATTCTTGTGAGAGATGTAGCTGATATCAGTAAACAGTTTCCCATTAAATAGTAATTTGCAAGAAATAGGGTATTAAAAATAAGATCTCGATCAACTATAGAACAAAAATTAACAGCAATTTTGTTCAGCTTTAAACTTGTGTTATATCTGCTAACTTGTTGCTATTAAAGCCCTCAACATTTTCACAACAAAAAAAATCTGTTCGCATTTCATTTAACAGTGAGAATCTATAACAAATTCTTTATATATTTTATTTTAGTCTATTATCCTTAAAAGTCTAAAACAACCATAAATATTAATATTTATTGTTGTTTTTATTTTTTTCCCAAAAGATTAATGGTATTATTTTTACAATAAGTCAATTTTTATAGTAAAATTTTTAACGCTATAAATATATGCATGTTATACTTAATTATGACTTCCTGTCAAAATATAAACATCAATTATGTCCACCTTTAATTGCTTAGCATTTACCCAGAAATATTGTAGAAAAAAAAAGAAAGATGAACGAATTGCACAAAAAAAAAATATGCAGGCTTTGCACTAGTAAACCGACCATAGGCATAGTCACAAAACAGCCAACAGTTTGCATATCTACAAAGTCATGGCAATCGACCAAACAGTAAACGGCATTCAAGTAATAATGTATTGGCATAAAAATCTAAATACTGGCCAAAATCCCTGGGTATAACGTAACATTGATTTAGTTTTTTTTTTCACTCAAAATAAAATAAATAAACCAAAAAACCCAAATATAAAAATATGCAGTAAAAATATATAAAATCGATCGATATTACTTGTATTTGTATAAATAGCAGCAGTTCATATGTAAAATTTAAACCAAAGGACGGACATTCCAGCAGACAGACAGACTGAAACAAAACAACAAAATATAAAGTACGATTTGCACTATTTTAAGCACGTAAATGATAAACTCATAAATTATGGGAAGCATAACATTGAATGTCATTTGCACAACACTTTTAGTATCACCATCTTCTCTATACATACGTGTGTGTGTGTGTGTCAGTGTGTGTCAGTGTGTATGAACGTGAGTGTATATGTGAAAAATGCTAGAGTCTCTTAATATATTGGGAGGTAAATATGAATTTTTTGGAAATGAATATGTATTTGGTAAAAGAGGAAACCTACAAAATTTTCAGAATTTTATCGCTAAAAACGGGTATTATTAACACAACAGTGAATAAACAGTCAAATTTTGACAAAAATATGGAAGAACAGGCAGGCAGGCAGACAGACAGACGGACCAACAAGCATATGAACGGAAGGACAGAAATACAAAAAAAAAAAGTTAATATTCAAATATTTTTACGGCTGTGTATCAAAATAATTCCCCCTATATCAATGCAGGTCGAGTTCAAATGCCCTGTAACATATTTTGAAATATATATTTACTATGAGTATTTAAAAGTCCGAGACTTTGGTACCGATAGTTTTATGTTTCGGAATATATTAAGAGTTATTTGAGTTATTTTTTCTAAGGATTTTCCCCTTTAAATAAATTTGCTTAAAAATTTTGGTAGCGCCCACAGAGGAAAAACATGGTTGGGGCAATTATATTCGAAAAGTATTATATATTTTTGGGATTGTGATTGTGCGAACCATAGTCGTACTATAACATAGTTATCATATTATGAAAATAAAATAACCATAATTTTTCCACAAAATGGTCCCTACAGTTATATTATGATTCGAAACTATGAAAAAGTTCTTTAAATTTAGGAATATTTCTTTAAGAAAGAAAAAATTTAATATTAAGGACTTTTTCAAGAAAACTTATTTGATTCTATGGATTCTTTTTTAATAAAAAAAACATATAATCTATATGATTTTTTTTTAATACAAAAATTCTTAGATTCTAAGGACATTTTTAAGATTTTTTTATAGATAGTCCTTAGGAGTCCCAGAATTTTTTATTCAAATAATGGTTTAAGAATGTAAGTTTTTTGTTTTAAAGAATATATGAATTTTTGTCTAAGAAACAATTTGCAGAATCTGAAAATTTTAGTTTAAGAAAAAGACCATAGAATCTTGAAATTTTTCTATTAGATAAATTTCAAAAAATCTTGTATTTTGTATAAGAAACCTTTTCAGCCAAAACATCCCTTTCTGCAGACTTTTTCTTTTAAAAAATTATTTATTAATGTTCTGAGTACCTTTTCCCACAAGAAAGTCGTTATTTTACAAGAAACGACTTAATAAACATATTTTTATTTTCTTAAAAAAAATTTTTTGTTTTTAATGAAAAGATTAAAAAAATATAAAATCTTTTAATAGAATCTTTATAACAATAAAATGATTAGTGTAAATTATAATGTTATATGTATAAAGCATTTTCGAAAATAAAACCCCCCAGGTAAAAATGATCATATATTATGATATTTACATGGGTGTTTGAATTGATAATTTTTTTTTTTTTAACAAAACAGTAATATGGCTCTTAATGTCAAAGTCATGTTTTATTTGATTTTTATTATTTATTGATTTTTGTCAGCATTTTATAATTCTATAATTATATTATATTTTTTTCATAGTCAAATTTTTGTTACCACAGTATGGTTACAGCCTAACATGTTATAAAAAAGAACGTGATAATTAAAAAAGAATAAAAAATTTACTATAATAATGATGGTGGTAACCATATTGATGTTTAAAACCTATTTATAAACCAATAACTTGATTGTGACAACCGTAACCAAATGCAGCAAGCATAATATAGTAGCAGTGTGATCATGTTGCAACTATGTTTTTTTCTCTGGATGCGGATGTTTCAATTCAAAGTGTATAGCTTAACCTAGTACCGCCTGGAACATTTTTTATTGATGCTGAAGGATGTTGATAAGCTCCAGCGGTTGGGCTGGAGCTTCTTTTTCTTCTTCATTTTCACCAAGTAATTATTATGAATTTCAAAAAGTAAGTGAATTAGCTCATGCCTTTCGGAAAAGCAGGTTTCAAATTTCAGAATGCTAGCAGAAGAGGTTTAAGCGGAATGTTAAGGGCGAGATTTTTCTCTTATCGCCATTTCATTTTAAACCTTTTTAATTTTTAGGATATATGTAGATCCTCCAAACAAAGACTTTTACCCTAGTTATGCCGCTCCATAAAAATCCCAAAACCAAAAAAAATCCATTTTGATGAATATCTACCATACATGGGACTATGTTTAACAGAAGTTTTTGAAAAAAGCAAAAATGAAGAAAACTCACTAAAATAGAAAAAAATATATTCAAGCTAGATCTATACCCTTTAGTTTCCTGTATTTAGTGTTTCATTTCCACTCGTTCCCTGTTCCATTTCATTTCGATCCCTTTGCCTGACGCTTCAGTTTCACTTCAGTTCCACATATCATTCCATTGCGTTCCCCTGGTTTAATGCCTCAAGTCCACTCGTTCTTTATGTCATTCCATATCGTTTCGCTTGTCTAAATTTTCAATTCCTCTCGTTCCCAGTTCTATTTCATTTCGCTACATTGTCTAATGTTTTAATTCCACTCGTTTCCCCTTCCATTCTATTTGGCTTGTATAATGTTTTAAGTTCTTTATGTTCCCCTATTCATTCCATTTCAGTCTTTTTATCTAGTATTTAAATTCCACAGATTCTCCGCATTTCAATTCACCCAGCAATGGTATCAACTACTTACCAGCCTATTAACTACTTACCAGCTTAATTACTTTTGTCCGCTATGCCCAATAAGTAATGGGTACTCATTATTTTTTTGGCTGTTCGTAAGCGAGAGTGTATTGACCACTCATTATCGCGAACAATAGTAATTAAGCGAGTAAATAGGCTGGTAAGTAGTTAAAAAAAGAGTTTTTGTTGGGTATTTCGTTTCCCAATTTTATAATTTTAATTTCACTTGTTCCTCACATTTCAGGTTTTTACTCCAAGAGGGTTAAGCAGGCCGTTAGCTTTCCGCCTTTGAACCTCTATCAGTGACTTAGCTCCTACTTCAGATACTATATATTTTAAATATCTGGTCTCTAGGCACAGCCGTTTGAAAAGGCCGTGAACGAGGAGACATCGTTAGACCATACTTTGAGGGATATAAGATTTAAAAAGAGCTCTTCTAAAATTTGTATGTATTGTAAAGCAAATTTTCAAATTTCTTAGCTAATATACACTCAGAAAAAAAAAGTTAGTAGAAAAATTTGTAAACGGTTTTCAATTCCACTCTACTATTTTTGTACTGATTTTTAGTAAAAAATTATTATTTAGCAAATCTTTTTGCTATTTACATTTTACAAGTTACAGAATTTTTACAGAATATTTACAAATTTTTGTTGCTAATTTCAGAAATCATTTTACAAATTTTTGAAAACCGATTTGCTAAAATTAGCAAAAAAAAAAAAATACCAATTTTAAAAAAGTGGATATTGAAGGAAATGTTATTTCTACACTCAGAAAAAAAAGTTAGTAGAAAAATTTG
Source organism: Eustalomyia histrio (assembly GCA_949748255.1). Lineage (NCBI taxonomy): Eukaryota > Metazoa > Arthropoda > Insecta > Diptera > Anthomyiidae > Eustalomyia > Eustalomyia histrio. Next base: position 118,489,342 of record OX456527.1, read on the forward strand.
TAAACGGTTTTCAATCCCAATTTACTATTTTTGTACTGATTTTTAGTAAAAAAAATATTATTTAGCAAATCTTTTTGCTATTTACATTTTACAAATTACAGAGTATTTACAGAATATCTACAAATTTTCGTTGCTAATTTCAGAAATCATTTTACAAATTTTTGAAAACCGATTTGCTAAAATTAGCAAAAAAAATTACTAATTTTAAAAAAGTCGATATTGATGGAAATGTTATTTCTAATAATTTAAACTTATACATACAAACTTAAATTGCCCTAAAGTGTTACATAGGATTAAAAAAGGGATCGGAAGTGAAGATACCGACTCATGTCTAAAAATAGAACATCCACTTAAAATAGCACTAAAAAGTTTTTTATTTCTAAAAATCAGCCCTAACAACAATTTAAATTTAACCTTAAAAGTAAAAAAAAAATTGACTAAAATATTTTTCAAAACAGAAATTAACAATTTAAAACAAAATGATTAATTCGTTTGTGTTTTAAGAATTTTTAAGATTTTTAAGCCTTTCATTTTTTTCATTTTGTATAAAACATCTTTTAAAAATTATAAATTAAATTTTTGATGCTCGATAAAAAAAACAAATCTAAAACCTTGTACTAATATTGATATTATTTAGCAATTTTTTGAGCTGATTTTAGCAAACAGATTTTAAATTCCACTTTACAAAAAGTCTACTAAAATTTAGTAGCGGCTACTATTTTTTCTACTAATTTCATTGTACTACACGTCAGCAGACATGTGTTGCTAAGATTAGCAAAAAATACCGCTGGGCTCAAATTAGCAGAATTTCCCGTAATAACAGCAAAATTTTCAGTTGCCATTACAGACTTTTTTGGGTGAGTATAGTGTATCTAAAATTCGGTTCAATCCAATGCAATAAAATAAATATACATACATATATATTTGGTATTTATACATATGCTTGGGCTTAAAGTTAGCTGGCTGGCTGGTTATGATGCTGATCTTATAAACGACCACACCACCATCACACCATATTCCTGGCAAAAATTGGTCATGTATAGACCAACAAAATCCGTCATAGTGGTTAATATTATTGTAAGCCAACATACACACATACACATTTATACTACATTAACATCAATATATGTATATGGTTACGTTAACAAAAACAACAACAACAACAACCACATCAGCAAAATAATCATAAAAGGAGCTCACTGGCGCGATAATGAACCCCATTTTAAAGTCACTACCATTCAATGCGATTTGATTTACAATCCCATTTCGATTATAATCGATGATGATGTGTGTGCAAGCTTAATATAGAAAAATGTACAATAAAAAAAAAAACAAAAACAAAAACAACATAACAACAATATTGAAACCAAAAGCAAATCTAAACCCCAGCATTTTCATACTTTATATTGTAGAGAGTTGAATTTGCAACAAATCCAGCAAACAAAACTTAAATGAAGCGCGCCAAATTGTAACAGATCTCTCTATAGGACACATATGAATTTTTAAAGGAGCTTTAATGGCTAAATGTTGGCTGTTCGATGCAGTTATACGTATGGTTTATGGGTAGATGGGTGTTGAAATCCTCCATCGATATCCGTATATGTACCTAATGGAAATCTATGTATATATGGAGAGAGAGGACACCTTTAGCGGTTGGTTTGTGTTGTTGCATGGATGATTTTTAAATACAAACAAAATTATAGTTAATTCATAAAAGTCAAAGGAAATACTTAACACACATTTTATATACATTTGTATATAGAGTATACACTTTGCAACAACAAAATTTAAGGCTTATAAAGGTGTTGACCAGTGGCTGAGGAATCTTTTTACCGAATTATTTTACTATAGAGTGTTTTTTTTTTTGTAGGCTGGGGCAATGAGGCTGATCCTAATAAAAGGTCAAAACCAAAATCTTGCTGGAAAAATTTATAAAGGGTAATTCCCTCCCCCCCTCCCAAAAAAATTCTATCTACGCCTTGGTATTAAAAAATAAAATTGCCTTATAAATCTTTTTTCTACGTTGCAAAGTTTTTGAGTCTGTTACCTTGATACAATAGTGGATATTTCAAGTCTAGTTTTATATACGCTGAATACTTTTAATGTACATCTTCCCCCTTAGCTTTTTTAAATATCTTATTAACCCTAAAATGCTGAATTTTTTTTTTTTTGCTAATCTGAAATTTATATTTTCAAAATTGTGACCAATTTCGGCTGTTTCTTTCATTTTAGGTTTAAATATAAATAATGCCTCAGGTTAATTATTTGTACATATGAAATATCCTTAGTTCGTTTCGTATCTGCTTTTTATAACAATAGAGTTTGAAGGATTATAAGGTGTTAAAGTCAGAAAAAAAGAAGCAAATCAAGGTTTTAGAAAAAAAAAAAAAACAAGAAAATAAAGTTAAAGTTAACATAGAATACAAAAATATTCATAATTTCACTAATGTGCAGGCATTTTACGTTCGGTTTTTAGGCGACTTTCCCGCAGAGCTTTTTTTCCCTAAATTACAAATATTTTTTCAAATATTATTTATAAAAATTTCTGGTTTATCGAGTACTTCAACGTCACGCACAAATAAAGTTAAATTTTGTAAATCTCAGACAATAAATTAATAATCATAATAATCTTAATACAATATATAAAGAAACAAATCGCTAGAATTTGAAAATCGCCAAAACTTACAAAAAAAAAAATCGTCAAAATTCTAAAATTGTCAAAATTAAAAAAAAAAATCGTCAAATTTCTAAAATTGTCTAAATTTAAAAAATCGCCAAAAAAAAATCACTTGGATATGAACAAATCGTTAAAATTTAATATACTGAAAGAAACTAAAACAAGACTGCAATTTTGTAAAATCAACAATTTTTTTAAACAGTCACTAAATTAAAAAAAAAAAATATATATATAATCTTTATACTTAAAAAAATTTACATAAGTAAAAAAATTACTAGAATTGAAAAAAAATATTTAAAATTAAATTAAATTGCCAAAATAAAAAGAAAAAATCGCTAGAATTGGAAAAAATCTGTGAATTAAAAAAAAAACTTAAACAAATCAACGAAATTGAACAAAAATCACTTAAATGAAAGCAGAAATCTTTTATTTGAAATAAAATTGTTAAAATTGAAAAGCAACACTAAAATTAGTTAAAATCGCTAAAATGTAAAGAAAGTCAAAACTTTAAAAATCGTTGGAACGAGGAAAAATCTTTTAAAATTAAGAGGGCGAAAATCGCTAAAAACAAAAAAAAAATTCCAAGTTGGAAAAAAATCGTTATTAGAAAAAATTTTTTGAAATTGAAAAACCTTAAAAAAACCTTTAAAAAATTAAAAAAGTCAAAATTAAGTAAAAAATATTTCTTTGGCAAATTTAATAAAAATCTTCAAAATGTGAAAAAAACGTTGAAATTTAGTAAAGTCGCCAAATTTTGAGAACTGTCGCTAATCTTTATAATTGAAAAAAAAAACAAAATTTAAAAAAATCCCAAAACTGAAAAAAAAATCTTTAAAATTTAATCGCCAATAAAAAAAATCGCTAGAATTGGAAAAATCTTTGAATTTTAAAAAAATTTTAACATATCACCAAAATTGAACAAAAATTACTAAAATTGAAAACAATAATCTTTTATATTAAAATAAATCGTTGAAATTGAAAAGAAATCGCTAAAATTAGGAAAAAAATCGCTAGAATGTGACAAAATCGTAAAAATTTAAAATATCGCTAGATTGAGCAATAAATTTCAAAAACTAAAAACAATCGAGAAAAAAAGGGTGAAAATCGATATTAATAAAAAAATCGCTAAAAAAATCTACGAAAAAATTCTCATAGTTGGAAAAAGTCGCTAACATTAGAAAAAAATTTTTGAAATTGAAAAAAATTGCTAAATTAAAAAAAAAATAAAAAAGGTCAAAATTAAGGAAAATCGCTGAAAGAAATATTTGTTCGCCAAATTTAATTAAATCTTCAAAATATAAAAAATTATTGAAATTTAGCAAAACCACAAAATTTTGGAAACTGTAAAATATCTTTTTACTTGAAAAAAATTGCCAAAATTTAAAAAACCCCTAATCTTTTAAATTAAATTAAATCGCCAAAATTCAAAAATCGCTAGAATTAAAAAAAAAAATCATTGAATATTAAAAAAATTTTAAAAATCCCTTAAATTGAAAACAAACATTTTTTTATATTAAAATTAATCGTTGAAACTCAAAAGCAATCGCTAAAATTAGGAAAAATCGCTAGAATGTAAAGAAATAGTAAAAATTTTAAAAATCGCTAAAATGAGGAAAAAATTTCAATAATTAAAAGCAATCGACAAAATAACAAATAAAAGGGCAAAAATCGCTTTAAAATCTACAAAAAAATCTCGAAGTTGGAATTCTCGAATTAGAAAAAAATCATTGCAATTGAAAAAAACGCTAATATAAAAAAAATATCTAAATTAAAAAAAAAAACAAAATTAAGAAAGAAAAAAACGCTTAAATGTGACAGAAATACTTCTTAGGCACATTTAATAAAAACTTCATAATATTTTTTTTAATTACGTTGCACAATTAACAGAAATCATGGGTTAAAATTGTTATCCTCTTGGGAACCAGTTCACTATATGACAAATGATTAAATTGAATACAGTTTCCTACCAGTTGTACAACTTTGTACAGTAAGTAAAATAAAATAACTTTCTATTGAGAAAATTATAACCTACCCAGATTAAAGCCAAGACTTTTAGCTTTCATTTGATGTGTTAAAACTAATTTTAACATTTTAAATGACGACATAGACCTTCAAGGTCCTATAGCAAACTTTAGCAAAATTTTACTATCTTTTACTACAATTTAAAACTTTGTTTGCTTTTTGTATCAAAATTTTATACCAGAATATTGACCTTTTTTTTAATCATTTTCGAATTTTTATTAATTAGAAATTTTAAAGTATTTTGTACCCTGCGGGAAAAACACCTATCCCAGGACACTTCAGGTGACCTGTTCATTGTGATAGGGACGAGTCAGGGGACCGGTTTTTTTATATGAAAAGGACCGGTCGTTTTAACATGGACTTGTCCTAGGGGGGGAGCAAATGACCTTACAAAAATATATCAAAGAACCAATGAAAAATTACATGTCATGACTTTTAAACTGGTCATGTGGTAGGTACTTTAGGAACCGATCTTTTTTTTACTTATTTCGACGGGACATGTCGCAATTTCCAACTGACTCCCTTTTTGCCCCAGAGGTAAATATATTTTTAAACATTTCTTAAGAATACTTTTCCTACAGAATATTTATTTGGTTTTGAAATTTTTTCTTTGAATTGATTAAAAAATCTCACAATTTTAGAAATTTCTCTATCGAAAGAAAAATAATTTTAAAACAAAAAATAAATGTTTCAAAAATTGTTAGAAATTTTTCAAAATAAATTAAACAGTAAAAAAATGTTATACCTTTTATTGAGGCTCATTTAGTTCAGGAAAAAACCCCCCATTGTTCTTTTAAAAAATAAAAAAACTTTCTTATATAAAATCTCTTATAAAAAATGCAAAAGATTGCGGTAAATCTAATGGAAACTTTCAGATTTTTTCCTTTCAATACTTTGTAAAAAAAATAATTCAAATTATTATTCTCTTTATTATTTATTAATTTATTTTATTTTTAACAATACAACTCTTAGAAATCTTAAATAAATCTGTGGCAATCATTACACAAATTTATATTCAGTAAAATTCACTAAAAGTCATTACATGTAATAATTAAATCTGTTGAAATGGTCACCCTAATCGAGGCGGTAATAATATAAAACATAAAAATTGAATTGCAGAAAATTTGTTTTTGTTCCGAAATAGCTTTTTTTCGGCAAGAACAATTTAGCTAATTTTTATATATACTCCGAAATTTACAAGTGGACTAAAGGGTATTTTGAAAATTATTTTCTCAAATTTTAAATAATGTCATATTTTTTATTTTTTTTTATTAATTCTATACAATTTTCCATCCATTACGTTAATGTTTATGTTAAAGAGAAAATTGAAAGTTTTTTTTTAAAAAACTTTTATTCAATTGTTAATGTTTCATATCATGATTTATGTTGACCAAGATCATAAGCGAAAATATCGTTCGATCGTTTATGGCGGATTGCAAGAAAAAAAAAAAAAGAATACAACAATGAACTTTTTAACAAACAATAAAATATCAAGGTGTGAATTATTTTTACAATGATGGCTAAAATAACAAAAAAAAAAAACAAAGTTTTCAAATAAACTCGATTGTCATTGTTTTCTTTGTTGATATTAAATGAAATTTAATAAGCGGCGACATAAACTTTGTCACGTGGTTGCTATAAATTTTCAAGTAAAAGAAAAATATAAAAAAAAAAAAATAAATTCAGAATCATATATTAACCACTGAAGCATATTATTTGAAAATGATAATGGTGTGGTATGTTAAAATAAATACATATATGACTGGTGGTATACAAATATGGAGGTCCTTTCACTTATTTTATATGGTACAACAACAACAACAACAAGAATAAGAAGAGGAAATATTCTTTTTCTTTTGTTATTTTTTGCTTAAATACAAATGATTTAATATAATGATGATGATACTTATAATAAACAATTGGTTTTGAAGTTCAAGTTAAGAAAAAAAAAAATAAATAAAAAATTATTTACAAAAAGATGACAATAAGTAGAGAATTGGTTGCTAATGTCTGCTGCCTCAAAAAAAAAAAATTCAAATTTATGCATAAATACTACACCAAACAGTTTAAAATGCATTTGACTTTATTTTGTGGCTGTTTGGTTTCTCGCTGACTGTTGTCGTCTTTCGACAATCGACATTGCCTGGGTTTAAGCTTACAAAATTGAACATTTAGTAATTTTTTTTGTTCCTGCTTCTGTGGCTGGTGTGATGGTGGTGTTAAAAAAGGCAGTCAACCAGTAAGTGAAAAATTTATGGCAATTTAATTGGAAATGATATGTAAACAATGAGACACTATTTAAGAATAATAAGAAAAAAAAATTAATTCTTTGAAAAATATAAGAATGAAAAAATATGTATAAACGAATATATAAAATTATTTCAAGATGTTAAAGTTTAAAATTTGTGGAATTTTCTTAATGTATGCACACAAAATGTAATCAACATTTTTTACATGAATTTTATACCTCACATATACATATATTTTTAAAGGCAGTAGCGAAACAAACATATGAATTAAAATTAGGGTGACCATTTTTTTTTTCTTTTTAGTGATTTGAAATCAATATAAAACTTAAAGAAATATCCTTTATGATCCTTTTATGTCTAATTAATCAAAAATATATTTAAATTTTTTATAAAACGACGCCAAAGTCTTTGATTATAAGCAACTAAACATATAAAAATCACCAAAGATCGAATCGTGGTGATATTAATTTCAAATCTTTATTTATCAAAAATGTTCAAAAATTCAATAAATTTAAAGTTGGAACCTGATTTATTCTCAATAATTCTAATTTTTTTCTCCATAATCCTATCTTTCTTAACGACCTGCTCAAACCGCTTTGGTAACCTGATATTTAAAAAATGGGTTAATTTAATAATTCGATATTTTTCTTTCGGAATCTTTCTTAGGAAATTGGATAAAAGGGATTCAAAGTTGTAAAAGTGGCAACCTACTAACACCGCGTTGACTAGAAACGCTAGATAAGGGGACTGAACGAACGAAATGGAATGGAACGGAGAATCGCTAGACAAGGGGACTGAAATAAAATGGAATGGGAAATAAGTGTAATTGAAACACTTGACAGGGAGAACGAAATGGAATGGACCGGGAAAGAGTGAAATTGAAATATTATACAAGGAAGACTAAATTAAATCTATTGGGGTACGAGTTAATTTAAAATAATGGATGGAAACGAAATGAAATGCATCGAGGAACGAGTGGAATTGAGACACCAGAATGCGATTCAAAGTTGTAAAAGTGGCACCCTACTAACACCGCACCGGCTAGTAACGCTAGACAAGGCGACTGAAATAAAATAAAATGGGAAATAAGTGTAATTGAAATACTTGACAGGGAGAACAAAATGGAATGGAACGGGCAAAAAGTGAAATTAAAACATTATACAAGGAAAACGAAGTTAATTTAAAATAATGGATGGAAAAGAAATGAAATGCATCGAGGAACGAGTAGAATTGAAACAACAGAATGGGATTCAAAGTTGTAATAGTGGCACCCTACTAACACCGCCTCGGCTAGAAACGCTAGACAAGGGGACTGAAATAAAATGGAACGGGAAATAAATGTAATTGAACACTTGAACGGAACGGGGAAAGAGTGAAATTGAAACATTATACAAGGAAAACGGAATTAAATGTAGTGGGGTGGATAGAAACGAAATGGAATGCATCGAGGAACGAGTGGAATGGAAACAGCAGAATGGATCGGAAAAAGGGATGGGAACGAAATGGAATGGAGCGAGCTTGGGTTTTAATGATATTTATCGACTTCAGACTAGAGGTTTACCGCGTAGACGGTAAAATAAATTTGTGCGTGAGCGTGCTTGTGTCTATTTTTTCCAGTGTTTTTTCGTGATTATTCTTTTTATTTGTTTTTTTTTATTATTTTATTTTTTTTTATTTTTTCGATTCTTGAGCGTAAGCGACATTTTAAATTAGTCACGTTATCGTGCGTATGTGCGGGAAAAAACTTCGTACGTGAGCGTGCATGAGTCGATTTTTTGCACTGTTTTTTCGTGATTTTTCTTTTTATTCGTTTTTTTATTTTTTCGATTCGTGAGCGTAAGCGACAATTTAAGTTACTCACGCGATCGTGTGTGAGTATTAGAAGAAAAAAATTTTGGTCCGTGATTATAATTTTCGGTTCGTGATCGTGCGTGAGTCAAAAATCGCTCACGTGCCTATCTCTATTTGAAACAATTTTTTTTCATTCGCAAGAAAACAAAAATGTTGATAACCATATCGCTCCTTAAACAATTTTTATATATTGGCAAAAACATATTTTCCGGAAAAGTTACCAAAAAGCCGGTTAGAAATGTCGAAAAATTCCTTCGTTTAAGTGTATGATAATTTGAATTAAAACCAATAAGATTTTCCTTTTAATGACAAAAAAAAGTCAGACGTGCTCGGTCATATTTATAAGGGAAAATGTGTCTTCAAAGCCTTTAATTTGAAACCCATATTATAGTTCTTGAAATTATAAAAAATAAACTAAAAAACAAAAAATTGGGTCAGTTTTGATCACACATCTTAGCCCCTAAACTTGAAATAAAGCCGCCACAAAAAATTCTTGTCCCTCTATCACATATTCGAATTTTATTGAGAGTGCAGGAAAACCCATTGGGGTACTCTCTCTGCAATATGGGACTTTTTGGAAATTTTTAGGCGGGAAAGTACCACCCTTAAATGTAAGTTCCTTGTTTTAATTTACTGAATATATACTCCATAAAATTTCCATTAAGAATGAGGTAAATTTGTTGTAAATTTGTTATTAATTTGTCGAAAAATTTAAAATTTTAATATTTTTTGCAATAAACACTTTTCAATACCAATAGTATCACTATTAGAAGAAATCTTTAGAAAGTTAAAATTTTTTACAAAATATATATTTTCTAATTTAATAAACGCTACGGTGTTTTGTATTTGTCACTTTACCGAAGTTTTTAGAATTTAAAGAATAAATAATTTAAATTTTTATGAAATTTTTGTATGGTCCTTCCTAACTTGCAATAGTTTTCTTGAAGGTAATTAACATTTTTAAAATATTTTACTTAAGTATTTGTCTTTTTGCTTGCTTTGTTTTTAATATCTTTCATTTACCACAAATCATTTAATTTAGAAAAACCACTTAAGTCTGGTGGTCTGCCAAACATTCTTGGTTAATGGCTCATTTATGTAGGCGTTGTTCTCACAAGGAAACTATTCCCAGCTAAACTAAGTATTATGTATGAAATTTTAATATTTTTTCTACCCATCTCTTAAGATTAAGAAGATAAATAAAGAGACAAATAAAATTGGAAGTTTTTGGTACTTTTTTTTGTACAGGAGAATGATAAATACTTACGAATGATGAAGTAACAACAATAATTAAAAAAATTAAAAAACGGAAGTTTCGGACACATTATGCCAATGATTTAGCACAGGGTTGCAAAGTTTTCCAAAAAGTACCAAAAAAAAGTGCTTCGTTAAAAACCAAATTAGTTTGAATTTTAAAAAAATGATGTGTTCACTTAAATTATATAAAATATAAAATATGTTTACAATAACCATAATGTTTAACATTAACTTAAAAGAAAAAACCCAGAAAGTACCATCAAAAGGTACCAAAGGAAAGCCTTTAAAATCCCTTTACACATTTGCTTAGGGTTCTTTTGAACGAAATGCCATAAAAAGCAATAAATCGAAAAAAGAATAGATTTTTTAACCCCAGAGACAGATCGACTCTAGAATTTTAATTTAAAACCATATAGTAGTGTTTAGCTTGAAATACCTTCCTTGTTAGTCTTTCATTTAGTTTTTTTTTTTTGCATTTTAAAATAAAGCTTTTATAAAAACAGCAAATCTTTAAAATTACAAAAAAAAAAAAAATACAAAAAAGAGAAGAACTTTTTCTATGCGTGTTTTTTGTTGTTGTTTTTAAACTGTTTTCATTTCATTGCCATGTTTTTATTTTCAGGGACCAGGGCAGTTTTTTTTTTTTTGTAAACGGAAGACAATAATTTTAGTCGTCTGCAAAAATTAAGTCATATAAATGCCTGGACCATGTATAGCAATAATAATAACAGCAACAACAATCAGAACAACAGCAACACCATAGTGGCAGCAAGAACATTTTTTTTGTAGTAATGTTACCAGCACATGGCAAACATTAAGAAGGCGTAAATAACATTAACAATTAAGTTGTAATAAATTTTGTAGCACACCAACGCATTGTTAAGAATTTTTAATGAAAACAATTTATAGAATGAAATGTGTAAAAAAAACCGAATTTAAAAAGAATGCGAAAATTATAAACGGTCAAGATCGTCTATATGATAACACAACGCAAAAAAAATAAACTTTCTTAAAGGGAATTCGAATCTAAAAGTCAATAAAAAAAAAAACAACTTATCACGTTTCCGAAATATTGGCAGCTTTTTTACCCCTGACTCATAGAAATATAATTTTAATGGCTCAATATTTAATTTTTATACGGCAGCGAATTCGAATGTCAGTACGAATTTGTTTTCTGGGTGTACCACCGCGTTCAATTCCCGATTTTTCCAATATCAAAACATATGTTATTTGTTAGGTCAGATGTTCTAGTTTCCAAATTGATACGTCATTACAATATCGGCTCGAAATTTTCCCAGATAAATTCAAAAGGAGGATCGTGAATTTTCAGAGTTTTTGAGTCTTAAAATTGTATACATCAAAATTTTGACTTTCTCTCAGTTGGGTCTTAAATTCCGCTTCTCGAATGATTCATTCTACAATTTTACACCAAAGAACGATAAAACTACGAGAAATACAATTATCGTTATTTTTTGAACTTTTTATTCTTCAAAACGCTCGATTTGAACTAAGCTAAAGTTGGTTGAATTTTTGTATGATATTTTTGAGGAGCTGTTTTATCGACTTATAATCAAAATATTAAAGGTTCTAATTCAGAACCTCGGAAGGATCACGATAATTAAGTTTTATAATTTGTCTTTAAAACGTTATTTACTAAAAATTTTGGATGTAAACAGTGATACGTTTTTAAATAAATACAGTGGCCAACCCTGCAAATCCTTTAAGTACCATTAGATAAAAAGTTTGAATAATTTTGCAAAATACATTTAATAGTTTTTTTTTTTGTCAATTTTCTACCCAAAGTATACTTTTGTGAAGATAATGCCACAAAACACCAACCTTTGGCCCTCCACATTTTGTTTAGTTAACATTCAGGAGGGCCAGAGGTTGGAGATTTGTTGTTTTTAATCCAAAATATTATATAGTTGGTCAATTAAACTAAATACAGACTATATACAAAAAATCAAACTTTGGCCCCCCTGAATCATAATAAAAACATAAGTAGAAGGGCCAATGCTGGGATCTTCTGATGTGTTACAATCTGCAATATTATTTAATTAGCTATTTTAACTTAATGCAGAATATACCCAAAATATCAAATTACACCAACACCCACCCAGCTCCACTCTCCTTTAATCATAAAAAAAACATTGCGGAGTCAAAAGTTGGTCTTTGTGATATTTTACAATCTATATTATTATTTAATCAAAATTTAAGATCTAAAAATTACGAGGGCCAAAAGTTGGCCTTTTCTGATATTTTACAATCTATATTATTTCAAAACCCCTTAACACAAAAAAGCACAAAAACTTTGAAATTTTGACCTCTGAATCTTTGAGAACAAAAAAGTATGGGGCCAAAGTTTGGTATTTTCTGATAGTTTCCAATCTACAAAAATGTAACTTTTGGCCGGCCATGAATCTTGGTAATCAAATTGAACGGGACCCAAAGGTTGGCCTTTTCTGATATTTTATAGTCCATTATAACATTTAAAATATTATAAAATTTAACCTTTGTTCGTCAGAATGCTGAGAACTAAAAATTACGAGGGCCGAAAGTTGGACTTTTCTGATATTTTACAATCTATAATATTATTTTAAAAACCTTAAACACAAAACAGCACGAAAATTTTAAAAAATTTTGGTCCTTTGAATCTTTAGAACAAAAAGTACGAGGGCCCAAATTGGGTCTTTTCTGATAGTTTCCAATTAATAACAATATTTAATTGACCAATTCAACTGCCTGCACATATCACACAAAAATGTAACTTTTTTTTTGGTATCATGATAATCAAAAAAAAAACGGGACCCAAAGGTTGGCCTTTTCTGATATTCTGATATGACAATTTGTACAGGAAAACTTTAAATTTTTGGCTCTCTGAATCTTTAGGGCACTATAGTACAGGGGCAAAGTTTGGCCCTGTATCTTGTTAATTAAAAAAAACGGGACCCCAAGGTTGGCCTTTACTGATATTTTTATATCTATGATATTATTTGAATTATCAATTCAACTAAATATAAATTGTACAGGAAAACTTTAAATTTCTGGCTCTCTGAATCTTTAGGGCATTATAGTACAGGGGCAAAGTTAGGCCTTATCTGATATTTTCCAATATAAAATATTTTTTTATTTCCCAATTAAAGAAAATGTAAATTTACACAAAATTTTTAACTTTTGACTTCCTGAATCTAAACAATAAACAAGTAAAAAAAAATATAGTCGGTAAAGTCCGACGATTTGGGAACCGGTTTAAGGTTTCGGGAATGAGCATGATCCTTCTTATAAGAACAAAAAAAATTAGAGTAGACTAAATATGAAAAATATGGATGAAATAGCTAAAAATTCCACTTAAGCACATAGCGGGAAGGTGGCTTTTTGTAAACAATAGGTCCAAATTTGGTTCAATTTTCTTTTTTTTTGGGGGGGGGGGGGGGGGGCATGATATTGATGACTTATCAAACTTTATTTGTTAACAAACATGTTGGAGATTCTAAATTAAAACCATTTGTCGTTCTAATTAATAGCGGTTTAGAAAAGTTTAGCATTTAGCCTTAATAAAATTTGATACCTTTTTATTATACAAACATTCAAATTCCTGTAAATTTTTCCCAGAATTTAAAATATTGTGTTTTTTGGTCATTGTTTAATTAAAATTTTGTATACTAAAAGTTCACCATACAACTTTTTTAAAATCTATTAATAAAAAGTCTTTAGAAGTCTTTAGCACATTCAAATTTGTCCTTCACATTTAATCTTCAATTTTTGGTTAGTTTTTAAACCAACACAAAAAAAAAAAAAAAAATTTAAATGCAATTCTGTAATATTTTATACCAACAACCTTTTATGTATTATTTTGTTGGTATCATAAATAATTAAATAGAGCAAACATATACAAACCATACAATAAATATAGTATAAGCATTTGCATATTCTCGTACCATGAAAAATCATGAATATTTATTTCAATCTTTCGAGTTTAAATGCAACAAAATAAAGACTACACTTCCAACACTTTTTCCATATTATTATAACACGAACAAATGAATCAAAATAACAGAAAAAAAAATACAAAATACAAATATACCGGCTTGTATATAAAGTGTTAAATTGGATTAATCCACAAGATTTACGCTGCGGGTGATACTAGCTTAAATACAACAACAGCTACAACGACAACAGCAAAAAAACATATATTACAACATGAGCAATATACTTGTAGTCATGTTGATGACTATAAAAATGACGACAGCAACAAAAAAAATCACCATCATCATCATCATCGTCATCATCATTATAAAAGGTAGTATGAAGTTTATAGTAACACCATCAATATGTTGTTAGTTATATAGTTTATTGCACAGTGGCAAGAATATCACTTATTATGGTTGGTTGCCTTAGGAAAAAGTGAATATTAACCTTTGGCTGCCATAAGGGCGGGGGCCAAAGGTTGCCCGTTTGTGACATTTTACAATCTACATTATTTTAATGACCAATTTAACCAAATATAAGTTATATACAAAAACTTTAACATTTGGTCCCCCTGAATCTTAATACCAATACAGTAAGGTGGCCCAAGGTTGGTCTCTTCTGATATCTGTAATATAAAGCAACTAGCCAATTTAACTAAATACTACAATTTTAACCTTTGACGCCCCTGTATCCTAATGACAATAAAGTAGGGGGCCAAAGGTTGGTATTTTCTGATATCAATGTCATAAATAAACTAGCCAACTGTACTAAATGCTACAATTTTAACCTTTGGCCCTTCTAAATCTTAATCAAAATAAATGTAGGGGGGCCAAAGGTTGGCCTTTTCTGATATCAGTAATATTAGATAACTAGGGAATTGAACTTATTGCAGATTTACACAAAAAAATTCAACATTTGGTCTCGCTAAAATGAAAAGAAATAAACAATAAATATGTGCAGGGCCGTATGTTGGCGTTTTGTAGCATTATGAACTAACGAACTATCGACAAAGAAAAAATTATTTATATGGAAAGTTCCGAATACGATCCGCTAAAAATATTTTTTTTTGTGCGGCCGGCATTGTTGGCAACCCACGGGGAGTAAAGGGTAGAGGAAGCTTTTTGAAGCCCTACTTCCACAATCTGAACCTAAGAGGGCGGGTCAAATAGTCCGTGAGATTTTGAATATCCCGCCTCTTAACTGAAAGGGCAACAGGCATCCGTCAGTTGACTCCTGTCAAATTTTGAATACGCTGCGTCATTAAGTTTGTATTTGACAGCCATTGATAGCAGACTACCCCGTGATTTGAGGAGAAAGTGGAAAAAGGTGAATTTAGTGTGCTCATTAAGTATTATTTTTTGTGAAATAAAAACCATCACCAAACCTGTTCTAAGCTTGATAAATACTATCAGAACTCTGCACCATAAATTACAATGCTAAAAAAAGGGGTTTACTAATTTTCGTTGTGGCTGTACAAGCACGAAAGATGTCAAACGTTCTGAACGCCCAGTTGAGATCTCTAATACGAAATAATTGAAAAAATTCAAGACATGATGTTGGCCGATCGGAAATTGAAAGTGCAAGAAATTGTGGAAGCATTTCAAATGCATCAGTGGTTTAAATTTTGAGTGATCACTTAGAAGTGACAAAGCTTTCCGCAAGATATGAATGCCGCGTTTGCTCATAATCAAGCACAAACACAATCGTGTGACAATTTCGTTTTCATGGCAAAAATTCATGAATTAAGCTATGAGTTACTCCCTTATCTGCCCTATTTTCCGGATTTAACCTCGAGTGACTATTTCTTGTTTCCAAACCTTAAGAAATGACTCGGCGGAAAGTACTTGGACGCCATTTTTTTTGAAGAGACACAAAAGTTGATGAAACGTTGGACAAAGTACCCTGCGGAAAAAAAGGCGTCAGTTGGGAATTGGAACCTGTCCCGGGATAGGTGAAAAATGAACCGGTTTCGAAAAACATATCACGGGATAGGTGAAAAGAGCACTGGGGTTCCTAAAGTACCTATTACGTGACCGGCTTAAAAGTCACGACTTGTCCTTTAAGACCAGTCCTGTGACATGTCACAGAGGGCAATTGACCCCCTCCTAGGACAGGCCCATGTTAAAGTGATCGGTCCCGTGACCGGTCCCTATCACAATGAACCGGTCATGTGACGTGTCCTGGGATAGGTTCTTTTCCCGCAGGGTATATACAGCTCAAAGGGGACTACGTTGAAAAATAAAAATGATTTTTTATCCAAAAACCTGTGTTTTACGGTCACGGACTCATTGACCCGCCCTCTTAAAAATACGAAAAAAGTGTTAAAATAACAAAAAAAAATTTGTAAAATAAACGAAAATTTGTTTATTTTACGAAAGTTTTTGTTGATTTGACAAAAGTTTCGTATTTTTGTGCATGGACTATTATGAGTGTGAGGATATATTTCTAAACCGCGGTTGATGTATTTACAACCGCTTGTAAATTGATTAAATCCTTAGCATAGTGTCAATTTTTTTTTTTTTTTGAACAGTATCCTAAATCGAGTTACTGTTTGGCGAGTATCACTGAAAATATTCGTACATTTTATATTTTCATGTTTTCTTGCTAATTTTTTTTTTTTGGTTACATTTTCCAAAAATGTATTGCGTATGTATGGGTAAGAGGAGTATTGTATAAGCCTCACTTGTATATCGTTTAGTTTTCTGGATGTAGAGTACATGCATGAGTAAAATGTATGCATAAACTCCAGTATGTAGTATTTGTTATACACCGGATGCGTACTTCAACACTACCGGAAATATACAAGTCTTTTGTGTCTCTACCATTTTTGTATTTTTTATATTTTGTTCTGCAAGCTTTAGTTTGCAGCTCTACAAATATAAAAACAGCCAAAAGAACAATGTATAGATAAACTTGAATGTGGAGCAGTAGTAGATTTTGCAGTTCAGTTTTTTTTCTTTTCATTTTGCTTTAATAGTTGTTTTGTGTTTCCTCAGAACAATGTTCTTAACTATAAGTGACATGTTAGGTTTTTGGGTTGTTAACATGTATCTCCTCCTCGTCAACTACATAGTTGGATGGATGAATAAATTAATGGATGGATGAATAGATGAATGAATTGGTTGGCTTGTTTACTAGTTTCATTTTTTTTTCTGTTCTTCTTTTTCTACTTAATTTAAACTATCTCATCAAAGTTAATGTTGCAACACAAAAAAATAATAACACACACATAGTTAAAGGGGAAAGGAGTAGAAAAAAAAAATCGTTACAGTTTAATTTATAGAAACTAAAATAATACTTATATCTTTTCTCTACCATCTCTGGTTATTTTGTCTTTGGTTGCTATTAAATGGTTCGTTACGAGGAACTTTTTTACACACACACACACAGACAGAGAGAGAAAAAAACTTTATTACTTCTCTTTGTGATTATCATTGAAGCGCGTTAATTGCACAAATTATAAAACACTTTCAGGTTTAATGATTAGAAATCAATCAGTTAAAACCAGTTTCAAGTGCAAACTTAAATTACTACACCTCAGTTAGTTATTAATTGTTATAAATTATCGTTAGTTACATTTTTAACTTTATTGATTATTTACTACTAGATAGTCTAGTATGTAGTAGTGAATCAATTTTATATTTAGCATGTTAATTTTAGAATACGATATGACTAAAGGAGATGAGAAAAATGTTTTGAAAGTTATTAAATTTAATAAAATAAAATGCTATAGGATATTAGTATTACAATTTTATTAATATTTATATCAAAAATGTGATTGATTGTTTTACTCTTATAGACACATTTTGAAATTTATTACAATATTTATTTTTAAAAATGTGATTGGCTTGATTTTTCTTAATCCAAAACGTAACTGTAGATAAATCATTTGGCACTTATCTAAATAAAATCAGACAATGCTAATATATATTTCTAAATACAAGCTCTGTTTCTTTCAGTAGTAAAAATCTGCTTCTTTTTTATTTAAGTCGGAGCATAAGTGAAGGTTCTACTTAAATAAAATTTTGACTTATTTATTATTAATTTTTGTAAAACTGTACAGTGCTGAATTAAAATCAGCGGTTATGGCCAATATTTTTTGAATAAAGTTACTTTTTTTTTTACTAAATTTACATATATACAAGTACCACATGGCGTATGAGTAATACAATAATTATTACTAAAACTAATCACTCATACGCCATGTGGTACTCGCATTTATGTAAATATAGTAGAGGCTGAGGTTATAACAGCAAGGACGGTATAACACATAGGATGTACAACATGCCAGACTTTTTGCTTCCAGGTTAGTCATGCTGCACAACAATTTTCTACTTTGGTACCTTTTAAGGCATAGCGATAATTTTATATTTTGGTACCCTTAAAGGAATCACGAGAATGTTATATTTTCGTGCCTTTTAAGGAATCCCAAAAATTTATATTTTGGAACATTTTAAGGAATCCCGATAATTACTTTTTTAAGGAATTTCGAAAATTTTTTATTTTGGTACCTTTTAAGAAAGCCCGACAATTTATATTTTCGTACCTTTTTAAGGAATTCCGACAATTTTCTAATATTTTGGTACTTTTTTAAGGAATCACGAAGATTATTTTTGGTACTTAATTAAGAAAACCCGACAATTTTCTATGTTGGTACTTTTTTAAGGAATCCCGACAATTTTCTATTTTGTTACCTTTAAAGTAATCCGACAATTTTCTATTTTGGTACATTTTATGGAATCCCAACAATTTTCTATTTTGATACCTTTTAAAGAAGCCTTTCAATTTTTAATTTTGGTACTTTTTTAAGGAATCCCGAAAATTTTTTCTTTTGTTACCTTTTAAGTAATCCGACAATTTTCTATTTTGGTACATTTTAAAGAATCCCAACAATTTTCTATTTTGATACCTTTTAAAGAAGCCTTTCAATTTTCAATTTTGGTACTTTTTTAAGGAATCCCGACAATTTTCTCTTTTGTTACCTTTTAAGTAATCCGACAATTTTCTATTTTGGTACATTTTAAAGAATCCCAACAATTTTCTATTTTGATACCTTTTAAAGAAGCCTTTCAATTTTCAATTTTGGTACTTTTTTAAGGAATCCCGACAATTTTCTCTTTTGTTACCTTTTAAGTAATCCGACAATTTTCTATTTTGGTACATTTTAAAGAATCCCAACAATTTTCTGTTTTGATACCTTTTAAAGAAGCCTTTCTATTTTCAATTTTGGTACTTTTTAAAGGAATCCCGACAATTTTCTCTTTTGTTACCTTTTTAAGTAATCCCGAGAATTTTATATTTTGGTGCCTTTTAAGAAATCCCGACAATGTTCTATTTTGGTACTTTTTTAAGAAATCCCTAAAATTTTGTATTTTGGTACTTTTTCAGGAGTTCCAAAAATTTTAAATTTTTTATTTTATTGTACGTTTTTAAAAATTTCGACCATTTATATTATTAAGGCAAGGACGGTATAAAACTCAGGATGTAAAATTTTTAGCTTCCAGTTTAGCCATGCTGCCATGGTGCCAACACAATGAAAATTTCAATTTGACATTTTGTGCGTCCTCAGTTTTATACCGTCCGTGATAAAAAATCGTCCGGTCTAAACTTGGTACTTTTAATTAAATCATAAAAAAATTGTCACAATTTATAAAAATTTAAAAAAAAACTAGAATAATTTTATAGATTAAAAAAAAAAAAAAATAAAAATAGAAAAATTTTTAAAAAATCGAAATTTTAAAAAAATTTGAAAATTTTTTAAAAATTGAAAGTAAAAAATTTTTTAAAAATAGAAAAAGTTTAAAATATTTATACATTTTATAAAAATCCTTAAATTTTTTTTTTAAATCGAAAACTTTAATAAAAAATACGAACAATTTATTAAAAAAATTATAAATTTTAAAAAATCCATAAATTTTATAAAGTAATTGAAAAATTGCCAGAATTTATATAAATTTGAAAAAAAAGTAGAAAAATTACAAAAAAAAATCGAAAAATATTTTAAAAATATAAAAATATTTAAAAAAATTAAAAATTTTATAAAAAGGAAAAAAAATTCTTTCAAAATTTTTTAAAATCAGAAAACCAACGAATTGAAAAATTGCCACAATTTATATAAATTTGAAAAAAGCAAATAGAAAAATTTTTAAAAAAATCAAAAAATTTTTTAAAATAGAAAAATTAAAAAAAAAATTAAAATCAGAAAATTAATAATCAAACATTTTTTTTAAATCAAAAAATTAAAAAAAAAAATTAAAATCAGAAAGTTAATTATTGAAAATTTTTTAACAATTTATTTAAATTTGAAAAAAAAAAATTAAAAGTTTTTTTTAAAAATCAAAAGAATTCATTCAAAATTTTTAAAAATCAGAAAATTTTTTAAAAATTTAAAAATGTTATAAAAATTGATAAATTTTATAAAAATCTAATATTAAGAACCAATTTATTCTTTGAAATTAAGTTTCGTTTTTTTACAAAAATATTAAAAACAAATAATATTTTTGTAAAAAAACGAACCTTATCCTTAAACAATAAATTGGTTATTAACCCTTTGACTGACCCCAAACAAAAAATTTTTTTATAGCGTACGTCCACGTTCATAATCTAGTTAATGGAAATAAGATTAATTGTGTATCACATATGTATGATACGCAAGCGTATCAATCATGACGCATGTGCATCATATGTGACACATTGGACAGTCAAAGGGTTAATAAAAGAACAAGGTTAGAGAAAAGATAAAAATGACAACATATAAAATTTTTAAAAAATTATAAATTTTAGAAAAATAAATAAATTTTATAAAAATCGATTATTTTAAAAAAAAAAATTATAAAAACTAAGTTTTTTTTAAATTATAAATTTTAGAAAATATATAAATTTTTAAAAAATCGATGAATTTTAAATCCATGAATTTTATTAAAATCGATAAATTTGATAAAAATCGATAAATTTAATAAAATTTGATCAATTTTGTAAAAATCAAAAAATTTTGCAAAATTTTAAAAAAATTTTTCAAAATTGATAACCTAAGGCCTGGATATTTCGTATATTAGTATTTATGTATAGGAAAAGCCCACGACAATTTTATATCGTTATTCACAGTGGGTTAAAATTTTGACTTAAGACTGTAGAAATTTATTTAAGTTGTGGAGCAAAAATATTCCGTAACTGGTCAAAAATGAACTTGGGTGGTTCATTGTTTGCATTGCCAACCACATAATCGACTTAGTAGCCAGATAAAAGCATTATTGTTACTGTAGCTAAAAAAAATACAAAATAAAAAAAACGAAAATAAATTGTATGTGAATTTAATTAAAATATGCAAATTGTTTTGGCATTTTGTTCAGGTATGTTTTTAGCTTGAACCATGTGTTTCCTTTTTTTTTTTTTTTTTTGTTGCTGCTAACCATTTTTTGTTTGTTTACCTTTTTAACTACTTTTCATGGATTGTAAACAATTCAGTCAAAAGATGATTTTTTTTTCTTATATAACAATTTTTCTTGTCTTGGTCTACTGGTCTGTCTCTTTTCAGCAAACACCTTTGAGGAATATGTTTTTAGACAGTTTGTAGTCTTGCATATTAGTACTAGTGGATACAATTTTTGTGTATGAAGTTTTAGTTGTTTAAATAGTAAAATAGTAGTTAAAAAATACAGATTAAAAGAAGTTAAGCAAGTGTGTAATATATACTACTAGATTAAAACCTAACCGTAGAAGTGATTTTATTTCCTGGATAAATAACATTATAAAATTTATGGTGTTAAATAGAATTTAAATCTAAATAATAAGAAAGATACACAGATTTCCGCTTTAGGTGGGAAACATGAAATTTATTTAGCAACAGTTTATTCCAGAGAAATAAAAAATTTTTGTTGTAAATTTCAAAGATTTTATAAAAAAAAAATAATGGGGGGGATTTGCGTAAGGCTTGATTTCATATAAATTAAATGTGATTCTAAGGATTACATTTTGATTTTATCTGTCAACATATTATGAAAAAATTTAATCTTAAATTTCGCTTATCTTCAAAATATTTATTTTTTTTTTCTAAAAATTTATTGACCTAAACCCAATGAAATTATAATTACCTTTGGGTATTAATATGGGTAAACCAATATTTACTGTTTGTTATTGTGTTATTGTTAACGTCTAACTAATCTCTAAATGACACCTGGTAAACAATAACAACATCCAACCTGCCTACTTTTATTTTGGCTCCCTAAGCTGACATTGTTTTTGTTTACAGAATTAATTTGTAATTTTTGTTTAAAATTGAATGCTTAATTAGTCAATTTATTTTTTTTTGTTGTTTTTTGATTGAAACAACAATTTTATGTACGCATGATTGAAAAATCGCCACAGTGTGATTAGCATTGTTATAGTCAGTGAACCAACAAAAAAACAACAACAATAAAAAACCATCACATACAGGGTGGCGCAAAAATAACTTTCCGATGTTTTTTGGCTGTAATTTAAAAAAAAATTAAAAACTTTTATTCTTCTTGTGGATTATTTTTATTTGGTCTTTTATTTTTTTTTTACATCAAATCGAGAATATGATGTCATGTAAATGGCCGCCGCCAGAGTTGATTGTCATTTGAGCCCTTTTTATGGCATTTTCCATCACTTTGGCCAAAACTTCCGGCGATAGGTCACACATTCTTGTCGGATATTGTCTTTAAGAGCTGCAAGTGTCTGAGGCTTGTTGACATAAACCCGCAAGAGTCTGAGACTTGTTGACATAGTCCCACAAAAAGAAGTCTGGAGCGGTCAAATCAGGCGATCTTGCTGGCCAGTGCAAATCGCCAAAACGGGAGATTAGGCGCCCGGGAAATGCATCCTTCAGCATATCGGTTGTGGCACGTGCAGTGTGTGGCGTTGCACCGCCCTGTTGGAACCACATGTTTTCCAATCCCAATTCATCAAGTTGCGGCAAAAAGAACTCGTTGATCATTGCTCTGTAGCGCTCACCATTCACAGTAACCGTTTGGCCCGCGACGTCTTCGAAGAAACAAGGTCCGATGACTCCTCCTTTTCGCACACCCTACAGTGACTTTGAGCGGGTGTAATGGCTCTTCGTGGGTTACACGCGGATTTGCTTATTTACGTACCCGCTAAGATGGAAATGGGCCTCATCACTCATGATTATTTTTGATGAAAAATTATCTTCATTATTGCTCAAATAATTAGTCACCAATATTCCGCGTTCTGGAGCAGTGTAGCGTAACATTGTATATTAACGTGTATTTCACATGTGTTTACTACACAAATGTCAAAACAGAACTGACATTAGGGACCAATCGCAAAATTTATAGCATTTACAGATAGGAGGATTACTTTTGCGCCACCTTGTACATATAACATCTGACATACGGCGATTTTATAAAATACTAGCTTAAAAGTTCGATACTTCGCTACCGCTAATATGAATTCTTTTTTTTTAAGGATATGTCTCTTTAAATAAATTTGTTTAGCCATTCAAGTTGCGATTTTTTGATTAAATAATTTACAGAGGTCATTTAAGGGGCGCTATTCACCTTGTGAGATCCATTTTTGTCAGGATTTATTTAGAAATTCCCAAAAGTATTTTTTCTATGTATAAGACCATACACAAGGGCAGATATTTGCCGACATTTTTAGGCAGGACACTAATGGAGAGATTTTTTTCTCTACCCGCAAAAATTTTCAAAAAAAAATCTCGTCTCAGTTGCTAGATATCTATGACAGGGGGCACCTTCATGCCAAATTTTAAGTTCCTATCTCCAGGGGTTGGGCTGGGTGATTAAAAGTTACTTTTCCTTTTTAACAATATTTTAAAAAAGTTCTCATTGGATATTTTAAAAAATTCCTTATCAGTAAATATATCCATACCCGGGAAAAAAACATTTTAAATTTCAGTTCTCTATCAGAAGGGGTTTTGGGAAGGCCGTTTAGGAAAAGACTATTTCCCTTTCTGCTCCTCCCTTTAAAAATGTTTTGAATCTCCGTCTTTTAGAATAACTACATCTGAATAGCAGGCTACAAATATAAAAATCCTAGCTCCCTCTGGGATGGAAGACTACGGGCCCACTTTTTAACTCTATTTTTTCCCATTTTTTTTTTTTTTTGAAAATTCTAAATGGCATTTAGCCCCTACTCCAGAGACCACATATTTAAAATATCAGATTTCTAGGCGAAGAGTTTTTCTTCCAGTTTTAATAATAATGATAAAGGGTGTCCCAAGAAGAACGCAATTTTTAAATCTGGCAACATTCGAAGTGTCATTGTTTGACATTTGAACAATTGTTATTGTTTGCTAGTAGAAGGTACGAGGTTAGTAAAAATGGAGCGCTACACGAATGAACAACGCATTCTCATTGTGAAATTGTTTTACCAAAATGGTGAAAGTTTTGCGGCTACAGTTCGCAAATTGCGATCAATTTGGGGTCACAATAATGCTCCAAAAGAGTCAACTG
This sequence comes from Eustalomyia histrio, assembly GCA_949748255.1. Taxonomy (NCBI): domain Eukaryota; kingdom Metazoa; phylum Arthropoda; class Insecta; order Diptera; family Anthomyiidae; genus Eustalomyia; species Eustalomyia histrio. The sequence continues at coordinate 118,513,824 of OX456527.1, forward strand.
TAAAGAGATTAATGGATAAATTTGCCGAATGTAAATTTGCGTGATGTAAAGACAACAACGCGCCATCGACCAGGTCGATCGACCGAAAATGTCGCAGCTGTACGTGATGATGTCGCTCAAACTCCATCCACCTCAATTCGACACCGAGCTCAGCAAATTGGTGTCTCCAAATCCAATTTGCAGCGAATTTTGACGAAAGATTTGCATCTTCATGCATACAAAGTTCAATTGACTCAGGAACTGAAGCCAGCTGACCATGGACAGCGAAGGGAGTTCGTTAATTGGGTATTGGAGAGACAACATGAAAATGCTGATTTTGCCGATAAAATCATCTTCAGTGACGAGGCCCATTTTCATCTTGATGGCTTCGTCAATAGGCAGAATTGTCGCATTTGGGGTGAGGAAAATCCTCGAGTGATTCACGAGAAGCAAATGCATCCTCAACGTGTCACTGTGTGGTGTGTTTTTGGGCTGGAGGAATCATTGGACCTTTTTTTTATGAAAATGAGGCAGGTCAAGCGCAAATAGTCTATGGTGTTCGGTATCGTGAAATGATAACCAGTTTTTTCTTGCCTAGAATTGAAGAAATGAATGTGGAGGGCATGTGGTTCCAACAAGACGGCGCCACATGTCATACAGCCAGAGAAACAATTCAATTGCTGCATCAGTCATTTCCCGGTCGTGTTATTTCGCGTTTTGGAGATCAGAATTGGCCGCCTAGATCGTGCGATTTAACACCATTAGATTTTTTTCTTTGGGGTTTTTTGAAGTCGATGGTTTACGCGAATAAGCCGACGACGACTCAAGCCTTAAAAGAGGAAATTGGACGCTGCATTAATGAAATACCGCAGCATTCATGCAAAACGGTCATTGAAAATTTCATTAAAAGATCGCGTGCATGCCAGCAAAGCCGCGGCGGCCATCTGCACGATATATTGTTCCATACATAACCTCATTCTGTCTACTTTACGATATAATAAAGTTTCACGATTTTTTTTTAAATATCTGTGTTTTATTTAAAATTTAAAAATTGCGTTCTTCTTGGGATACCCTTTATAAGGATATGTTATAGGAATATTTAGTTCCTTGTGTTTTATGTTCCCATCCTATTCCATTTCACTACCTTGTAGTGTTTTAATTCCACTCGTTGCCTGTTCTCTTTCATTTTACTTCTCTTGCCTAGTACTTCCATTCCATTTCGTTTATCTTGTCTAGTGTCTCATTTTCACTCGTTCGATTTTCTATTACATTGCGATTTCCAGTCTACTGCTTCAATACCACCCCTTTGTCATACCATTCCGTGTTTAGAGTCAAATCCACTCGTTTGCAGTTATATTACATTTCGTTACATTGCTTAGTGTTTTAATACCATTCGTTCCCCGTTCCATTCCATTTCATTCCTTGCCTAGTGTTTCAATTCCACAAATTCCGCATTCCGTGCTTTTTTTGCGAAAAAAAACCGTCAATCAAACCAAGGAAAAGCTTGATAAATATTATGGGGACTCTGCACCATCGATTTCAATGGTAAAAAAGTGCTTTACTGACTTTAGTTATGACAAGCACGGAAGGTACCGAACGTTCTGGACGCCCAGTTGAGGTGTCTACACCCAAAACAATTGAAAAAATTCACGATATGGGGTTTACCGATCGGATTTTGAATGTGCGATAGATTGTGGCATCTCAAATGGCTCAGTGGTTTCAATTTTGAACGGTCACTTGGGTATGAGAAAGCTTTCCGCAAGATGGCTGCCGCGTTTGCTAACAATCGATCACCATTGGAATCGTGTGACAGCTTAGTTTCCATGGCAAAAACCCATGAAGTAGACCACGAATTGCCCCCTCATTCGCCTTATTCTCTGGATTTAACCCCTAGTGACTATTTCCTATTGCCATACCTAAAGAAATGGCTCGGTGGAAAGAGATTTAGCTCCAACGATGAAATTATTGATCAAACAAATGCCTATTTTATGGACCTCGAAAAATCCTGCTTTTTAAACACAAAGTAAATGACGGAACTTGCTTAAAATTTGACAGTAATCTATTAACAGGTGGTACTTGAAGGGAGCAGTGTTGCATTTTATATAACTACGAGGGAAGTTCGAAAAGTCACGGACTTATTGATCCGCCCTCGTATTTAGTATTTCAATTTCACTCGTTTTCCGTTCCATTGCATTCCGTTCCCATTGTATAGTTTTCAGTTCTACTCATTCCCCATTCCATGTTGTTCATCTATTCTAGTGTTCCAATTCCACTTGTTCCCTGTTACATTTTTTTTAATTTCCCTGGTGTTCCTGGAGTTCCTCATTCGACTTCAATTTGGTCCTACTTATCTAGTGTTTCAATTCCAATCATTTCCCATTCTATTCCATTTCCTTGTTTACCCTTTTAATTCCACTTATTCTAGTTTTTCAATTCCACTTATTCTTTAAACTTCAGATTTCTAGCCGAAGCGGGTTTTTCCATTTCGATTTGCTATTTTACCATGTTCCTGGCGAAAATTCAGAAAAAGTATTTTATCAGCGAATTAGAGCATACTCCTGTTGATTTGGGCAGTCCGTTAAGGGGAATACTTTTTCACATTTGAACCCATTTTCCAAAAAATTTCCTATACTGCAGTGAACACGAAAGTAAAACTTAATGTCTCTAGCCCCTATTTATTTTTACTACGTTTCTGAAGAAAACTCAAAAAAGCCAAAGCGGTTAGGATAGGTCTTTAAGGAAGAAACTTTTGCCATTTAAAATCCCTCTTTTTTAATCGATGGAGAAACTTTCAAAGAGTGCCTTTAAAATTTTATTTTTAGTTAACATCTACGCCGCAGAGGGCGCATAATTCGTCTTCGCAGAAGGAACATATTACCGCTTTCTAGCTCTAACGGTATGGATGATTTTGAGTCAGTCAGTCAAACAGTAACATTATTCTTTTATGTATATAAATGACGTGCTTTAAAATATTCTACATATATTACAACAAAGCACACAATGAGACCAGATTCCTGAAATTAAGAAAAGCCTTGGACTTAAAATATTAGGTGATATTTTATAAGTCTTTTTATTCGTATTGACCCGATCTGATGTTAAGGGGATAAATAAATTTTTTTAAATTATTTAATTTTGTTGAAGGCTCCAATGGGTAAATTGAGTATCAAAGAAAACGTATTTCAAAGATATATCTTATGATATGCCAGACATGCATGACAATGTTAAAATATTCATACAGGAATGTATATGAGATCAGCCACCAATTTTTTTTTTAATTTTAAATACAACTCGATTTCAGCGAGTATAAGAGAAAATTAAAAAAATATTTTTATTCTATTGTGCAAACTCAAATCCAAATAAAAAATATATGTTTGTATTTTCATGCATGCATGCATTTTAAATGCGTGTATTCAATCAAGTGTATACAATGTTTGCCTTTAAGATTAATATTCCATGTAAATAGAGGAAAATATTAATCTTTAGAAGAAGAAGACAAAAAATAAACGTATTCATTTTCACTTTTTTTTTTTATTCTATATTTTGTCATTTTGTAGCCTAAAGCTTTATTTAGAAACGTATTTGAAAATTTATATGTTTTGTTAAGTCTTTAATTACCAAAGACACTAAATCCATTTCAACTGTCTTAAATTTGACAATTTTAATGCTTACATACCACCCAGTTTTTCTTAATTCCAATACGTAGCTTTTTTTTTGTTTTGTTCTTTTTTTTCACTCTACTCTACTTTACATTTCATTGCCTTTATAGCATCATAGTGTTGTATGAATGTAGAGTTTAAATTGTAAATAGAAGAATCTTTGTAGATCTAGTTAAGAAATCGTTGTTGGAACAAATGTTGGGGAAAAAAAGGGTATACATATTCAAATCAGATGTATGGTGTATGTGTAAGTATTTGTTGTTGTTGTTTTTTATTGTTGTTTGTAACTGTAGCTCTTAAATCACATCATTTCTATCTGTATGTGGTAGATACATAGATACATTTTGTATAATAGGGCAGTTAAAATTTCAAATTTAACATTTCCTAAATGTTGAATATAAAAATATCTGGGTTTTGTTTATTTTATGTAAAAAAAAAAAATGTTTACCAAAAACTTAGTCAAATTACCAACATTTTTTGTATTAAATATGTAAAAACTTGGCAAAGTTTACCAAGTTCTTAGCTTTGGAAGTTCAAAACTTGGTTAATCTGCCTAAGTTTTTTCATAATTTATAAACATATTGTTAGAACCCTGCATACCAATATTTTCGTTTACCTCTATATATCGCCCAACAACCCAACTTTCGGGCTTAAGTGTATGTCCTATTTTTGTTAGACATGAATCGGTTGTGTAGGGTATCTTCAAATCCGATTTCTATTTTTCAGCTTATCAAACTATCAACTGACTGCAACAAGCATTTAAAAATTAAGCACGTAGGTTCCTCATTCGGGGTAGACATACAATTAGACAGAATTTATGGAAAGTTCTACGCTAAAAGGGACCGCTTTGAATATAATTTTCAAATCTAAATAACGTGCTCCCCGGAGTATAAGTGAACTCTCGCCAGAAAGATCGTAAAAATGGGAGGGAAAAGGGGGAAATCTCCCCCCTCTCGGGGGTTTAAGATAATCCATTAATTAGGTACTTTTTGGAATTCCCGTTTGGAATGAGAAAAAAATGGGGTCTTTATAGGGGAAAAGTCACCCACTGAAATTTAAAATATCTGTTCCCTGGAGTATGGGCGAGACCCTTATCTAATAAGAATATGGTAAAGAAGGAGTTAAAGAGTATAAATGTGCTCCAATGATCCTGCAGTTTAAACACATTTAAAATTTTCCGTGTAGGCTGCCATTCAGGCGTACACATCCACCAAGATTAAGCGAGGAGCAAAGAGAACAAAGTCATTGCCTTAACGTTCTGCGATAGTCCTTTTGATAGAAATCTGTTGTGGTAAAGAGGGAACACTTGCGTTAAAGGGGGATCAAATTGTAATATATTTGTTTCCTGGCATATGGGCTTATTAACAAAGAAATGTATATATAAAGATAGAGCAAAATGCATAATTGCTTTAGTGTATACTTAGAAGTAGATGGCGCTCAAGTAAATAAAAAACAATACCCTGCGCCATGCTTAGGTCGTCATGGCCTTGGATTTGGCTCTTAATTATCTTATGAACCACAAATATGACATTTAATACATATTTCAAATTCTAGCACATTAAGCTGTCACTATCAGACTTATTTAATAATACTAAAGTCAATTTTTGAAATGTTCGAGGTGATAAAAGCATTTGTTTCACATTTTTATGTTAAAAACTAATTTTCATAAATTAAAATGGTATTTTTTCAGTAAATTCGTATAATTTTCAAGTATTGAGGCATTGCAAACTGCATATTTATGTTAATTCTTTCTTTCAAAAAAAAAAAATCAATACACATACAAAAAATTGTAATACTGTGTTCTTAAACATCTAAATGACTATTGATTTAGAAAATTCAAGTATAATATACACATAAAACATATATTTTTGTATAGTTTTTGTCAAATATTCTTTTATGTTACGAACGAAATAGAAAATCAATAATACCCTGTTGCATATTGTAGTACAATATGCCTAAAAGGGAGAATTTATTTTCAGATGCGCCATCTATTGGGAAATAGTTTCAACTAATGTCCTTTCTTTAATAAATTAATGTATTTGCTTAATAACTGATGTAGGGTACTACTTCTACTGTATTTTCCTTTTTATATTTAATAAATTTTTGTTTAGTTTTATTTGAACTTTCTGTTTGTTAGAAATGAAATTATAAAAAGAAAATTTTGTCATTTTTAACTGCTATTGGCTTAATAAATTTTGATACATAAAAAATAAATGTTTTTCATCTAAAACCGATATTTTTTTTAATTAAATTTTTGCCAGAAATGTGTTAAACTGAAGCCCGCTAAGTTAGCATTTTGACCCACTAAGTAAACTTATCGCTTTTTAGGCTAGTAATCTGAAACTAATATCATGTGAGTCCCGGGGTTTGGGCTAATTCTTTAAAGAAAATATTTTTGGAAGTTTATTTTTTTTTTTATATTTATCATATAATTATATTTATTTTATTTTATATTTATTTTTCAATTAAAGCCACTAAACCAGTCACTATAAAAAAAAAAAAATATGTAGGTACATTATTTTTTGCTGGGCAATCGATTGAGACTATTTATTTTAAAATCGGAGAGGGGTCGTCCAAAAATTTGCCAATTTTGATCGTTTTCATATGGAATTGTTCTATAGAAAAAACAGCCCAATTTCCTATAGGAGTTAAAATGGAATATTTTTCCAGCCAAAGACTGCTACTTCAGACATTTCACAGCGGAGGAAACTCCTTAACCCGGTTATAGGCCGGCTACGCCAAATAGCCTTACTTAGCAAAGCCGGCTTTAGTATGCCACGACTTAGAAAACCTGTTAGCACGGCCCCAGGCCTGGGGGTTATGACCGAAAAATTTTCAGTCATATTCACCAGCCAACGCCAACCAGCTCGCGAGCCAGCTCGCCAGCCACCTCGCGAGCCAGATCGCTAACTAGCTCGCGAGAAAGCTCGCCAACCAGCTCGTGAGCCAGATCGCCAGCCAGCTCGCCAACTAACTTGCGAGCCAGCTCGCCAGCCAGCCCAACAACCAGCTCGCGAGCCAGGTCGCCAACCTGCTTCGGAGTCAGCTCGCCAATCAGAAACGGAGTCAGCTCGCCAACCAGCTCGCGAGCTGAAATTGGGGATAATGTCCCTCCATTTGAGCTGGCCCACCCTTCTCAAATGGAGCTTAGAACTTAAAATTTTGTACATATCAAATTTTAAGTTCTTAGTGAAAAGTCTATTTTTTTAGTCAGCTGTACAAACCCTTAAATAAAGAGAAGAAAAAAATCCTTCGAAAAAGAAATTCAGTGTCCATTCGATAGTAACGGTAATGAAGTATTTTTTACCTTTAATGCTATTATGGATTATTTGGCTTCAAATTTTCTCCTTTTAGTCCTAACTGCTAATGATTTTTTGAGCCACCCTATTTTACATACATACATATGTATGTTAACATACGCAATAACTTCGATTGTATGTTTGTTTGCTATTCAAGAGGTATCGGTTTAAGTTTTGTTCCTATTTTTATTTTTCTACTATCTCTGTGATTTGAATTGAGTTTTTGTTTTTTCTACTTTTTACTTTTGCAATTTCAAAGTATCGAGTGTGGAGACACTAGTTCAAAAGATTTGCAGTTATAGATTGTAAAATAGTACCACGCATTGGATAACAAAAAATTTAACAAACAAACAGTGGGCCTGTAGCTAATAAAATATGTCTCTAAAATTTAATTAACAATTAAAATGACAGGTAATCATCATAAGCCATTATTGGTAAATATTAAACAATTTTAAACCATTCAAAATAAATTAGTCAAACAATTTTCGTTATACAATTAACAATGAATATTATATGTGGATCATTAGATAAGTGAGTGATTCGTGATGACGACAAAATTTGTAGGCAACAGAATGGTTCGGTTGTGGCAGCTGAAAATCAATAGACACAAAAGTAATTAGGCAATGACAAAAAATTTTTGGCTGTCCCAACAACTATTCGAAAGTCAAAATAAAAAAATTTGCCAATTCCAACTGAACCATTTGATTAGCAAAAACAAATCGGTTGTTAGCAGGCATCTGTTTTCCAACAAAATAAATTTTAGTACGGAAATTTATTTTTTTGTATATGCAAATCTTTTGACTCCTTAGAATCTCATTGAAATCTTTCACCATTAATCCCACTGTATATTTCATTCTCCTGCCTTAATGTAACTCACAATGTATGTAAATCGGAAAAACGTTTGCAGTATTCAAAATACATAGAGAATCAAAAAAAAAAAAAAAAACTGAAACTAGAAGATAACCAAAAAGAACTAGAACACAGCAGGATGATATTTTTGCAACAACAACAACATGAAAATATACAACAATATGCCTATAAAAGCTCAAAGTCTATAAAATTCCAATACCGGCAAACTACGATACAATACCCAGCCAACAAATTTTGGAGAGCTGCAAAATCATAACTGACAACTGGGGTTCATATTGTGGAGTCAAACAATGATTATTGAGGTCAATAAATTTTGACGTTTGAAATATTAAATTTTCTTATTCAAATCTGAGCCTTCTAAAAGAATTAGTAGAAACATTCAAATTAGAGGAACATTCTTAAAAAAGAAAATTTATGAAATGGCTACAAAACAGTTTACTTTTGACTCTCCAAAAACAGTCAATTTTGACTCATTTTGATTCTAAGTAATTTTTAAGTCTTAACACTCATAGAAAATTGAAAATGCTAGTAATTTTATTTGTGGCAATTTCTTAATTTTTGCGCTCATTTGCTGGCTGGGTATACAATATAGCACCGCTTTAATAGAGTTTTGACTGCAACAGCAAAAACTAAAAAAAAAAATGTTATACTAACAACTATAGCTTATATGACTAAAAGGAAGTTTTTAAGTAAAAGTATGAGTGTAGTCATAGAGGATAGTGTAATCCTTAGACAGCCTAGAAAAGAATACCAAAAAAAAACTAATAAAACAACAATTTATGAACACAACAGAAAAATGCTTAAAAATTTATAGCAGTTGGAAATTTAAGAAAGAAAAAAAGCAAAAAAAAGACAAAACTTTAATTGGGTAGAAATAAAGAAATTAAGATTTTTTAAAAACTGAAAAACAAATCTTAAGATTTATGTTGAATTATATCAAGAATTTCGTTTCGATAGTTTTTTTTTCAAAAATTTTTTTGCCCTATTAATATTTCCCAATGACTTGGTACTTTTTTTTTTAAGAAATTGAGCAATATATTTTTTTTGTGTTTATTTTTAAAAATGTGGCGGCAAAACCTTCTTTGATGTTTATTTTCTTTCTTAAGTTTTTCCATTTAACCGCACACAAATACGGCTAGAATACATATTCAGTCAAACAGTTCATCTCACAAATCATTAAATAGACAAAGATATCAAGTAAATTTAACGAGAAGTAGAAAAGTACTTGAATTAACAAGTATTGGTGAAAGGAAAAACTAAATTCTGAAATTGGAAAACAAAAAAAAAAAAAGAGAAACAACTTTTGACCTCCTGAATTTTAAAAGTTAAAAATAATGTGGTCCAAATACGTGGGCGGCTTAATAAGTCCGTGACTTTTCGAACTTCCCTCGTAGTTATATGAAATGAAATACTGTTCTTATCAAGCACCACCTGTTAATAGACTACTGTAAAATTTTGAGCAAGTTCCGTCATTTACTTTGCGTTTAACAGCTGTTCAAAAGATATAACCTCGTGGATTTTTTTAAAAATGGAAAAAAGTGAATTTCGAGTGCTCATTAAACATTATTTTTTGCGAAAAAAAAACCGTCAATCAAACCAAGGAAAAGCTTGATAAATACTAGGGGGACCTCTGCACAATCGATTTAAATGGTAAAAAAGTGGTTTACTGACTTTCGTTGTGGTCGCACAAGTACAAATGACGCTGAATGTTCTGGATGGCCAATTGAGGTCAATACACCCGAAAACGACGAAAAAATCCACGATATGATGTTGGCCGATCGAAGAGTAAAATTGCGTGAGATTGTTGATGCCATAGGCATTTCATATGGCAGTGTGGTTTCGATTTTAAATGATCAGTTGCATTTAAGAAAGCTGTCTGCAAGATGGGTGCCGCGTTTGCTCCCAATTGACCATAATGCACGGGTACACACGTGTGTAGGCTCAATTGCAAAATTCCATGAATTGTGCTACGAATTGATACCTCATCTGCCATATTCTCCGAATTTAGATGGAGAATATGGCGGATTTTGTCGGAGAAACGTTGGACTAAGTGTATTGAGCTAAAAGGAGATTATGTTGAAAAAATTTTTTTTTGCAAAAAAAAAAAACTGTGTTTCATTCAAAAAGTCACGGACTTATTGATTCGCCCTCGTATTGGCCTTTTCTAATAATTATTATTCTACAACATCATTTAAAAAGTCAATTAAACTAATTAATGTAGACAAAAAATTCAATTTTTGCTTCTCTTAATCTTAAGAACAAAAAAGTACCAGGACAAAGGTTGGAATTTTCTGATATTTTCCAATCTGTATTTTTAAATTAGTTAATTGAACTTAAAAATTCAACCTCTAGCGCAGACAACCGCTAACAAGTGATTTTTGTAAATTCGCGCATAGAGGCGCAAAAAGGGGAAAAGTGTCCCCCTTGACGGCCTGCCCAAACCCCATTAGCTAGAAACCTAAAATTTAAAATATGTATTCCTTGGTTTGTTGGGTTAATGCACTGATGAAGTAATTTTTAGAATTTTTCACCCTGGAACGTATTAAAAATGGGATTAGAAGGGTGAAAAATGTCTCCCTTTTAACGGCCTGGCCAAAGCACTTTGGTCAGAAATTTACAGAACGCTGGAAAATAAAACACTAAAGTATGGAAACTAAATGGAATGGAACGGGAAACGAGCAAAACTGAAGTACAAGACAAAGGCTATACGAACATTAAGCAGGGGAAAAGACATGGAATTAGCGGGGAACGAGTGGAATTGAAGTACTAGTCAAGGGTAACGAAATGCCATGAAATGAGGAACTTATGTTATTAAAACACTACACTGAAAAAATTGCACGAAATATTTCGTTATTTTTTTTTTTTTGTAATTTTTTATTTTATTGCAAAAATTTGAATATTGTAGCGTTTGTTTTAATAAGAATTTTTATTTAAAATAATACTTTATTAAAATACTGCATAAATGTGATTTTTTACGAAAAAATATTAACATTTAAAATTAAAATTTATGGCTCACAATTTCCGAGATCATTTAGAAGATTTTTTTATCATATTTAAAAGTTTTGTTGGTTTAAAAAAATTTAAAAATTCTGATAAATTCGTCAGAAAAATATAACTAATCGTATAAAAAACAATAAAACACAAATCCAAAGGGTTTTCGTAAATTTTACGAAAATTTCGTAAATTTTACGAAAATTTCGTAAATTTTACGAAAATATCGTTTATTCTACGAAAGTTGTTTTCGAAAAATGTCGCATGGATTTTTACAATGTAGGCAAGGGGAACGAACGGACAAAGGGAGCGAAACGAACAAACTCCAATCTCAGCCAAATATGTCATATTTTTGAAAGGATCTAGATTTTCATTAAAATAAAATTTTTAATAATCTCCGTAAATAATCACCCTTATTCTTGTTGTCGTTATCAATGTCGTCGTCGTTTTTGAATCAACATCACTTTGCTTCGACGTCGTCATCACTTCGACACCAAATTGGTATTCTAAAACAGTGTTTTAACGACGTTGACAGTTTATCGATTTAAACAAAAACACATCTTTAAAAATTGGGTCGGCAGATTTATTTTGTTTATTTTTTTTGCGAAAAAATGTTTTTTATGTGTAATTTAAATTCTGATACCAGTGATGAAGAAAATAAAGAAAATCTAGTATTGAAAAGAAGACTTCTCATACAGAAATCCAATATCTTTAATCTGCCGGATAACAAGTGAGTAGCAAATTCAAAGTCTGTTACTTTAAAGAATGTTAATCTTTTAATTTTTTTAAAAGGTTTGAAAGTTACTTTCGGCCGAATAAAACAGCCTTCAAAGATGTGCTGGAAACAATAGCACCTAATTTGAAAATCGGAATCAAGTCCACATATATTTCCAAAACAATAAAGTTGGCAGCTACATTAAGATTTTTAGCCCAGGGGTCGTACCAGCTCAGTGCTGGAAACGACTTTAACTTAGAGTTCAGCTGTTTCTGAAACTGTAGAAGATTTGCCACAGATTTCTCCAGCGGGCTTAATATAAATTGCTTGAATCTTCCGCCACCTGTAGCATTACACTCGGCTTTGTTGACTACCATTTTCTTTTTAACTTTAAATTTTAAGTCTCGTCAAACCTATAAATAAATTTTGTTATATTTTTATAATGCACTTTATATGATCATGCTTTCTTTACCTTCTGCCATCCATCTCACATTATTCTCGGTGGGCCAAGTGCATTTGATATTTCTTCCCATTTTTTCCGTTTTTTTTTCAGTCATTACTTTTCCTCAAGTCGTTACTAAAAATTGTGTCGACAAAATCAGAGTCGTTTCAAGACAATATCGTCGTCACATTTTCTTACAGAATACCAAATACTTTCCGACAGTTATCAATTATTTTCGATAACGACAACGGGAATACAAATTTCAAAAAAAAAAAAAAATCCCAAGACAACATTGTCTTGTGTCGATGACGACAACTAGAATAAGGGTGAATAAAATTTAAAAAAAAAAAGATTTTTTTCTTTTATTTTTATTCTGAAATTTCCAATAATTTTGCTTAAATCAATTTGACCCTGGAATGATATTTAAAATATTTTTTATTTGTGTTTGAAGCTAAACTTATATACAATCTTATACCGTTCCGATTATATCAGTTCTTGGATTTGGGTCGTCATATGACAACGCTAGGATAAATAGAAGGTTAGAATAAATGCCAGCAATTTCAAAATTCATATCCCTGCTAGTAATTTTAGATTATATGAAAATAATTATTTCTATACTCAATTTATTTTGAATTGATTCATTACGAAAAAGGAAAATAAATGTTTCCCATATCCAATATTTTTTATTTACCACAGTAAAGTGTATTCTTATATGGAAATTTATATTAAAAAAAAACACTTGTCATTTTATATTTTTACATTTTAAAAACTCTTTTTAAAAAAATACACAAAACTTCATACTGCAAAATAAAGTGAACAACAATAACTACTTCATAGTTTTAGCCAACTTTTTACACTTGCCAGCAAGTAATTTAAATGTAATTGATACTGTTGTCTGCATATTAATGTTTTAACTACACTTTCAACATTCGGTTAAAACTTAAGAAGTTTTCTTTTATTTTTTGTAGTTCTGTTCTTAGCCTTCAACTACAATTAAAATTATGCTTAACGAAAAAAGAGATTAAATAATTCTTATTTATATTTATATATTTTTCTGCTTTATGGAAATTGGAAATGCAAACATTTACCTTAGGCAAAATTTATAAATAAGAAAATAAAAAAAAAAAATTATTTGTTGCATTTAACATATCTCTGCAAACGCCTGCCCATTAATGTAGGCCTGCCTGCCTGCCTGCCTGTTGTAGGGACAGACGGACCGACCTAAAAAAAAAATCAGAGACAAGACTGTCGTACAACGTATTTAACCAATTTAATGGGTGGCCTTAGTTTAGGCGACACAATTTCTTTTAGCTTTTATGCATTTTTCTTTCTTCTCCTTTATTTTTCTTAATCTAATGTCTTTTTATGAAGAAATGTAAAGAATATAAAAGTAGTATTAAGGAAAATTGCATAAAAAGACACACGCAGTATATAATATATATTTTTTTTATTCGCAAGATTTATAAAATATAATGTGCGGAGAATGTTGATTTATGACTTTAATAATATAGTGGTAAATTGTATAGAAAATAAAAATATTTATGTAGTGGGACATCTAAATGATGTCAAATTTTGAAAATCTTAAAATAACGACATTGTAAAAAAAATCTTTATGGCGGTCAACAAAAGAGTTTTGATCCTACACAAATTCTAGCTCAGATACTGCTGAAATTAAGATAAAATTATTTCATGTGAAACCCGAAATATATTAATATGAACATATATGATCTTGTGAATGAGCAGATGTACATGGTTAAGCATGCTCATATACGTACAGGTTGGTTGAAAAGTTCCTGCGCTCACCAAGAGATGGCACTGCTAGCTCCAAACTTTTTTGTTTTCTCAAGTTGGTATAACTGTCCTGAGAACACATGCAAAGTTGCAAGTCATTCTGTCAATTCTTTCTGTGTTTACAAGCCATTTGAAGTTGACGTGTCATTGATTTTTTTTAATATGGAAAAAATTGAATATCGTGCAGTCATTAGATTCTTTGTTTTGAAGGGTTTAAAAGCAAAGGAAATTTATGAACAATTGTTAGAAGTGTATAAGGAGTCCTCACCTTCAAAACGCGTCGTTGAATTTTGGGCTGGTGAATTTAAACGTGGTCGTACCAGCCTTAAAGGCGATCCACGCGATGGACGACCAAAAACTGCAACCACAGCAGAAATCATTGAGCAGGTACATAATATGGTTAGTGAAGATCCAAGTTTGACTAAGCGTGAAATTGCTAATGCCATAGGCATCTCAGACGAACGAGTACTCCATATTTTACATGAAGAATTACGTATGAAAAAACTGTTTGGAAATTTAGTGCCGCACACATTAACAATTCAACACAAACTGGATCGAAAACAAATTTCTCAGCGTAATTTGGAGCCGAATAAAACCGACTTCTTGCGTCGTTTTATAACTATGGATGAGCCTTGGATCAACCACCATGATCCTTAATTGAAACAGGAACGTTTACAGTGGACTGAAGCTGGTTGTTCAGCTCCAAATCAGGTGAAGTCACAACGATCAGCAAATAAGGTTATGGCATCAGTTTTTTGGGATGCAAAAGGAATTTTGTTGATTGATTATCTTCAGAAAGGTAAAACAATCAATTCTGAATATTATTGCAGCCTCTTGGATCAGCTGGATGAAAAAATTCGTGAGAAAAGACCTGGTTTAAAGAAGAAAAAAATAATTTTTCATCAAGACAATGCACCTGCTCACAAAAGTGTTTTGACGATGGCTAAATTCAAAGAATTAAAGTACGAATTCCTTAAACATGCACCGTATTCACCAGATTTGGCTCCCAGTGACTACTATCTCTTCAGAAATCTCAAACAATTTCTTTGTGGAAAGCATTTTTCGTCGAATGAAGAGGCCATAGCAGCCGTAGACGGTTATTTTGCAGAGCTTCCGGAAAACCATTATAAGGATGGGATAAAATTATTGGAAGATCATTGGAACAAGTGTATTGAGCTTCTAGGAGATTATATTGAATAAAAAAATATATTTCGTAACAAAACCAGTATTCTTTCATTTTGAGCGCAGGAACTTTTCAACCAACCTGTATATGTATAGCTCAATATATGATCATACATGTTCTCATATCTTCGGGTTGAAAATTTGAGGGTATATGTCCATACATGGTCATATATGAGCATATATGAATCACATACGAGCATATATAAATCGTATATGTGCATATATGAATCATATATGAGCATATATGAATCATATATGAATTATATATGAGTATATATTAAAGATATATGAGCATATATCAATCATATATGAATCAGATATGATCATATATGACCACATACGGTCATATACCTTCAAATTTTGGATCCAAAGATATATGGTCACTTACGAGCTAATATATTGAACTATGCATAGACGTAAATGACCACGTGGGCCCACGATTAACAAAAATTGGTAACTTTAAATGTCTGGAATTCTACGATTCGATTAAAATTATAGTTATTTTAGGAATACCCAATTTTTTTTGAAGTACTTGCCTCAAAGGGTCAAAAATTGACCAACAATTATTCAATTTTTGGTTTTAACAACTTTTACACGATTGCTCTATAAAAAGCAAAAGCATAAATCATAATATGATCCTAGTGATCAAAATATGATCCTAGTGATCAAAATATGATCCAAGTGAACATAAATCATAATACGATTCTAGTGATCATAATATTATAATAAGTGATGATAAAATTGTCCGCGATGATTATATTATTGTCAGAAATAACCATATTTATGACCATTAGGGTCTTACTATGATAATTTTGAATCCCCAATCATGTTCAACTTTATTTTTTCTCTGCGTGATGAATAGTCCTTTTTTGTAAACGTTAGACCCCTGCTGCATAAAGTTGAGCTTGACGTAATAAGTTCTGTCATGGCCTAAAATGTAGGTGAGTGTCTTCTATGGAAACGTGTTAATATACTACTTTCAGAGACATGCTAAACCACACTCACCAAAAAAAGTATGTAATGGCAACTGAAAATTTTGCTGTTATTACGGGAAATTCTGTTAATTTGAGCTCAGCGGAATTTTTTGCTAATCTTAGCAACACATGTCTGCTGACGTTTAGTACAATGAAATTAGTAGAAAAATTAGTAGCCGCTACTAAATTTTAGTAGACTTTTTGTAAAGTGGAATTTAAAATCTGTTTGCTAAAATCAGCAAAAAAATTACTAAATACTATTAATATTAGTACAAAGTTTTAGATTTTATTTTTATCGAGCATCAAAAGTTTTGATTATATTTTTTAAAAGATGTTTTATACAAAATGAAAAAAAAATCAAAGGCTTAAAAATCTTAAAGGTTAAATTTAATTGATTTTAGGGCTGATTTTTAGAACTAAAAACCCCTTTTTAGTGCTATTTTAAGTGGATGTCCTCTTTTTAGACATAAGTCGGTATCTTCACTTCCGATCCCTTTTTTAATCCTATGTAACATTTTAGGGCAATTTAAGTTTGTATGTATAAGTTTAAATTATTAGAAATAACATTTCCTTCAATATCGACTTTTTTAAAATTAGTAATTTTTCTTGCTAATTTTAGCAAATCGGTTTTCAAAAATTTGTAAAATGATTTCTGAAATTAGCAACGAAAATTTGTAGATATTCTGTAAAAATTCTTTAATTTGTAAAATGTAAATAGCAAAAAGATTTGCTAAATAATAATTTTTTTACTAAAAATCAGTACAAAAATAGTAAAGTGGGATTGAAAACCGTTTACAAATTTTTCTACTAACTTTTTTTCTGAGTGCATGTTAAGGATGGAATCAGCTTGAAAATTGTCAGCCGGGGATTTTGTAGGGTCGTTGAACTCGAATATGGCATAAGTTATCTTAAATTTAAATTAGGATGTTTCTATTTCTTCTTCACACATATGATACTTTATAGTTTTTGGGAACGCTGAAGACGAATCTGACATTAGATTTTTAAAAGTCAAAGTGGCGGGTTCAAAATGGCGTATGATAATTTAAAAAATCAAACGGATCTGATATCAGATATTTAAATTTTAATATGGCGTCTTTTTGCAAATTATCCGTTACGTATCAAATATATTTTTTTTGGAAATGTTTTGATGGTCGCCTATTACGAATGTGATATTCAAAATCGCGTAGCTAATGTTGATGATGATTTTTATAGGTTGATCAGATTGATCTAGCATATTTCATTCGGAAAGTTTTAAGGGTCGACTGACTATTAATTTGCTATTAGAATTTAAAAATTTTTATTTTAGGACAATTTTTTTTTTTAGAAATTAATCGAAGTCTCACCAAATATTTTTTGGGAAAATTTTAAGTGTTGCAGAATACGAATATGATATCAGATTTGAAAACGTCGCATCCAATATGGCGGAAATTTTTTTTTACAAAGTAATTCGTGGCAAATTATTAAACTTGTTAGAACGTTTTAAAATGTGTTATCAGTATCGGCTTCAGCGCCCCTAAAAACTTTCCAGAAAAAAGTTTGAAAAGTCAATCAGATCGATCAGATCAATGAGCTTAAAGAATTTTAATAAAAAAAAAGTCTTTCAATAGGTTCATCTAGATCCTTTATTAGAGTTTGACCAATCTATTATGGAATATCACATATTACAGGTTGGTTGAAAAGTTCCTGCGCTAGAAATGAAAGAATACTGTTTTTGTTACGAAATATATTTTTTTATTCAATATAATCTCCTAGAAGCTCAATACACTTGTTCCAATGATCTTCCAATAATTTCATCTCATCCTTATAATGGTTTTCCGGAAGCTCTGCAAAATAACCGTCTACGGCTGCTATGGCCTCTTTATTCGACGAAAAATGCTTTCCACGAAGGAATTGTTTGAGATTTCTGAAGAGATAGTAGTCACTGGGAGCCAAATCTGGTGAATACGGTGGATATTCAAGCAATTCGTACTTTAATTCTTTGAATTTAGCCATCGTCAAAACACTTTTGTGAGCAGGTGCATTGTCTTGATGAAAAATGATTTTTTTCTTCTTTAAACCAGGTCTTTTCTCACTAATTTGTTCATCCAGCTGATCGAAAAGGCTGCAATAATATTCAGAGTTGATTGTTTTACCTTTCTGAAGATAATCAATCAACAAAATTCCTTTTGCATCCCAAAAAACTGATGCCATAACCTTCTTTGCTGATCATTGTGACTTCACCTGCTTTGGAGCTTCAGTCCACTGTAAACGTTCTTGTTTCAATTTAGGATCATGGTAGTAGATCCAAGTCTGATCCATAGTTATAAAACGACGCAAGAAGTCGGTTTTATTCGGCTTAAAACGCTCCAAATTACGCTGAGAAATTTGTTTTCGATCCAGTTTTTGTTGAATTGTTAATGTGTGCGGGACTAACTTTCCAAACAGTTTTTTCATACGTAATTCTTCATGAAAAATGTGGAGTACTCGTTCGTCTGAGATGCCTATGACATTAGCAATTTCACGCTTAGTCAAACTTGGATCTTCACTAACCATATTATGTACCTGCTCAATGATTTCTGCTGTGGTTGCAGTTTTTGGTCGTCCTTCGCGTGGATCGTCTTTAAGGCTGGTACGACCACGTTTAAATTCACCAGCCCAATATTCAACGATGCGTTTTGAAGGTGAGGACTCCTTATACACTTGTAACAATTGTTCATAAATTTCCTTTGCTTTTAAACCCTTCAAAACAAAGAATCTAATGACCCTTCAAAACAAAGAATCAATGACACGTCAACTTCAAATGGCTTGTAAACAAAAAAAGAATTGATAGAATGACTTGCAACTTTGCATGTATTCTCAGGACAGTTATACCAACTTGAGAAAAAAAAGTTTGGAGCTAGCAGTGCCATCTCTTGGTGAGCACAGGAACTTTTCAACCAACCTGTACTTCTTTTTTTATTTGTAAACTAAATGAGAATTCCAACAACATAATAACTTATAATTGCTTAATATCTCCATATAATTGATTCATTTTATATGTAGGTTTAACTTTTTAACAAAATCTTTGTACATTATTTTTTTATTTTGTATATTTAAATATTTTTTTTTCAAACATGACAAGTAAAATGAATTCATATCCTTGTAGCTAATATACAAATGTTTAATGTAATTTTATGACTTAATGTAGGCATATCATGTCAAATGATAAAAATGAACGACTTCTACTACTACTACTACTTGCAACAACATCTACTACTACCAGGAGACAACGATGACGCTCACACACGCACTATATTGAATTAATGCAACAAGCAAATAATAATAAAAATTGTTGCATTTATATATGCAACAAATAAAAAGATAAGTGCCACCAAACAAGAATAATCCACAAGACTCCAAAGACGCTAATAAGAACAAAAAAAAAAAAACTCCAAACTAAAAACAGATGAAAATAAGATTTACTTTTTTTTCAACTTAATCAAAGAAAAAAATATAAAATACTACGAGGGGAAATATAAAATAGATTTAAAATGGCAAAAAATTGGCACTACCAAAGCTGTGGATGTTGTACCACATGATGCTAAGCATTCATGCATTTCCTAAAATATAAGAGTTGAAGTACTAAATTATTTGTGTTGTGGAAACACTTAGAAAAGGAGTGTAAAGCTTAGTGATCATGCGTATGATGGCAATGATGACAACTGAATTGTTAAAAAAAAAGAGAAAAAGGAATACTGCATATGCCGTATGTATGCATTATAATCATAATGCACGCCTCTGTAGCAATGCAAAATTTACAGCAACTACAACAACGAAATATCTGTTCAGTTTTGGTTTTTTTTTTTTGGGCGGGGGGAGGGGGGGAGGAGTAGGGAAGGCAACCATGCGAGTAACATTCTGTCGCCGCCAATGTTTGTAACACTGCAAACAGAAATAAAAATGAAATGAACGACGCCATAAAGGCTACAAATGTTACTTACAATAAACGTGCATCATATATGTACTACACTTCACATGTTTCAACAGTGGTGCTGATTTGTATGCAACGAATTGTTTTGTTAAGACCGTATCATTCTTTCTTTGCGTATCATCACAATTTTTAAAATAACAAAATAAAAACAAATCAGACGAATAACAGCAAGAAATTGCGTACGTTTATTATTCAACAGAGGCATAGTTTATGTTTGTCATCTCCTCCGCACAATTGTTGTTCATTTTATTTTGTTTTCTTTTTTTTTAGTTGATGGCATTCAAAATTGTGAAAAATGCAACGAAAAAAAATTATTGCCATTGTGTTTAATGAAACCAACTACTATTCTCAGGATTACAAGTCGAATCCGGTTTGCAAGCTCTTTAGTTACTCCTTTGGACGTTTCTATAGGCTGGAACACCGGCCTGCCCAAACCTCTTTGGCTCTAAACGTGATATATTAAATATGCCTTCCTTGGAGTTTGCGCTAATTAATTGATAAGGTACTTTTTAGAATGTTTTCCAGAACGGGGAAAAATCTTCATTTCAAAGGAGCTAAGTTTTCTGCTTAACGGCCTCCCGCTAAGATGGGATTTTTGAAAATTCCTACGGGGAAAATTTCCCCCTTGACGTTCTGCCCAAACCACTTTGTCCAAAAACCAAAAATATATGTTTATTGGGAGTATGCGCTAATTCTTCGATAAGATACTTTTTGGAACTTTTTCCAGCAACGTGAGAACACAAAAACAATTTAAAACTTGGAAATGTCTCTCCCTTAACGGCCTACCGAAACCGCTTTAACTAAAAACCTGACACTGAAAATATGTTTTCCTAAAGTTTGGGTTAATTGACTGATGAAGTACTTTTTAGAACTTTTGCCGCCTTTAACGCCTCCCCAAACCCCAAACTTTGGCTAGAAACCTAAGATTTTAAAGAACGATTGAAATGGATACAGTAAAATTGGGAAACGAAATATAATAAAACGGGAATCAGTGGAATTCGAATACTAGGTAAAGGGACCGAAACGGAATGTAACGAATAAAGAGTGGAATTGAAACATTAGACAAGAGAAACGAAATGAAATAAAAATGGAAAAGAGTGAAATTTAAACTTTGGACAAGGCGGAACGAAATGCAATGGAAAGGTGAAGGAGTGGAATTAAAACACTGCACAAGGAAACGAAATGGAATGGAATGAGGAACGAGTAAAATTGAAACACAAGCCAAGGGGAACGGAATCGAATGGAACGGGGAGCCGATGGAATTAAAATATTAGACAAGGGAATGGAATGAGGAATGAGTAAAATTGAAACACTAGACAAGGGGAACTAACTGGAATGGAACGTGGAACCATTGGAAATGAAATATTAGACAAGAGGAACAAAATGGAATGCAACACAATATGGTGGAATTGAAACATTAGACAAGGGGAGCGAAATGGAATGGAATGAAGAACCAGTGAAATCAAAACATTAGACAAGGAGAATGAAATAAAACGAAACCAGTGGAATGGAAACATTAGACAAGTGGAACGAAATGGAATGGAACGCGGAACGAGTGGAATTGACACACTAAACGCAGGAAACGAAATGAAATGGAGCGAGCCTGCATTTTAGTGAAATTTATCGAATCTAACATAACCAGTTAATTGTGATAGGGACCGGTCACGGGACCGATCACTTTGATATGGGCTTGTCCTAGGAGGGGGTCAATTGCCCTCCGTGACATGTCACAGGACTGGTCCAAAAGGACATGTCGTGACTTTTAAACCGGTCACGTCATAGGTACTTAAGGAACCGGTGCTCTTTTCACCTATCTCGTGATATGTTTTTTCGAAACCGGTTCATTTTTCACCTATCCCGGGAGGAGGTCCCAATTCCCAACTGACCCCTTTTTTCCCGCAGGGTAGTTTTCTCCATTATCACGTTTTTCGAAAACTTATCTTTATATGAAAATTGGTGAATTACAAATAGTAGTGAAATCTTAAGCAATTTTCATTAGTCAATAAAATCAAGTCCTTACAACATTAACGAAAATAATAATGAAAATAATTTCATTACATCTGATATGAATGTAATGCATATGAAATCATTATTAAAAAAAAAAAATACTCCATCAACAATTAATTAGTCCTTTTAATTTTTTAGTCCCATGTATGGTAGACATCCACTAAGATGGAAATATTGGAAATTTTTACAGGAGGGGTAAAATAACGTAATTTCTCAGTCTTAATGTCCTACCATAAGTTCCCAAGCGCTTATTCACTGATAAGTTTAATTTTAATATTTCAATCAGGAACGTGGTAAGAATGGGGTTTTTAAATGAGACCCCTTGGGAATTCGGAAATCTGTGCTAGTAGGGTGAAGCCCCAATATTTAGGGCAAAAATTAGGCTGCTCAAAACATCGGCTTGAAATTTAAAATGTGTTACAAAAGAAATAAGTGCCCCCTTAATCCCCCAGCCCAAACCACTATTTCAATGGGAATAAATAGGGTAAAAGTGCCTCTGTATCACCCAAACTTATCGCTGGAGCAAGGAATTTAAAATTTTGGCATGTAACTTCCTCCTTTATCGTAGGCATCTACTGAGGGAAAATCTCACCATTATTAGCCTGCCCAAAAACCATCGGCTAGAAAGCGACACAAGCAATTAAAGCATTGTAAAAATGGGGCTAAAGAGGCAAAAGTACCTTCCTGGAAAATCTTGGAAAAAAGCCTTGTGTCAAGTAATACGAAACGAATTAAATATTTTCAATTCAATTGGAACTTTATTTATCTTAAATTGTAACCCAATGATATGAGTGCAATTTCGATCACATTTATTTAAAGTTGGTCGTGTTAATCCAGGCTTTATCATAGAAAATGATATATGCTTATAATCATATACAAAGTTTAGAATACAAGACATGTCAGCACATCAGGAGGTTAGTTGGTTGGTTGCTTGGTTGATATTGCTCTGCAATTTCATACAGCCCACATGTATGCAATAAATGTTGGCTTTTATTTTGTTTTTTTTTTTTGCATACCATATTCCAAACATAGTAGATACGCTGTTTCTTTTGTTGGTGGGTTTAATGTTGTAAAAATTGTTCCAATTTGCTACCTACCGAGCAATTGTAGACACAATATTTTTTCGTCATCTTAAAGATTTTTATTTAATTCATCTTAGCAAAAGCTACTGTTTGAATTTTGTTAAATTAACTACGTTATGGTTTACATATACATACATAGTAAACGTTCTATTATTCCATGAATGCAAATGCTTTGGAAAAATGTATATAAAAAATAAATTTACAAAGACATGAATTTGTTTATGGATTCCTATACAATTTAACTTTAGTTATGCTAGTTTTTTCAGCTTAACTTTGGTTTGTTTTTTTTTTTTTTTTTGGTTCTTGCAGGGAAAAAATATGGTCTATGGTAATGAGATTTGATGACAAAGGATAGCTGTCATTGGTTTTTTTTTTTTTTTTTTTGTTGCTTTTGTAGAGAAATTGTTATTCATAAATTCAAAATTTATTTGAAAATTGTTTTGAATAATTTTATTTTTATTTATGCTAAGATTTTAAGGAATAGTAAGGGGGGGGGGGGGGGTTAAGGGTAAATCATTTAAATTTTATGATTTTGATTGATTTATAAATCAATTGTTAGTATAAAATCGAGTGAATTATATCACTTTTTATTTTATAAATTTCAATTTTAAAATATTTTTTAAAACTTTTTTATGTTATAAAATTTTCTTTGTTTAAATCTTCTTTGCATTGCAAATTAAGTTATTTTATATTATTATTAAATTAACCCGCTTCCTTATCAATAAATCTTTTTGTTAACAAATCTTATATAACCAACTGTTAATAGCAACAAATTTACCCTAAAGGTATTTTTTGTCCGTTATTTTAATAGTATTTTATTTGTTGTTAAAACCTAGTATTTAATCACTTCATTATCTTTAGTTTTATACATATTTTTTTTTTTTATTATTTTTTTTGGGTTTAGCATATTATCAAAAAGTTTTCATCTTGCAAAATAGAAAAATAAAACCTTACAACACGAATACAATCCTCTATAACAAATCATAGTAAAACAATCTTACCCTAAAGCGATTTGTCTGAAGTAATGAAATGTGATTTAAAAAAAAATAAACAAATAACATGATTTTTATTTTCATCCATTGCAAAAAAAAAAAAACAAAAAAAAAAACTTTAAAACAATCCAAAAAATCAGCAAGCAGCCACCATGAATATCGATAATGTCAACGATTCATTAGTGAAGTTTAATTTGAATTTTCCCATCATAATTTGCATTAAAATTTGGCCAAAAGGAGGTTTGTTTTTTTTTTTTTGGTTTTTTAAATCAATTTAAAAGTAAAGAGGAAAGATATAAAAAAAACAAACAAAAAAGTTGCAAAAAAAAAACTTTAAAAAAGGTGCATGATTTGCTGGTTTAAGTATTTTAAAGTAGTTTTTCTTTCTTTTTTTTTTTTTGTATTTGGAAAGATGCATCAGTTTAATGGTTATTTAGTTTTAACAGATTGTTGAACTAACACAAATTTGCATTTAAATCTTAAAACAATCGAATTTTTTTTTGTTTGATTTTTTTTAATTTGATTTTGAAAATAGATTTTTTTTGGCTAACAAAAAATAAAAAGGAATTTTTTTATATTTTTAAAATATGGAAAATTTTGTTGAAAATATATTGTAAAGACATATTATTTATTAAAATTGACTAATTAGATATTTTCATGTTAAAACAAGTAAAAAAGGCTTAAATTCGGCTGTGCCGAATCTTCGAATACCTTCCACCAATGCTCTCTATTGTTTTTGATACAAACAATGTAAAAAACTTTTGAAGTAAAATTATGGAGGTGAAAAAAAATTTTTTAAGGTGAAAAACTTTTTTGTATGCCTAAACGAATTTTTTTACGTAAAAAAAAAAAATTTGAGGTAAAAAATTTTTTTTAGGTGAAAATAATTTTTTGTGTTGAAAAAAAATTTTTGTGGTGAAAAAAATTTTTTGAGTTGAAAAATATTTAAGATGTACAAAATATTATTAATTTCTAAACGATTGGTGAAAAAATATGAGAAAATATATTATATATCAGTTGCTACTATGAAATTGTACTAAAATCACAACAGTTTGTATGGAAAATTTAGAGGTATTTTCACATTTTCACTCATAACTTTTGAACAGCTGGACCGATTTTGCTCATTTTCAATACCAAACTGCTCGGGAGGATGTACAATAATCTGGGTAAAAATAGGCACCCCCGCTGGCGTCTTCGCGTCGTCATAGCCATTTCAACAGACAGACAGACGGACAGACAGACGGACATCGCTAAATCGACTTAAAATTGCATAAGCATCACGAATATATATACTTTATGGGGTCTTAAACCTATATTTCGACATATTACAAACGGAATGACAAACTGATATATACCCTCACCATATATGGTGGAGGGTATAAAAATATATCAGGGTCAATTAATAAAAAAAATCAAACAGAAATATTTGCTTTGAATTGATGGCGTCGCTCAATTAAATCCATTTTTTTTGTCATACCTTTTTGGGGCGTATACTTAATATTTAATTACAGTAGTACAATTCACGTTACTCATACGCTCAGTGTGTATTTTTCAAACACCAAAAACCAAACAAGAAAGGGAAATTATATTGGAAAGTGGCATTGTACCGGGGTAATTGTGAGCTAAATAATAATTTATATTCACTTTAAATATTTTACACCTCAAAAGTTTTTTCACCACAAAATGAGTTTTTACCTTAATAATTTTTTTTTCACCTCAAATTTTTTTTTTTTTAATTAAAACAATTTTTTTATATTATTTGTAACAATAACACTGTGGAGGACAGGAATTATAAAATTGGAAGACAGGAATTATAAAATTGGTACTATAGTACTTTTTGTGGTACTTTTGAGGCCTTAAAAGTACACTGATGAAAAAATTTAAGTCCAATCTAACACTTTATAAATATGCTGAAGCCGTTTTATAAAAATGCAAATTGATGACAAGTTTCGTTATATGTGGAAGACAGGAATTATAAAAATGGTACTATAGTACTTTTTGTGGTGCTATTGAGGCTTTAAAAAGTACACTTAGGGAAAAATCTGTTCATAAATATGAAGAAAAAATTTACGCCCAATCTAACACTTTATAAATATGCTGAAGCCGTTTAATAAAAATGCAAATTGATGACAAGTTTCTTTATAATTATGAAATATTTCTTTACTATAATGAATAATTTTTAAAAAATTTTGAATAAAATGTATAAGATACTTCTTTCCATTAATGAAAAAATTTTATAAATGGCTAAAAATCCAAAAAGTAATAATTTCATCGGTTCATACTCCATGGAACATACATTTTAAATTTTTGGAAAGGCAGTTAATAGGGAGGCTTTCCCCTTATTCCCTATTTCCTGGGGAAAATTACAAACAATATCTAAATATTGGTACGTACTAAATACAAGTGTGTGAAGATAAATACGAAAGTTATCGAAAGTTAAATTCGATAACTTTGACGCTAAGTGTGAAGTTAAATACGAACAAAAAAAAAAATGCGGAAAACATTAAAATTAACGCTAATTGAAAAATAAAATTTAAAAAACACCGGGAAAGGACAAAAGTGACGCTAAGTGTGAAGTTAAAATCGAAAAAAAATTAAAAATTAAAAAATACGGAAAAAACGAAATCGTTACGCTAAAATGCTGATAATAAAATTTCTCCGAAGGTTTTTGGCCACTGTGGCCAAACTGAACGAGTGATATGAGTGATACCTCAAATTAAAGGTCTGACCGTGCCATATTTAAATGTAGAAGCACTTTTTCTTAATTGATTTTCAGAAAATTTTTAAAATTTTTTTAATTTCACTCTTATTACTGATTGATGGATACGAAATTCCTCTGAAGGATTTTGGCCACTGTGGCCAAACTGGACGAGGTACACATATGAGTGATACCTCAAATTAAAGGTCTGACCGTGCCGTATTTAAATATAGAAGCGCTTTTCATGAATTGATTTTCAGAAAATTTTTAAAATTTTTTTAATTTCACTCTTATTACTGATTGTTGGGTACGAAATTCCTCTGAAGGATTTTGGCCAATGTGGCCAAACTGGACGAGATACACATATGAGTGATACCTCAAATTAAGGTCTGACCGTGCTCTATTTAAATGTAAAAGCGGTTTTTCTGAATTGATTTTCAGAAAATTTTTAAAATTTTTTTTAATTTCACTCTTATTACTGATTGTTGAGTTCGAAATTCCTCTGAAGGATTTTTTCCACTCTGGCCAAACTGGACGAGGTACACATATGAGTATACCTCAAATTAAAGGTCTGACCGTGCCGTATTTAAATATAGCGCTTTTCCTGAATTGATTTTCAGAAATTTTAAAATTTTTTAATTTCACTCATTTTAAGTCTTCGATTTTTTTTAATTTTTTCTAAAATATTTTTTGAAAAAAAAAAAATAAATAAAATAAAAAAATATTGATGCTAGATAAAAAATAATTTAAAATTTAGTACATCTTTTTACTGATTTTATCAAACAGATTTTAAATTCCACTTTACAAAAAGTTTACTGAAATTTAGTAGCGGCAGCTTATTTTTTCTACAAATTTCATTGTACTACACGTCAGCAGACATGTGTACATAGCTAAGATTAGCAAAAAAAAATACCGCTGGGCTCAAATTAGCAAAATTTCCCGTAATAACAGCAAAATTTTCACTTGTCATTACAGACTTTTTTTGGTGAGTGTAGGTGAAAACTGGACAGGTTTCGAAAATATACATCACAAGATAGGTGAAATGAGGACCGGTTCCTAAAGTGCCTACCACGTGACCGGCTTAAAAGTCATCACATATTATTTTGCGTTGGTTCTGTGATATGTTCTTTGGGGTTAGTTGTGTGACATGGTCTTTTACACCAGTCCTGTGAGATGTCATTGAGGGCAATTAACCCCCACCTAGCACAAGCCCATGTTAAATTTACCGGTCCTTTTCATATAAAAAAAATCGTTCTCGTGACCGGACCATATCACAATAAACCGGTCCCCGGAAGTGTCCCTTTTCCGCAGGGATACTTGTTCCTATTTATGAACAAGTTTTATAAATGGCTAAAAATCCAAAAAGTAATCATTCAGTTAGTTCATACTCCATGGGACATATATTTAAAATTTTAGATTTGGAAAGGCCGTTAATAGGGAGGCTTTTCCCGTTTTCCCGTTCCTGGAGAAGATTCCAAATAATATGTAAATACTGTTACATACTACCATGTAGGAAATGTCGATAGTGAAACTGTACTGATTTACTATTGACTTTGTCACCAGAACTACTGACTAATTATGCCCCAGCCAACGCTTTCTGCTGTAGACATTTAACATGTGTGTGTTAAATGTGTGCGAACCTACACAACTATTGACTAGGTATTGACATTGGAACCAGAGATTTACTAGTACATTTTAGTAATTCTTGTCTACACTTTTGCAACTTTTTACTTACAGTAGGAAGGAAATAAGTTTAAGCAGGTGCATTTATTTTGTTAAATTAGATATTTTATTAATAAAATTTTGTTTATAAATTTCATTTAAGTAAAAACAAATTGTCGTGCAAGTTTAATTTTGGAGTAAACAAATCTTCGAAAGACTGCACGAAAATCATCCACAGGCTCCGTAAAATCTTCATCAGGCTCCACAAAATCTCTAGAGTTGCAATTTTCACTAAAAATGTTTGCCTCTTTCTAGTTATTATTATTTTTTTCACAAGTTTTTTGTAATTTCTTTTGCTCATTATATATTTTGTTCAAATTTGTATATTTATACCCTTCACCATAGGTGGAAGGGTATATATAAGTTTGTCATTCCGTTTGTAATTTTTACAATATTGATCTTAGACCCTATAAAGTATATATATTCTGGGTCCTTATGAAGAGCGAAGTTGATTTAACGATGTCCGTCTGTCCGTCTGTCCGTCTGTGTGTTGAAATGGGTTTTCCGAAGAACCCAGACATGATGAGGACTTGATTCTTTTTTATTTCTGTAACATGCGATCCATTTCTGTTTGCTATTAAAAATCAGACAGATCGGTTAATAAATGGCTGAGATATTAGCAAAAAACCAGGACTACCTCTAATTTTTCCAGTAAAATCCCTTTGTTTAATATGTATGTAGAATTTTGAGCATAACAACACAAAATTTTTCCAGTAAAATCCCTTTCTTTAATATGTATGTAGAATTTTGAGCATAACAACACATCCATATGTTAAAATTCTTTTCTTTCATCTCCACCTTTTATACACAAACAACACACATACAAAGATTTGTCATTTAAATAAAAACTAAACAAATCTCTAATGAACGAAGACTTTTATATATGTACCTCTATTGACGATGATTTTGTGTGAGCTTCAATAGCTCAGTTGTCTAGACGCTGTGTCACAAATACTTTTTTTTCTCTAAGGCCGCGGGGTTCGAGGTTCAAATCTCGGTCAGGTCAATTCACTTTTTTGTGTACATTTTTTTTATTATTTTCTTAAGACTTTTTTTTGCTTATTTTTGTTTTTTTTTAAGATTTAAAAATTAATTTATATAAAATTTTATATTAATAATTAAAATTCTTTTCTTTCATCTCCACCTTTCATACACAAACAACACACATATAAAGATTTGTCATTTAAATAAAAACTAAACAAATCTCTAATGAACGAAGACTTTTATATATGTACCTCTATTGACGATGATTTTGTGTGAGCTTCAATAGCTCAGTTGTCTAGACGCTGTGTCACAAATACTTTTTTTTTCTCTAAGGCCGTGGGGTTCGAGGTTCAAATCTCGGTCAGGTCAATTCACTTTTTTTTGTACATTTTTTTTTATTATTTTCTTAAGACTTTTTTTTGCTTATTTTTGTTTTTTTTAACATTTAATAATTAATTTATATAAAATTATATATTAATAATTAAATAATCCATAAATAGGCTAAAAACATCAACATTTTTATAAAAACCCTCTGATACAAACAAAATACAAACGTTTTTATACCTTTCACCACAGGTGGAAGGGTCGCGGGTTCGTTAAGATTTTTTTTTTGTTTATTTTTTGTTTTTTTTACATTTAATAATTAATTTAAATAAAATTTTATATTAATAATTAAATAATCCATAAATAGGCTAAAAACATTAAAATTTGTATAAAAACCCTCTGATACAAACAAAATACAAACAGTTTTATTTCTATTTTTTGCTCCGATTTAAAAGAATTTATAAAAAGATTTTTAAACCATTTTATTTCTCACATATTAAGAAAATTTTATACATAATTTACCTTTGAGTGCAACTATTTTAGGTCATAACTTATAATAATTTATAAAAAAAATTATAAACTATTTTCCTTCAAATTTTTAAAATTAAGCTAAAGAAATTACAAATATTTCTAATAAAAAAGCGAAATAAAATCCCAAATGCAAATTTGCCAGCTAAATCAAACTATTTTGTAGAAATAAAACACATGCAGTTCTAGTGATTTCTTTTAACGATTTGTTGAAATTCTTTTCTTTCACCTCTTCACCTTTTATACACAAACAACAAACACTATTCTAGAGCTGTATTATGACCTATGGATACGTCTTATATAGCAAAAGATCGAAAATCTTTAGTATAACATATTTGCTGAAAAACTCGGAAATATCGGTTCGGATACAAAAAAGTTATGCCCAAAACATAAATTTTTTTAAAATACCTATTTTCTGGAACCATAAATCTTCCCGAGTCCAAGTTTTATCTCCAACTAAATGGTTAATTTCCTCTTAAAGGCGTCCGTATATAAATCTGTCCATTTCATATATGTCCATATATAAAGTTCAGTTTTTTCCCAACCATGGTGAAGGGTATATAAGATTCGGCATAGCCGAATTTAGCCGCTCTTACTTGTTAACTGTTAAATTAATTTTTCTTTAAATTTTTATTAAAAACTTTAATTTTGCATGCAGCTAGCACATGTATTTTCAACAAAATAAAACAATACAAAAATTAAGAACAAGCACAGCTTTGCAGCTGCAAAAAAGGAATGTAAAAAGTATGGACGCTTTGTGGACATGTCACCAAAAAGTCACCCAAAATAGTCGACAAAAGTGGTGACTTGTAGACATCTGACCGCAGGCTTCCTACAGGGTAAATACTGTTGAATATGATTCGAACAGGTATCGAAATTATCATACTCGTAGTATAATCCTAATGATCATATAATGATTACTAGCATCATAATATAATCATTATGCATTTCAATCATAACAACCATATTATATTATGATAAAAATAATGGTAATTTTATTATCATAATATGATAACTATATTATATTCAGTACTATAATTGCCACAATCATAAATCCAAAAATATTTACATGATGCTCTTTGAATATGTTTGCCCTAACCAAGTTTTTTTTTTCTTAGCGTGTACTACTTTCCAGGTCTGCAAAATTATTCAAGTTATAATTAATTAAAATTTTTTTGTTCTACCAACAATATGGCGCCATTAAAAAAAAATCATTTCAACAATTTTTGTTACTTCTATTGTTATTGTTATTAATAACGGAAGGAAATATGTTATTTCATTAATATTTAAAACTCAAAAATCCATAACACCAACTGACCAAAGTGTTATATCCGCTCTAAACATTAAATGATGCAAACATAAACATTTAAACTGTTTTCAAATACAAAATTCAAATACATAAATAATATATCATACCTCTACCACAAAATAGGCTGTTAACAGATATAAAATTAAAATAAAAAAAAAAAAACACTTATTTAAGTGCAATGGAAATGTATATCGTAGTTGTAGATAGTTTTATAAAATTTTATGAATATAAATTTATAATTTTTATTATACCCTACACCATTATGTGGTTAGGATATAATGAGTATACAGATCAATGTTGTAAACACTTTCTGGGGAGAGTTACTAACGATGTCCGGTCATCTGTACATATTTTTCAGTACGCAGTTTACAAAAAAATTCCAAAAAAAAAATTCGAAAGTTCTAATCATTTAAATTTCGATCCCAAACATTTGTGGAATTTTATCTGAACCCGTATAGGGTATCAAATGTTCGATATTGACTTAATTAATTTTTATTACTTGTTTTTAGTTGTTATTACTATTCATAGCAAACATTTTATTTATAATTACCAACTGCAAACTTATGGTGGCGGCCAAATAAACATTAAATATTTTATACTTTTGGTTGGTATTTATTTAAATAATAATTTTGTTTAAAAATTATTGCTTTTTGTTTTATTTTGTTGTAACAAAAATTGTTGCAATTTTAAAAATTTTATTATTCATATAAATTTATTTTCAACTTACACCTCAATGCATTTGAAATTCAAATATTTTATATGGTCATTTTTATTTTATTTATTACATAAAACTATAGCGGTTTCGGCAATATTTTTTTTCCGCGTTATATTCATTTAACGTTAATGTGAAAATTGTGAGAGAAATACATATTTTTCAATTTCACGCTTCAGATAATTTTCTAATTAGATTTATATATCGTACATATGTATGAATAGTGTTTTTTTTTGGGACTGCATTACACAGATACTTATAGTTATGATATTTATTTTAAATATGACCTGTATAATTTTTGGTATTATGATTTTATTTTAAAATAAACATTTTAGAAAATATATAATAAGATAATTTGGGTAATGTAAAACAAAAAGTGTTATTACCACAATTATAACAATAGTTTAAAATATATTTTAAATATTTAAGCGCAAAAAAAAGAAAAATATTGACAAACCAAGAAATTGGGGAATGTAAAAAATTTGACTGAAGCTTGCCCCTTACAGAAAGACAACAAAAAATATATTTCATGAAAAACCATCGATAAATACCGATCTTATTTTCAAATTTATGTAAAAATATCATACAAACGAAATATATTTATATGAACATACATGATTATACATTGGCCTGTATATGAATATAAATGGGTTTACATGATCATATAGGGACATGCATAGTTCAATTTATGATCATACATAGTTCAATATATATCTTACATAATCTCACATATCTTACATGATATCATATACAGGTTGGTTGAAAAGTTTCTGCGCTCGAAATGAAAGAATACTGTTTTTGTTACGAAATATATTTTTTTATTCAATATAATCTCCTAGAAGCTCAATACACTTGTTCCAATGATCTTCCAATAATTTTATCCCACTTATAATGTTTTTCCGGAAGCTCTGCAAAATAACCGTCTACGGCTGCTATGGCCTCTTCATTCGACGAAAAATGCTTTCCACGAAGGAATTGTTTGAGATTTCTGAAGAGATAGTAGTCACTGGGAGACAAATCTGGTGAATACGGTGGATGTTCAAGCAATTCGTACTTTAATTCTTTGAATTTAGCCATCGTCAAAACACTTTTGTGAGCAGGTGCATTGTCTTGATGAAAAATGATTTTTTTCTTCTTGAAACCAGGTCTTTTCTCACGAATTT
Source organism: Eustalomyia histrio (assembly GCA_949748255.1). Lineage (NCBI taxonomy): Eukaryota > Metazoa > Arthropoda > Insecta > Diptera > Anthomyiidae > Eustalomyia > Eustalomyia histrio. The sequence goes on from OX456527.1 coordinate 118,547,193, forward strand.
TTTCATCCAGCTGATCCAAAAGGCTGCAATAATATTCAGAGTTGATTGTTTTACTTTTCTGAAGATAATCAATCAACAAAATTCCTTTTGCATCCCAAAAAACTGATGCCATAACCTTCTTTGCTGATCGTTGTGACTTCACCTGCTTTGGAGCTGAACAACCAGCTTCAGTCCACTGCAATCGTTCTTGTTTCAATTTAGGATCATGGTGGTAGATCCAAGTCTCATTCATAGTTATAAAACGACGCAAGAAGTCGGTTTTATTCGGCTTAAAACGCTCCTAATTACGCTGAGAAATTTGTTTTCGATCCAGTTTTAGTTGAATTGTTAATGTGTGCGGCACTAACTTTCCAAACAGTTTTTTCATACGTAATTCTTCATGTAAAATATGGAGTACTCGTTCGTCTGAGATGCCTATGGCATAAGGAATTTCACGCTTAGTTAAACTTGGATCTTCACTAACCATATTATGTACCTGCTCAATGATTTCTGCTGTGGTTGCAGTTGTTGGTCGTCTTTCGCGTGGATCGTCTTAAAAGGTGGTACGACCACGTTTAAATTCACCAGCCCAAAATTGAACGGTGCGTTTTGAAGGTGAACACTCCTTATACACTTTTAACAATTGTTCATAAATTTCCTTTAAACCCTTCAAAACAAATAATCTAATGACTGCACGATATTCATTTTTTTTCCATATTGAAAAATATCAATGACAAGTAAACTTCAAATGGCTTGTAAACAAAGAAAGAATTGACAGAATGACTTGCAACTTTGCATGTGTTCTCAGGACAGTTATACCAACTTGAGAAAAAAAAAAGTTTGGAGCTAGCAGTGTCATCTCTTGGTGAGCGCAGGAACTTTTCAACCAACCTGTATGTCCGCATATCTTCGGATCCAAATTTTGATCACATATATCCCCATATATGTTCATTTATTCATGTATGTTCATATACGTTTATATATGATAATGTGTGATATATAATCATATATGATCATATACAGTCATATACCCTGAGATCCGAAGATATGCGGACATATATGAGTACATGTATGATCATATATTGAATTATGCATGTACCTATATGATCATATGCAGGCCAATGTATGATCATATATGTTCATATATATTACACTTTAATACAGGCCACAAATAAAAATATATCTTTATTTATGACATTTTGTATAGTAAATTTGATATCTTGGCCTATATGAGGGCCAAGGGACAATCCCTTTTTATTTTACTCTAAACAGCTTCTTCATGTTTAAATCCCATAAACCATTTTCTGATAACTGCACCTAGAATCAAACCAAAATACAAAGTTTTATAATTCCGATTCCAACTTTATTCAATTCCAATTCAATTTAGATTAAATTCTAATTCAATACCAATTAAATATTTAATTTAATCCAATTGGATTAAATTAAATTTAAATTTGGATTCAATTTTATTCCATTTAGGATTTAATTAGATTCCAGTTGGATTCAATTTAATTCCATTTGAAATTCAATTAGATTATACTGGAATTAAATTAAATCCCAGTTTGAATTCAATCTTATTCTAACTTTAATTAACTACAATCCAACTAAAATTAAATCAAATTCCAACTAAAATTAAATTCCAACTAAAATTGAATTAAATTGCAACTAACTAGAAATAAATTCTAACTAGAATTAAACTAAGTTAAAACTAGAATTAAATTAAATTCCAACTATAATTAAATTCTAACTAGAACTAAATTAATTAAATTCAACTAGAATAAAATTGGAATTTAATTTTACAGTTCGAATTTAACTAACTACAGTTGGATTATAATAACTTACAATTGGAATTCAATTAATTACAGCTAGAATTTGATTCAATTCCAGTTGGATTCTATTTCATTCTAATTTGATTCCAATAATTATTTCCAACTGAATTCCAATTGAAATTGAATTGATTTGAAATTTAGTTAATATGGATCGTTACAGATTTTTTTGATTCAGTCTCAGAGAGTAAAAGACGTTATAAAATTTAGTTTAGTTAATAAAATTATTAAAACGTTATTGAAATTAAAAGAGATACGGTTAAAATTAATTTTTTTAAGTCCCAGGTTTTGTAAAGAATTCAATAAAAAAATGGTGTAAAAAAATTAAAATTTTTGCAATTTTTATGAAAAACAAAAATTTCTGTATAGTTTTAACGCTGTGTTTTTGAGTAAGTCAACCCGCAGAAAAAGCTGTCGGTTTGTATGGAACTTATCTTGTAATCATAACACTCACCCAAAAAAGTGTGCAATGGCAACGGAAAATTTTGCTGTTATTACGGGAAATTTTGCTAATTTGAGCCCAGCAGTTTTTTTGCTAATCTTAGCACCACATATCTGCTAAAGTGTAGTACCATGAAATTAGTAGAAAAAATTAGTAGCCGCTACTAAATTTTAATAAACCGTTTGCATAGTGAAATTTAAAATCGTTTTGCTAAAATCAACAAAATTAAATTTCTAAATATTATTAATATTAGTAAAACCAAATTAGTATAAAAAATTAGTAAGTGTACTAAATTTTAGTGAATTGCTGTAAACTTAATGAATTGTAAAATATAGCAAAATTTTACTATATATTATTCAAATGCTCAAATTAACTCAATTATTTTTAACGAATTCGAATATACAAATATATATTTTTTTATCAAGCAACATTTTTTTATTTCCAAAAAATATTTTAGACAAAATTAAAAAAAACAAAGGCTAAAATATAGTAATTTTTGTTTTAAAAGATACTTTTAGTTAATTTTTTAGATTTCAAGGTCAAATTTTAATTGTTTTAAGGGCTGATTTTTATAACTAAAAAATTTTTACTGCAATTTTAAGTGGATGTCCTATTTTTGGATATAAGTCGGTTGTGAAAAGTATCTTTACTTCCAATCCCTTTTCAACCTACCCAGCAAAACTTTGGTAATGAGTGCGATATTCTCATGCGTTACCTTTTAATGATAACTCGTTACCTTTTTCATTATTTGCAAGCATAAAGTAATAAGTTACTGATTATTAATTACGTAATATATGATTTATAAATGTAAAGTAATAATTGAAATATTTTTGAAAATCTATTTTTAGATACATTACTTTGTGTTTTTTTGTAAGCAAAAGGGTAATGTAAGCAAAGGGTTGAAAACACGAAATTTAAAGCAATCAAATACTATATGTAGAGTTCTTGGCTGGCAACCAGAGTTCCCTGGTTTGATTACCATCATAACCACATTATTATACCCTTCACCATAGGTGGAAGGGTATATATAAGTTTGTCATTCCGTTTGTAATTTCTACAATATTGATCTTAGACCCTATAAAGTATATATATTCTGGGTCCATATGAAGAGCGAAGTTGATTTAACGATGTCCGTCTGTCCGTCTGTCCGTCTGTCCGTCTGTCCGTCTGTGTGTTGAAATGGGTTTTCCGAAGAACCCAGACATGATGAGGACTTGATTCTTTTTTATTTCTGTTACATGTGATCCATTTCTGTTTGCTATTAAAAATCAGACAGATCGGTTAATAAATGGCTGAGATATTAGCAAAAAACCAGGACTACCTCTAATTTTTCCAGTAAAATCCCTTTGTTTAATAAGAGTGTGAAGAAAAATACGTAGGTTAAATACGTTTCACAACTATTGTGAATGATATAAATAAAAAATAAATAGTAGTGTCGCCAACTTTTTTTTGCCTAGAAAATGCCAAATTTGACAAGAAAAGCGCTGAAACATATGGAAATATATAAATTTGAGATTTTACATGACATATTATTTTGGATTAAAATTTTTGGACATTTAAGAAAAAATAAATGGGGATACCGCTTGTTTGTGGAGAGCTATGAGGTAGTAGATTCCAACGATGTATTCATCTCCTTCAGAATACCATGGTGAAGGGTATATAAGATTCGGCATAGCCGAATTTAGCCGCTCTTACTTGTTTTTAAAAACGTTTAAAATATTTGTAATAATTTTTTTAATAAAAATTCCTCTTTTTTAAAAATCTATTTTTAGACACCTTGCATTATTACCTCTAAAATAATGGCTATATACATTACTTTGAGACTCATCGCCTGTAAAATTCATCAATAAAGTAAGGTGTAAAGTAATCCGTGAGCTCCTATGGCTACACATTACTTTACAAATTATTTGGTAATGTGTGATTTTGCTGGGTATGTAACATTTTAAATCAATTTAAGTTTGTATGTATAAGTTTTAATTATTATAAATCACATTTTCTTCAATATCCATTTTTATAAAATTAGTAATTTTTCTTTTTTTGATAATTTTAGCAAATCAGTTTTCAAAAATTTGTAAAATGATTTCTGAAGTTATAAATATTCTGTAAAAATTCTTCAATTTGTATATTTTAAATAGCAATAAAATTTACGAAATAATAATTTTTTTACTATAAATTAGTACAAAAATAGTAAAGTTTGAATAAAAATTTTTCTACTAACTTTTTTTCTAGGTGTAATGTTGTAATGTTTTAAGTAATACCCCCGCAGAGAGAGAGAGAGAACTCATTTTGAAATGCTTACAAAATTTTGGTTCGGAGGATAATGTGATAAAATCACTTTCAATTAAAAAATTTTAAAAAATGTAAGACTATCAATATTTTTCCAAGAAAAAAACGCTGAAAATGTCTTTTTCGCAGAAAGTTAATCACCAGAGTGAGTAGAAATTGTACTTTCTTTACATCTACGCAAATAAGGTGTAAAAGAATAAATAATTTCTTTCTAAATAATTATGTTTCAATTTTTAAAAGTACGCTTACCTGACATTTACAATTTTTAGAAAAATTAATTTTTGCATAATTTTGTAAAAAAAACACCATATTTAGTTTAAAACTCAATGAATACAAAAGTTATTTTTTTCTTTGTTAACTAAAAAAAAATAAAATAAAACCTCAACTCCAAATCTTATTGAACTTTAGCCTCGATTTTTTATTATTTTGTTTCAACAAAAAAAAAAAAAAAAAACAATCTCTTAAACAGCTTTGTTTAAAAATGTAAGTCATATTACATTTTGACTTAAGTACAATACTTACAATCAGTTCAAATAATAGAGAAAAAAAAAACAATACAATATATAAATATACACTGTAATCGAAAAGTAGATTATCAAAACTTCAGCGCATCATATAATAATGAGGCAAATTGTGTGAAGTTTGTAAGAATTTAAAATTAAATTTTTTGGCTACGATCATGAAATTTGGAATGAGCTAAATTAGAAAGAGAATTGATATCAAATTAATTTAATTCTTTTTAAAATGGAAATATAAAATCTTAAATGTTCACAAATTAATTTAAACATCAAAATGTTTGTTTTATCTAAAATCATATTTACTTTAATAAGATTTATACTTAATTTAAAAATGTTCTTAAAAAGCACAATGTTGATGCAAATATAATATAGCAATTTATTTAACTGTGATTTCTTTCTTCAGAATAGATCTGTAAAATATTTACCAAAGCAACATTACAGAACCATATTCGGGGTTCTATTTTTTTCCAGAATTTTTTGAAGTTTATGAATTCCCATCATCATGTTTGCATACTTTCAAATCTAAGTGTATGCAAAACCACTTCAAAAACAAATGTTTTACTCGGTATTGTTTATAAAGAATTACTTAAGTTAAAATAACCCTTTTTTTTATATTTTTTCTGGTATTTTTTTTAAGACTCATTTTCTGGCAAAACGATTAGTCGTCATCATCCATATAAAATAAGTTGAAGTTTGAAGTTAGTTTAGTTGTAGTGTTTTAACTGGCACTCGACTTTAAATGGCTGCAGTTAAGTTTCTTTTTAGTTTTTTTTTCCTTTTTGCATTAAAAGCTGTTTAAAATGTCGTGATGATGGTAAATTGTAAATAGTTTAAATGATTTCAAATGGTTTCAAATATTCTTTATACACAATTTACTACCTACGTTTTTTTTTTCATACACCCTAAACTTTGCTGTCTTATAGGAGGATATTAAAAGTTTTTGACAAAATTTGTGATATATGAGCACAGGAAAAATTATACTATTTGTAGCTTAATTAAAAAATTAATTAAATTGGTTGAAATTGCATACATTTTATTACAATTTAACTATTAATTTTATCAATAAAAGTATTTATTGTATCAATTAAACTTGTAATTGTATCAATTAAACTTGTAATTGTATCATTTAAACTTGTAATTGTATCAATTAAATTTGCAATTGTATCAATTTAAATCTTAATTCAGCTAATTAAACTTTTAATTGTAACAATTAAACTTTTTATTGTAACAATTAAACTTTTAATTGTAACAATTAAACTTTTTATTGCAACAATTAAACTTTTAATTGTAACAATTAAACTTTTAATTGCAACAATTAAACTTTTTATTGCAACGATTAAACTTTTAATTGCAACAATTAAACTTTTAATTGCAACAATTAAACTTTTAATTGCAACAATTAAACTTTTAATTGCATCAATTAAACTTTTAATTGCAACAATTAAACTTTTAATTGCAACCATTAAACTTTTAATTGCAACAATTACTCTTTTAATTGCAACAATTAATCTTTTAATTGCAACAATTAACTTTTAATTGCAACAATTAAACTTTTAATTGCAACAATTAAACTTTTAATTGCAACAATTAAATTTTTTATTGTAACAATTAAACTTTTAATTGTAACAACTATACTTTGATTTGCATCTTGTAACGGCCTAAATTATCGTTTTACATAAATATTATTTGTTTTAACCTTTTACTGAATATTTATTGTATTTATGTTTATTATTATTTTTTGTCATTTCTATTTTTTTTTTGTGTTACAACTCCAGAATATGTTTTAGTTACACTCATTCTCTCTATTCCAATTATTTGTTTTTATCTATCTGATCTCTTTAATTTACTGGAATTACATTTTTAATTTGACGAGAGGTTATTAAGTTATGTTATTTTATAATTTTTAGTCACTCCTGATGGAACCATTAACAAATAAAGACCTGTTAAATTTATAACGCGTCTTTCATTTTATTACAAAAAAATATACAACAATAAAAGCTAAGTCGCAAGAGGACCTTGGTGACCATTGTGACTAGCTTATACCGAGGGCGAATACTGGCGTTTTTCTGCCTTATTCGAACCGGTGATCACTTTTAAAAATATAATTAAATAAATAATAAAGGATTAAAACACCTTTATTACAATCTTTTAATCCTATATTAAAATTTTTACGATGATAATGTACAGAAAAAATTTCAAATATTAAACCCAATCCCTATATTGATGTAGGGTATCTGATGGTTGGTATTGAAAGTCTAAAATGTTGTAGTTTTGTTATGTTGTTCCTGTTGGTGTTAGATTGGATATGAATGTAAGTTGTGCCTATCTATACATTGTAGTTATCATATCATACCAAATTGTATATAATATGATAGCTTAGTTAAGAAGATACTTTTTAAGGGATAATTAGAGCAAAGTTAAAACTAAAGAGTGGTTAAATTTTAAGGGCCGATGTTAAATGTGAACCACACCTAAACATCAAGTTTTTTTCTGCTTTTCATTTGACATTTCTCAATTTCAGACTAACTCAATTTGAACCATGGAAAGATACACAATCGGGCAACGCGTTAAAGTTATTCAAGCTTATTATAAAAATGGACGTTCAAATCAAAATGCATATTGTGCACTTCGCGTACAATCGGAAAAATCGTGCAAAAAGTTGAGCAAACCGGGTCTGTAAGAGAAGAGATGTGAAAACACCAGTGCATGCACCTACAGCTCGTACTGCAGAAAATATTGCTGCTGTTCGCGATAGTGTAGCTGAAGAGCCGTCAACCTCAACTCATCGTCGTGCCCAACAATTGCACCTCTCACGCTCTCGTCGTTGATGAACATTATGCATAAAGACTTGCATTTACACGCTTACAAGGTGCAATTGACTCAAGAACTAAATCCTCTTGACCATTCCAAACGTCGTCAATGGTCAGAATGATGGCAAGAAATGGCAACAGTGGATGATTAATTTTCGAAGAAAATCATCTTCAGTGATGAGGCACATTTTCACCTCAGTGGATTCGTTAATAAGCAGAATTGCCGCATTTGGGCGAATGATAATCCAAGAGTGAATGTCAAAAAACCAATGCACCCACAAAGAGTGACTGTTTGGTGCGACTTATGGGCTGGCGGCATCATCGGGCCGTATATTTTCAAAATGAGGCCGCTCAGGCAGTTACTGTGAATTGTGTTCGCTATCGTAAGATGATAACGAACTTTTTATGGCCCGAATTGGAAGATATAAATGTGCACGATATGTGGTTTCAACAGGACGGTGCCACTTGCCACACAGCTAACGAAACAATGGCTCTCTTGCGCGACAAATTCAATGGCCGTGTTATCTCACGTGGTGGCGATGTCAATTGACCGCCAAGATCATGTGATTCGACACCGTTGGACTTCTTTCTTTGGGTTTATTTGAAAGAAACGGTGTACGTCGATAAGCCAGCACCAATTCAAGAGCTAAAGGATGAGATAATTTGGCACATTAACGGCATAGAACCTCAATTATACCTCAGCGTCCTCGAAAATTTGGACCATCGGATGGAAGTGTGCCGCCGAGGTCCCGGCGGCCATTAGGCCGATATTTTTTTCCATACATAATTAAACCATACCATATTATCATAATAAAAGAAATGACAATAATTTCCTAAATAATTTGTGTTTTATTCAAAATCAACATCGGCCCTTAAAATTTAACCACCCTTTACATGTTGCCCGGAGTTTCCTTAAGAAATTTAAAACCACACAAATTCATAAATTCTTCCTAACTGCAGACAGACAAAAATATCATCAAATTTTAACCAATTAAAAATATTTGTTAAAATTTTAATTCGATTTACAACAATTTTTTGTTTGAATTGTTTGTAAATTGTTATTTTTCATATAAAAATTCTTTGTAAATAAAAATTGAAGTTAAAAAAATAATAAAAAGTTTTTGTGTATTTACAAATTCCATTGTTGGTGCCTTTTTAAAAAATATTTTTTTTTTGTATTTACAGAAATATTCTATGAAAGATATTCAATATTACAAACAGAATTTTGTAATTTTATTCTGTGTACTATGCTGCCATTTTTGCCAATGGCAATGTCTGAAATTAATAGAGAATAAAAAGTAATTGTTTTTTTTTTATTAGGTTCGCGATTTTGGAACTCAACTATGAAATGGGCGATTTTCCATTAAAATTGATGATGGACGACGAGGCTCAAATTATATCTCAGAGGCTAAGTTAATAAGCGAAATGCTCGATTCTAGGGACGGACAGTCCACAACGTGACACCCAAATGCTGCACACAGTTATGCAAAATGTAATCAACACCAACGGCTGCCACTTGTCGGACATAATTTTCCACAATTAAGTGAAACAAAATTTATGAAATGAGTTTTCACTTTAAACAAAAATCAGATGATGGTTTTTGCCCCACCCTGTACTACGAATATCAAGATTTTCTTAATTTTATTTAAATCCTCCGGTAAAAATGGGATCATATATGATCGTATATATAATTAAATATGGACCCAGCAAAAAAAAATGGTAGTCATTCTGTGACTATAACTTCTTTCGTTGCTTCCTAAACTTCAGTTGACATTCTTTTATGATTTTTTGGTGTTATTCTAAGGCACTTCCAAAAGCATTCATGTGTTCATATTTCAAATGCAGTGATCTGGATGTAATCCCGATGCATATCTTAAAATATCACTCTTCATTACTTCTAAGAATAAGTTATAGTATATCGTATATTTTGTTTGGATCTAAAGCATTTATTCAAATTGAGAAAATAGTTCTGATGAACTTTTTCAATTTTTTTATTAAATCATTTTTTATATTTTAGTTTAAAATTTCATGAGGGTTAGTTTTACAATTTTTATAAAAGTTTTGAAAAATCAAGAATAACTGATTTTTTGACCTTTAATTGAAACTAGCTGGCCTGTCATTTGCATTTTTTCAGCCTAAAATATTTATTACGACGCAATATGTGCATTTTTGCATTATGTATATTATTTAACACTACACCATTTCCAGTTTTAATTCAGAATTTACCAAAATAATTTTAAAATTGTGTAAAAATTATTTAAAATTGCCCAAAAAGGTTTTAAAAGTGTGCAAAAATTATTTAAAATTGTTCAAAAATATTTTTAAATTGTCTAAAAATGTTTCCAAATTGTACAACCAGTTTTTAAATTATCCAAAAATATTTTAAAATTTGTCTAAAAATTCATTGAAATTTTTGAAAAATGTTTCAAAAATTCTTTTCCAATTATGCAGAATTATTTATTTGTTTTAATAAAGAGTATTTGTATATCAATGCATAAATTTCGTTTCTTTAAACTTATTTTTCTGCATTCTTATGAATTAAATTTTCATCAAAGCTTAAATGCTACAAAGTATATGAACATTTTCCACTCATGCATCAGAATATCTTAATCATTGTATTATCATTGCTTCCTTAGAGTAAAGTATGAGTAATGCTAGTAGCTGCATTTGAATACATCCATCCTATGACACGCTAATGTTAAATTCATCGAAAAGAAGTAATGCCTTTGCCATAGTAGTGATGCTTTTATTGCTTCTTTGGCAGCTTCATTTTTGCTGGGTAATCACAAATGGGCATATCTGATCATATGTCTCCGCATATAGTTCAATATATGGTCTCATATATGACCATATATGTTGGGATCTGGAATTTGAGGGTATATGGCCGTATATTATTTTATATGAGCATATATGATCACACACGGTCAAATACCCTCAAATTTTGAATCCGAATATATATGATTATAAATGCGAACATATATGGTCATATATTGAACTATATATGTACACATATGGTTAAATATGATCATATACGAGTCCATGTATGATCATATGTATTAAGCATAAATTTAATAAGCAGAACAAATTTTATTTTTTTCGGAAAATCGAATGTAATCCGAAAATTGTACAGTGTAGAAATGGACCTAGAAGTTATGACGATTTTTTTATTGACTTAAGAATTTTTGATTAATTCCAGATAGATTTTATTACATCAGCTGTGTTAAATTGAAGTCAGCTACTAGTTACGCTGTAATGATTAAAAGGTATCCGCCGGAATCCTGTAAGTCCCTTAGCAAAAATAGTGTCTCATTTGTCTAGTAAAATCTCTAAACTACCTTTGCCAATACTATTTATGTATTTCAGGACATATATCATTTCTAATTAATTTGGGCATGCTGAAAACGTATTTGAGAATTTTAAATTGCTTCGAGAGTTTTAGAGGCATCCGAAGTTGCTAAATATATCTTTAAAATAGTCCATAACTAAAATCGGAATAAAATCAGATATAATTTGCCGATTTAAATTATCTTATTTAGCATAATATTAGTTTCTCAAATATCATTTGTTTGATACCCAATTTATAAATTTTTTTCGTGAAAGTATAAAAAGTAAAATATAGCAAATATAAGATATTTGTATGCCCCATTAATGTAAGTTTGTCTCCTCCATCATACATTTAAATTTCCCTGAAAGTGGAAGATAATTGTTTACGCCTACTGCCACACCTCTTATAAAAATTTTTATTTCTATATAAAAAGTATTGTTTAATCAAATTTAAATATGGATAATAAATGGGTAATTATTTTTTTTTATTAAAATTCCATAATTTCTTAACATTTTTGCAAATGTTTTAAAAAAAATTAAGCAAAAAAAATGTATTGTAGTTTCTCCTTAAAACATGTTAAAGATTATGACCTTTTCTTTTTGTAAAATTCATATTATAATATTTAGCTTTGTTTTATATCTTTCCCTTACTCGACCTAACAATTTTGCAATTATTTGTTAGAAGCTTTAACTATTTAGTTGATTTGGTAGCAAATATCAATAAAAATTTAACTTTTATTATAGCACAGACAGCATATTGTTATTGAACAGTAATCGTTGGTAAACACAAAAAAATAGATATTTGAAAATCTATAAAAAAAAAAAAAAATACAACACACAACAAAAAACGATCATGACCATTTAAAAGTAAAGCGCTACATGACACGACTACAAGTTATTGTTGCCTTATGATTCCTTTATGTTGCAACATACTTATCAACAACATACTACTATAATTATAGTCAAACCAACGAAAGTTATAAAGAGTTTCATTTTCAGTATTTAGGTTTTTTTTTTTGTTTTGTGGTTTTCTTTCAGAAGAAAAACTAAACAAAAAAAAAACAAAGAAAAGTTCAAGACCTTTTTCATATAAAAAATTAAACATAAACAAATTAGGGGAAATTTTTTCTTAAACGTTTGCAAAAATCTTTTGTTTGTTTAAAATGCATTACAAGAAGTTATAAAAGATTTTTGTGTTTTTTAACAATGAGGTTTGTGTCCTAGTTAAAAATAATTTAAAAATGTTTTATGTGTTGAAGGTATTTAATTTAATTTTATGTTAAATTTTTTTTTGACGTAAAATTAGGAGAAAAAAAATTTTTATTCAATTTACGTTTACAGTTATTATGGAAGATCAAAAAGTGGGTTATTTAAAAAAAGTGTGGATAATGTATTAGGATTTGTAATAATTTTAACGTATTCAATTCAGATTGCAAAGCTAGTTCGAAGCATCTAACCTAAAAGTGTATCAAGAATTTACAGGATTTCACCAGGATAGCGAAATTAGCTATTCATGCTTAGTGTCGATTTCGATGAATATTGCAAATTGAAAAAAAAAAAATTCCAAAAGGGGAGCAAAACCGAATGGAAGGAGGAACGAATGGAATTAAATTATTAGGCACGGGAAACCAAATGGCACGGAACGGACAAGTGGAACTGAAACGCTAGACAAGGCAACAATAGAATCGAATAAGGAACGTAGTCGAAATGGAATGAAATGAGGAACAATTGAAATTTTAACATTAGAAAAGCGGATCGAAATGGTATGAATCAGGAAAAAAGTGGAGTTGTAACACTAGAGAAGAGTTGAGAAATGGAATGAGGAATGAGTTGAATTGAATCACTTAAAAAACCCCACCAAAAAGGGAGAACGAGTGGAATTAAAACACTAGACAATAGGTGCGAAATGAATTGAAACAGAAAAAGAGTGGAATTGTAAAACTAGAGAAGGGTTGAGAAATGGAATGAGAAACGAGTGGAATTGAATCACTTTAAAAAGGAACAAAATGGAATGAAAGGGGGAACGAGTGGAATTGAAACCCTAGACAACGGGTGCGAAATGGAACTGTAAACGAGTGGAATTGAACCAGGGGGAACAAACACTGGCAAAATGGAATGAAGCTAGGATTGAACTATCTGAAAAGGAGAGCGAAGTGGAATGGAAGAGCGAAAAAGTGAAATTACAACAGCAGGCTAGGGGAATGAAATGAAACGGGGAACGAGTGGAATTAAAACCCTAGACAAGGGTTGCGAAATGGAATGAAACGAGACAACACTTAAATTCGGAACTTTAATGGATTGCGGAACGAGTGGTATTGAAACACTAGATAAGCAAACCATAGCAGAATGGAACAATAAAAGGGTGGGATTGAAACTCTAGACAAGGGGTGTGAAATGAAACTGGAAACGAGTGGAATTAAACCACTACATAGGGAGAAAAGAGGAATTACAACAGCAGACCAAAGGAACGAAATGGAATGGAACGGGAAACGAATGGAATTAAAAACTAGACAAGGGGTGCGAAATGGAATAAAACTGGACAACACTAAAATTCGGAATCGTAATGGAATGGGGAACGAGTGATATTGAAACACTAGATAAGTGGACCATAATGGAATGGAACTATGAAAGAGTGGAATTGAAACACTAGATAAGGGATGCTAAATATAATGAAACTGAAAACGAATAGAATTACAACAGCAGACTAAGGGAACGAAATAGAACGGAACGAGGAACGTCTGGAATTAAAACACTTTACAAGGAGAATGCAATGAAAGTTATATCATTCAATGGTAATTATTGTTTTTATTTGTGCATTATTACTTGTAACATTTATTTCAAAAATTAATGAGTCCCATTTATGATAGGAAAGTCTATGCCTTGGACTAAAACCGAATTTTTAAAATATAAATATATATTCCTTGAAGTATGATACAGTACCTTTTGAAACTTACTGGAATTTTGGAACGTGGAAAAATGGGGATTTAAAAGGTGCAAAGTACCTCGGTTAACGATCTGCCCCATCTGGTTTAGCTAGAAAACTAAAACTTAAAATATGTATTCCCTGACCTTACCAGTGGGTTTTGTAATACTTATCAAAAACGTGGTAAAAAATGGAGATTTTAAAGGCGAAAAGCCTTCCTTTTGAAATGCTGCCCTCAAACCGCTTTAGCTAGAAACCTGAAATTTTAAATATGTAATGCTAGCAATAGGGGCTGATTCATTGGTATCCCACTTTTTGAAATTCTTGTTAAAACGGAGGTTCAAAGGGGCAAATTTTCCCCCTTAGCGGCCTGCCCAAGCCGCTTTGGACAGAAACCTGAAATTTAAAACATGTGTTTCCTAGATTATTCCCTTAGTCAGCAGTAAGGTAATTTTATCAATTTCCGTTAGGAACTTGATAAGGAACTAAGTTTGGAAGATAGAAAAACTCCGCCTTAAAGGCCTGCGCAAACCATCAGTTAGGTCTTGAGTTCTAGTTTCGGAATTGTTTTGTACCAAAGATCACAAAAACCACAAAAAAGCAATACAATTTTTCTACTTTTCAAAACTATTCGCCCATCAAAGTGCTGTAAAAAAAGAATCAAAAGCATCGATTAATGAATAAAATTATACAGGTGCCGTGCAACAAAATGCTTCAAATGCTTGTTTGCTACGGCTTAAAATAATTTTTTACAATTTTCTTTTGTTTTTATATACATCGAGATTTTCGTTAGTAATTTTTTTAAAAATACTTCTATTTAAGTTAAATCACATACTTATTTTTTGGGTGTAAACAATTTTAATGAAAATACCCGTAAATTTTAAAACAAAAACAACTATTAATTCATTCATTTTAAACTATTGATTGGTAGATTTTCTTAATTTCCTATAGTTTTGTTTGAATTTATTTATGCAAACCTAATTAGTTTTTTTTTTTGTTGTTTCTTAACAAAAATCCTGTTTAATCATCTCATTAATTGTAAGTTGTCTCAATTTTAAAAAGATTTTGGTAATTTATTTCATTTTGTTTGTTTGTCTTTCGATTAATTTAAATTGAAACCTTTAAAATTGTTGTTGCTGTTTTTTTTCATTTAACAATTAAACAAATGTTACAATACTATTTAAGCCTTTTTAATGTATTTTAAGGCCAATCCCTGAAAATGAATTAATCTTCTCCTTATTTAAAGACTAGACAAACAAAAAACCAACAACTACAAAAAAAAGCAATCATGCCCAAAAAAAAAATATATATAAATAAGTACAACATTGATGATGATAATGATGATGATGACGATGATGTTGATGATGACGTCTACGTCTTTGGCGATCCCTATTTATATTGAATTTCCTTAAGTTGCAACACAACTTAAAACATTTGTTTGTAAATGATATATTTTGTTGTTGTTGTGTTGATTCCTTTGTGAGTGAAAAAATGCAATAACAACAAACAATGTATTTAAATAGAACTATGTCTAAAATCAGAATTTAGTTCACAACTTAAATGAAAACCTTAAATCTGTATAAATCTCTGTGTGTGTGTGTGTGTGTGTATGTATGTTTGTTTATTTGACTGTTTCCAGTTGTTATTGTTGCATATTGCAGTTTGTTTAAACAATTGTATGCGAACGTTAAAGACCAAATAATTTAGATCACGAATTTCTTGTCGTATGCAAATTAATCAAAAACGAAATAGAAATAAACAAAAAAAAACAAAAACGTTAAAAACCTTAAATAAATTTCATCTCTTTAGTGCAACAAATAAAGGAACAGAAAAAAGAAACCAACAAATTCTCAATTGTACTTTTATTATAATACAAACAGGCAGACAGACGATTGAAAGGACAGACATATATTAGGTTCGTTCCCGTACATAAATGCCGGAACGAAACTGCCGAAACTTAAACAAAAGTATTCCGGTACCAGAATATTGGCTAAATGAGAATTATCATGAAAGTGTTTTTCTTTTTACCACATTCAAAAAAAGTCATGAACTAAAATTTAATCCAAAATTTCCTTTAAAATAGTTAACAAATTTTCCTCAATTTAGGTAAAATTTTATTAAAACTTCGAAAATTTTTCTTAAAATTAATAAAAATTCCTATGTTTGGTAATAGTTTATATACTCAGAAATAGTTCATACTTTTCTTAAGTAATATTTCTTGATTTTAGGAAAAAAAAAACAAGTATATTAAATAAAAATTTATCAATTTTTAAGAAAAACATCTCAGTTTAAAGAAATTTACATACTAAAATACAATAAAACTAAGTTTAGTTAAAAAAAATTGAACAAAATTTACTCCCATTTAGTTCAATAAATATGTCTTACTTAAAATGAGAAAGTACTTGAACTAAATATTTGTTTATTTTTTTCGCGACTAGTAAAGTAGTAAGTCTACGAAGTTCTAATTTTTAAGAAATGTTATCTAAAAAGTAATCCTTTTTTTTGTTATAATAAAAATTTATTTAATTTTAGAAACTGATGAACTAATTCTAGGGAAAATTTTTATGCAACTTAGTTAAGATAAATTTTAAAAAATGTTCAGGTAAAAGTACGGGAACACAACTATTGGTATTAAAATTTAATCAAAATTGAATTTCTTTATTTTTTCAATTACTCAAAATAATAAAATTCTTGCAAAAAAGTCATACAACAATGTATATCGAAACAAGAGTAGATTATTAACAGATTTATGACATGATTTTATAAAAAGTTAATTAGAATTTTTAGAAAAAAAAAATTTTAAAATCTTAGTAATAACCCTCTAATGACAGATTTTATTTTTCAATGAAATTCTTATCATACGAAAGCGTTTTTTTAATTTGGTTTTAATGTCTGTTAAATGTTGATCATGCATTTATAAAATCAATATATACATAGTTAATGAAAATCTGGTATTTTAAAATTTTCTGTTTTCCAAGTAAATTTTTTTCACCAAGCTAACCAAGATAATGAAAATTTTTATCAGATTTAATATAAATTACAAATAAATTAAATTTACAATAAATTTCGGAAAATATTCTAGGGATTATAAATTTTTAATTGCAAATTTCTAGCCAGAGCGGTTTGATATTTTCACTTTTGAACTTTCATTTTAAACACATTAGTAATACTAAAAAATGCCTTTTTACTGAATTGGCCCATTCTGCAAGAAACACATGTCTTCAATTTTAGGTTTTTAGCCATAGCGGATTGGGCAGCCCATTCGTGGAACCGAACTGGGACCGACTATGGACCGGTTTCGAACCGGATAGGGACCGAATCCGAACCGGGTAAGGACCGGATACGAACCGAACTGGACCGACTATGGACTGGTTTCGAACCGGATAGGGACCGAATCCGTACCGGATAATGACCGTCATTGTATAGGTACTGGGACCGGACAGGAACCGGATAGGGACCGGACGGGAACCGGATAGGGAACGGACTGGAACCGGATAGGGAACGCACTGGAACCGGATAGCACCGGAAAGGGCCGGATAGAAACCAGATAGAAACCGGATAGGGACCAGATATGAACGGGATAGGGACCGAACAGGAACCGGAAAAGTACCGGGTAGGAACTGGAAGTGGACCGGATAGGAACCGGACAGTAACCGGAGAATAACCGGATGGGAAAAGGATAGCACCGGATAGGAATCGGATTGGGACCGGATAGAAATCGGATTGGTACCGGATAGGTACCGGGTAGGAACCGGATAGGCACCGAAGAGGAACCTGATAGGAACCGGATGGGGACCGGATGGGAACCGGATAGTAACCGAATAGGCACCAGATAGGTACCCGACTGGACCGGAACCGTAACCGATTCCTGAGTTTACAAATATTATCATGCAAAACAGTACAACGATTACGAAATTAAAATTAACTTCAGAATACTGTATAATATGAGAAACTACTACTGAAATTTTGTATATTTTACACAACAAATTGCTCACTTAAGTCATAAAGAAGGTACAAAATTGTTAAGCTCTCAAATTATAGAAAATACATTTGTGATTTATAGAATTACAAATAAAATAAATTAAATTTGTAATAAATTTCGGAAAATATTCCAGGGATTATAAATTTTAAATTGCAGGTTTCTAGCCAGAGCGGTTTAAGCAGGTAGATAACGGACAGATATTTTCACTTTTGAACCAACATTTTCACGATTATCTTGTAAAACAGTAAAACGATATCGATATTAAAATTAACTTCAAAATACCGTATAATATCAGAACCTATTACGAACCGAATACGGACTGGACAAGGGCCTGAAACGAACCGGATAAGGACCGGATAGTAACCGAAAAGGGATCGGATAATGGCCTGAAACGGACCGGAAATGGTCGGATAGGGACCGGACAAGGGCCGAATTTCAACCGGATACGGACAGGATTCAGACCGAATAGCAACCTAAAACGGACCGAATACATACCGAATACTTACCGAGTACGACCTGACACTCTTTATTCGGGGTGTGAATCCCCCGCAACATTTTTTTTACCCAACATGATACAAATTTTAAGATTAAGCGTTATCTAGGCAATTCCAACAACATTTTGAATATCTTGAAGATTAGTTCTGACACTCTATTCCTTTGAACCAAAGAGTTCAAATCCCTTCTCCTAGAAATCTGTGATATGCGCTCAATCACCGATAATTTAATTATGGGAATTTTAAGCTGGTTTTTTTATATATGTATATTTAAATATTTAGCAGATCTTTACTGTAAATTTAATTTCCAAAAATAACAAACTTTCTCACTACTTTCAGGGTGGTCCGTTTAAAAAAAAATTCAAAGCTGCCATGAAAATTTTATATTTAAATCCTTGGCGTCATCTTTAAATATAATGTCTTTACAACAAGCAAAACATAACAAACATTATCTAACATCTAAACGATTAACAAAAAAGGAAAGAAAAAAATAAACGAATTTTTTTTCTCTCTCTAGAAACTTTAAAACTAAATATTTTTTTTTTCTTTCAGTTTATTTTCTAATTGATGCTTGTAACAAACAATCAAGACTTCAAAAAATAACTTGACTACGAAGGGGTTTGGAGTTTCTCTACTAAAAACCGAAAATCAAACTACCAACCAACCAAAACAGCCAGCAAAACGAAGTAAAATAAAGC